>OY982583.1:270957-870957 GCA_963859945.1 Euplagia quadripunctaria | reverse complement strand
TTAATTTTCGTCCTCGTCATCTTCCTCATCGTCGTCGTCCGACGAAGAAGTGATGTCACTACATGACGTTTGTTTACGTAAAGTTAAACCCATCTGATCTACGACACATAAGGTCATCACCGGACCAACTGAACTAAGTAGGTATTGCTGATGTCCTTAAAAGAACAAGCAACACAAATAATAGGTTGATAGTAACATGATAGGTTGATAGTAACATGATAGATTGATAGTAAGATGATAGGTTGATGGTAAGATGATAGGTTGATAGTAAGATGATAGGTTGATAGTGAGATGATAGGTTGATAGTAAGATGATAGATTGATAGTAAGATGCTAGGTTGATAGTAAGATGATAGGTTGATAGTAAGATGATAGGTTGATAGTAAGATGATAGATTGATAGTAAGATGCTAGGTTGATAGTAAGATGATAGGTTGATAGTAAGATGCTAGGTTGATAGTAAGATGATAGGTTGATAGTAAGATGCTAGGTTGATAGTAAGATGATAGGTTGATAGTAAGATGATAGGTTGATAGTAAAATGCTAGGTTGATAGTAAGATGATAGGTTGATAGTAAGATGATAGGTTGATAGTAAGATGATAGGTTGATAGTAAGATGATAGGTTGATAGTAAGATGCTAGGTTGATAGTAAGATGCTAGGTTGATAGTAAGATGCTAGGTTGATAGTAAGATGCTAGGTTGATAGTAAGATGATAGGTTGATAGTAAGATGCTAGGTTGATAGTAAGATGATAGGTTGATAGTAAGATGCTAGGTTGATAGTAAGATGATAGGTTGATAGTAAGATGATAGGTTGATAGTAAGATGCTAGGTTGATAGTAAGATGATAGGTTGATAGTAAGATGATAGGTTGATAGTAAGATGATAGGTTGATAGTAAGATGCTAGGTTGATAGTAAGATGCTAGGTTGATAGTAAGATGCTAGGTTGATAGTAAGATGCTAGGTTGATAGTAAGATGATAGGTTGATAGTAAGATGATAGGTTGATAGTAAGATGATAGGTTGATAGTAAGATGATAGGTTGATAGTAAGATGCTAGGTTGATAGTAAGATGATAGGTTGATAGTAAGATGATAGGTTGATAGTAAGATGATAGGTTGATAGTAAGATGATAGGTTTATAGTAAGATGATAGGTTGATAGTAAGATGATAGGTTGATAGTAAGATGATAGGTTGATAGTAAGATGATAGGTTGATAGTAAGATGATAGGTTGATAGTAAGATGCTAGGTTGATAGTAAGATGATAGGTTGATAGTAAGATGATAGGTTAAGAAAGGATTTTGAATGTAGCCGGACCAATCCAAATTAAATCTCTAGACGGCCATTGTTATTCGTTGATACCTCTTTATCTATCCATTGCTTTGGCCACCACCAATGTTCTATTTTCTCCAATATGGGAGCTAGAACGCGAATGGGCTCCATCGTTCCAAAATTTTGTCGCAATATGGGTCTCCAGTTCTCAAAGTCTATAATCCCGATTCCTGAAAGTAATAATTTAGAGTAAGATCCCAGAGCTGCTAGTCCTTACTTAGTTTTTGAGAAACAAATTGGTAGAGTTTTAGAGTAGTAATAGTAGACTTTGAAGGTATGCAACCTGATAGCTTGGGCCGGCGGCCAATTTTCATATTCTCCTTCTTTGGGTGCCTCTCCAATTAATGAAGGTTGCCAGTCAAATCTGCATATTTGACCTTGTCTTTAGCATGGTGAAAAAATCGGCCGCTCTTTTTGTCATGGTTGCGAAATATTCACGTATATTTCGTTTAAAATCTGAGTTTTGATTTTTATATCTGATGTTAGTGAACTATTTTAATGCTATATGTAAGCAGCCAGACAAATCCTGTGAGCAAAAAATCCCCCAGATCCAAATTTCAAATGATTTTTTTTTTTTATTTGAAATTTGGATCTGGGGGATTTTTTGAATTGAAATTGATTATTGAAGTTCATTATCGGCATTTTTTATCCCAGAAAATGTATGGAACTCGATAAAATGAACGCCGAACTCCCAAGATTCGATTCCAACACGGGACAAAACATTTGTTTGATCCATAAATAGTTGTTCTTGTTCCGTTGTTTGAATATTTTGTAAAGTCCCTTGTGACACGTGAGTTATTCTGAGTGCGGGAGTTGTTCCACAGTGAATTTCAATTTCAAATAAAAATTACATTCTATCTTGTATGTTGCTTAAGATCTGACAACACTACCTATTAGGGTTTGCATGTAAATATTGTTTTGTTATGTTAGCAGCACTTCACAACACAAATGGCATTATTTTTAATTTATCTTTCTTACGTAATACTTATACGGATTGTCGCCAGGCTCAGTCGACTGGCTTACTACGATGGAAATATATGCGTAAGGCACGAATAATCTAAGCATTTGACAGGCATTGACTGGCCTGTTGGTCTAGTGGTTAGTGACCCTGACCGCTATGCCATAGGTCGTGGGTTCGATTCCCACCCAAGTCTGGGTGTTCTTTGTGTCCGTTGCTTGTATGTTTGTAAAGTCCCCCGCGACACAGGAGTAATTCCTAATGCGGGAGTTGTCTTTTTAAAATAAAAAAAAAAAAAAAAAAAAAAAAAAAAAAAAAATTTCTTACTTGTGGTGAATGCACGGCACAGAATCCTTCCATTTTCTTAGTCCGTTGTCTGAACCTGTCATATACTGTGTTACAGAGTTATTTTTATATTATAAAGAGTCTAAGAAACAAATAAATATTACCGTGAAAATTCTTATCAGGGATGGCTTCCTCTAGATCCTGTTTGAACTTCTGCAAATGATCCAAAAGATTTCCTTCCTGAGGAACAATCCCATTTATGCTAATATTTTCAACGATCCCTGGAAAATTGCCAGGATGGTATAATATGGAGATCTTTTCTCCGTGGAAGCTATCATTTGCGTTTTGGATAATTCCATATTTGTCGTACAAATCATTAAATAGGACATTGTGCTTTTTGCAGTCCCTTGTGGGAACGTTCCAGTATACGTTGAATACTTTTTGTACTTCGTCTGGTCCTTGGACAATGTAGTTACTAAGAACAGAAAGTAAATGTTATATGGCTATGAAACCTTTACTGGTAAAAAAGTTGCATGTGTATGGTACACACGGGAAATAAGACATGCAAACAGAAACCTGGTTTTATTGAATTTAAACTGTCTTGCTAAGGCCACACTTCACGGCTTTTCGACACGAAGGTATTTCCCGCGTGTACGATACACGTTGGAGATTTCTCTCTGAAAGTATTTGCCGTCTTAAAGACGCGTTTACTTGTATGGTACACGTGGGACAACATGCAAAAAGTGTGTTTATTTCCGAATTGTACCTTGCACTTTTGGGATAATCTTCGAGGCTTTCTGTTAGAATGCTGTAGCCGGGATACTTGTTACTGCAATATTCTTTTAAATACTACCGACCTTGGCTACATATCAATAATAAGTGACCTTACAGAAAAAAGTTGTAACATTTCTGGTCTTTTTTTGTGTATTGCATACGATATTATTTACGCCCTTCATACTAAGATTTACCAGGTTCTTGAATGTTACTTCAATATACAATTAATGGTAAATATATTTTTAGTCTTAAGAAAAATGAGTATGAAAAAAAAACCGCTAACTTCTGATCTGATCTTGCACACATTACAGTGCAGGCCACCAAATATATCAACAAAAATGTGTTCATTTTCGATTTCCCTGTATAACTACAATATAACTTTTATATAAAAATAATAATAATATGAAAACGTACTATCAACGACAGATTCAAAATAGAAAAGTTGACTTCAACTTGACCATAGACTGCATAAAGCATAAATTGTTATAGAAACTATTTATCAATGCCAATACTCAAAACTACGTAACTACTTATGGGTCTTAGTTAGGTATAAAAGAAAACTATTATTATAATAACATACTTAACGTAATATTATAAATTAATAACTAGGTATATGCATAACGCTGATTGTTGAGTTTGTTTCGGTTCAGAAACAACACTAAACCACATAATATATGCCATATTATCAGGTAGGATAATATCACTTGAAATAACGTTCACATGACAATTTTCATAAATGAAATAACGGAATACCGGAAAAAAGTACCCTATGTGTTAATCCAGGTCTCCAGCTATTTACATACCAAGTTTCATAGGAATCGGTTCAGTAGTTTTTGCGTGAAAGAGTAACAAACATACACACACACACAGTCACAAACTTTCGCCTTTATAATATTAGTGTGATAACCTTCATTTGCTAACATTTAATATAACGTTCATTTCATATAATTTTCAATTTATATAATAATGCTCTTTTTCATATAACGTCCATTAATTTGACCTAATTTTCATATTTACTTATTTTCAGTCAAAATTCTGTAATGAATAAGTAAATATCAGGAAACATAATACTATTATAACCTCATCTAACCCAAATGATTTACCAACAATAGAAAGGATCTGGCGGTCACTGTTCTAACCTACCCAAACGATTCAATAACAGTTAAGTAGATGGTATCTGACGCTTCTAAATTATATTAAACGTTACTTATACTACTGCGTACTACCAAGCCTTCAGAAAATATGTCAATGTCAACGTGGTGTAATTTTTGTGCATTTGCGTATTAAAAATTCGGTTGGTAATTACTTTATGTTAATTATTTAACACATCTCTGTTAATTTGACCAATAACTTTAATATAAATTATCTAAAATTTAATTTATTAACATTAGTAAATTATTTGTGTTATTTTTATATTTATTTCTCATTCACCCGTAGGCTACTTTTCTGAAGTTTCACTTCTGCCGTGTGTGAATTGCACACACCCACACTTTTTTTTTGGTTCCATCTTTCAGATAGCAATGATTCTGCTAACGAAATGTTAACCGGAAATACTTAAAAATATATACTATCAATAAAATATATATATATATATATAGTATATGTATGTAAATGAATACTGGAAATACTTATATTAAAAATATAAGTATTTCCAGTATTCATTTACATAATACATATTTCACAGCAAAAAATAGATGATACAATCGAGATAAGTCTTCGTCCGAACTTCAACAGAGACAACTGCTGGACACTGCCTCCTGCCTGGCGACCTGCCTTGAAGTTTGTGTGACTTCACTATATCACTACATTTGGTTCTATGGGTAGAACTGTTGGTAGAGAAAAAGAACATGATGTCCTTCCAATAGATATGGAGGATTGATCACCGTACCAGGACATGTGATCGTGCGTTCCAAGTCATGACCCAAGTGTTCGTGTTCGGATATATAATAATATGTGCATATTTAATAGTATAATTAGCCATATAATAGTAAAATTGCCCACTGCAGTTAAGTAAGTAGGTAGTATTAAGTAGATACAAAGTAGTTCAGCTACATTACATGAGATGGCGTTTAGTCACCACACCATTACCTTTAAAAACATAATTTTTCTTTGGGTAGATCACTCATCAGACGTTACTGGATCGTTTAAGTAGTCACACTAGACAAGATTGATACATAGATAACACTTTATTTGTACACCATTGATAAGCGGACCCTAGATGATCATGCGGCATGACATTCTATATCATCGTACTGAATAAAGGACCTATGTCTATCATGCAGCATGACAGTTCACTTGGTATAATCATTTTGAGTACATGAGTTCATGAGAACATATGTAATGTATCTGTAATGTACCTATTTAATTACTTTTTTTTTCAAAATATAAAGAATTGTAAAACTGTTTAGCAGTAGACATACTGTGGCTTTACCACTCAAGGTGACCACTAATTAACGTCTTAAAATAATAAGGGGCTAAAGCGATCCCTTGACGATCATGCGGCATGACATGCTGATTCATCATGCTGCATGAAGGACCTATTGAGAGTCTATCATGCAGCATGATAGTTCACTTGGTATAATCATTTTATTCAGTCGATATAGATAGAACAGTGAAGAGGTCTTCTGCGCTGGTATGGAAATATCTCTGTAAAAGGCAGATTTATAAATAAATAAATTTATAAATATACATAATAAAAATAAAAGGAATTGTCAATCAACTGCCAGCACGTAGTTTGCATGTAATGCACGTAGTTTGCATGTCATTCGCATCAATCAATACAATTAAACGGTCATGCATGCATGACAGCACGTAACGCATGTCATGCCGTTTGATCGTCTAGGGTCCGCTTTACAGTAAAAGTACCATAAATACATGTGTCAGACAGATAATATACAAAGGGCGGTCTTATTGCTAAATGCAATCTCTTCGAGGCAACCTTAGGATGGACCAAAATGAGTAGGAGATAGTGGTGGATAAAGCTGTATTTTAATTTGAAAACTATAATTACTAGTAATGTTAAAAATAAACAGATATTTTGTATATTTTGACTAGTTGACTTATATGTATATGACAATACTAATATATATATATGTTATAAATACATAAACATAAATATACCTATATACATCACATAAAATACATACATATAAAACACACATTAATACGGAAGTGATAAATTAAAGTGAAAAGTAAAATTCGTTAATCACCTAATGTTAAGTGGCAACGCATTCCATAAGCGTACAGATTTATCAGTAAAAAAGTGATCATGTAATTTTATGGAATGCAGTGTCATCTCCAGCACATTATAAGTATATACAGTATTGTGACTCGGCCCTTTCCTTGATATAATTATCTACAGCCGGACGGTACGTAAACACGACAGACGACGACGACGATAGGGCTGCCCATAATTTCATCTACCTACTTGAGTTTCTTTCTAGTTTTGTGATTGTAAATATTATAATTAATTTTTATAAATATAAATAGATTTCCCTTTATTCTGGGTGTTAAAATAAACTGCTGTCGCCGGTTACTAAACTCCAATCCTTAAAAACTTCAACACCCACCTACTCAATCAAAATGCAAGAAACAGCTGACGAGTAACCGTCCGTATAATTAACGACCCCATTACCTACTATTTTTTGGTCATCCATCCGATGTTGAACCGATGCAAACGTTACTTAATATCAAACCATATCATCGTGTGTGCGCCACCTAAAGCAATCAAAACTCTAACTAGATACTACAAAATCTTATTTATAAAGTAAATTAAAAATTAGTAAATTAAAACGCGGGAGAGCCATGCTTCGGCACGTATAGGCCGGCTCGATTCCGCTCGATACCACGGCCTCACGGAAAAACGGGTTGCATTGCATTTCGCCGCGTGAGTGAGGTTACCGGAGGCCCTAACCCTTCCCTCTCCCTTATTCCGGTCCTTCCCCTCCCCCTCTTCCCCCCACTTCCCCTCCCTCTTCACCCCTCCCCCTCTTCCCCTCTACCCCTTTTCCCACTCCCCCCCACTTCCCCCTGCCCCTCTTCCCTCTTTACCCCTTTTCCCACTCTTCCCACCCCACTGCCCCCTCCCTCTCTTCCCCCCCTCTTCCCACTCTTTCCCTCTCCCTCTTCCCACTATTCCTCCTGCCCCTCACTCTCCCCTCCCTTCCCCTCTTCCCACTGTTCCCCCTCCCTCTCTTCTCCCCATCCCCCTCTTCCCACTCTTCCTCCCTCCCCTTTTTAGCACTCTCCCCCCACTCTTCCTCCTCCCCTTCTTCTCCAACGCACTTGTGACTCTCGAGTTACAGGTGCCCATGGGCGGCGGTAGTCATTTACCATCAGGTGACCCGTCTGCTCGTTTGCCTCTATGCCATAAAAAAAAGTGTAATTCTTGCTAGGTACCTACAATTTTTTACTTTCATAATCATTTCATGATGATATTTAGTCTAATTCAATAATATATGTATGTAGCTAAATACATAAGCAAATAGATAGCTAAGCCTAGGAACTACCTACTAGTTTTTTATATTAAATAAATATTTAAAAAATGTTATCTCTGGGTGCGTTTTTGAAGAATTCAAATAACCAAAAACAGCACAATATACTCTATAATTTCTAGTTGCCATATTACATACTTAAGTATTTGTATTTATTTCAATGAAATACAAAATCCCTCGCTTACTGCTTAAAAAACGATCACAACGTTTGTTCGTCACTGCGGAGCAATCGCGAACTGTTTGCGTGCTGAGTTTCAACCGAACGCAAGGCGTGTAGGCAATGCTCGCGATCCGACCGTTTCTATGAAGACACATTACTGTATGGATAGTATTACCGTGTCTCCAGTGTCAAACCTTTGTACGACCTTATTTATTTCATGTGACAACGTCATTGAAAAAAAAACGAAAATAACTTTACGTTACCATATTATTATGTACTTACATGCATACAAGGAAACTGGTCATGTTTGATTAGTTTGGGTAATGGAAATAAAACAAAACATACACATTTAAATGTACATTTATTATGGCGATGTCTATTGACAATAATTATTTTTTAATTTTAATATTTACAAAAAAAAGTCTAACATAACATATCACAGATAAATTATAATTCATCAGCTGAGTTCACTATTAAGTAGTGTGTTTTATGTACCAAAAAATAAATGTTGATATTAAAAAGGATAAGCCCGTCATTCCGGACAGCTAAATTATTCGGTATCAAATTAAAGAATAAATGTTAATTTTGGCATGATACTCGTAAGTCTCCACTTTTGTTTTTGGTATTCCCGTAGAGTTTAACATTGTATACGTATATTCAACAATTTAAAACATTGTACTTTTTTTATATGGCTAATAAATACATAAAACGAACTATTGAATTCAAAATTCAGGTTATTATTTGTAAAATAGCAGCTAAACTACTACATATTATGATTTTATGCACTGTACAAATAATACACAACAAATTTCAAAGCTAAAGAGCGACACGTTTGACTTGCGTGAGCAATGAATCCCTCGGCAGTCGTTTTGAATGATGTATGTATAAAAATCAGATCTGATCGAAATCTGACTACCCTATAAAAAGTTATGCGTTGTAGTACATATAAAAAGAAATAAAAATATACATACGGGTCGACTTGAGAATCTCCAAGCTAAATAGCTCAAAATTGTAGTCTTAATAGTAGTTTACTTACTAAAATTAACAAAACTACATATGTACACAAAACATATTAAACACACGTTTAACGCAACCGCTGGAGATGCAGCAGACACTGACACCAACACCTATAGAAAGAGGAGTTATCACTTAACAATGCAAGAATAAAGATTACAAGACGAAAGATTTGTGGTAACATTCGTAGCATGACTACTTCGTTTCAATAAATGCTGATATTAGGAAGGATATGCCCGGGATTAGGAACTACATCTTTACCCGTTACTATAACTACAAGACTATTTGACCGGTCTGACTGGACAATTTTACGGTTTAAAAAACTTTGCTAACAGAATAATTTTTTGAATGTCATTTAATAATAATAGTATTTTGAGAAATAAAAAAGAAATTCGAAAGCAATTTTAGAATGTAATAAGAATATTATTCATTTCAAGGGAACTTCATACGAACAAAATCAAACGCAGTCATTTAAAGATTAACTTCCGTGGGCACATCGTCAATCAAAGTAATGTCAAACTACCTATATAAAATTTGTAAAAATTATAGTGAATCCCCTTTCCTCTTCCTTTAAATTAGTGTAGTAACAAATCTTTCATCCATACAATATTATATAAAAGTAAGCGAAATTAAAATAGTTAATAACATCGATTAATATTCAGGCGTCATTCACATGAAATGAACCAAAACCAAAATCCATAGGTGAAGGTAGTATATTTGAGAAGAATGTGAGAGAAATATTTATTGCAGGTTCTTAGTACATACTTATACAAGCGGCTCATTGCCTTAAATATCGGAACAATATATTTTTTTGCAACCAATATGAATTATTTTGAAGGGTTTAATTTGGATTTGGTTCATGCAGAGGAAAATGAACATTTACATGCTGTTACGAAAATAATCGAAAAATTTGGTAAAGGGGTCAAATACTTATTGTGATAATTATAACACAACCGCTATTAAGCAAATATTTTCCTTTACAGTTTAAACTTTGCATCTTGTATATAACAAGAAAATTAGGGATTAAATTATATAACACTTGCAGTCAATAACGGATAAAATAAAAAAAAAAAACAATCAGCTCATCTAATGATCTCAAGATAGATAATAAAGACATAACAGATGATTGCATCTGCAACTAATAAAACCGTATTAAATTCGATAGTGAATTTCGGTGATCATACAAGTTGGACAACGCTCTTAGAGAATTTGTAGTCGCAACAACAGAAAACGATGAGATAAATAGTGCTTTTGCAGAAAAGATGACAGTCGTTAAACTAAAAAATAATTCATTTGGAACTTCAGACAAAGCTGTCATACCATTTGTACCTTAAGTATTAAGTTTAAATAACATAATTTCTAGTTAAAATAAAGCACAAAATGATGCCATTAATAATATAACAATTCATGCTGTAAATACTGTGCTAGTTAATACAATGGCAAAAGATAATGCAACTTAATACACTGCTTAATTAATATTAATAATTAAATTAACAATAAAATTAAGGTAAGTACAAATTAGCGGATAATATAAATAAATTATTATTACTAGCAAGCTTGTAAAGTGGTAGTTGATTTGCTACTTAAATCATAATGTTTAGGTAACATTCATTTCTTAATTGTATGGAAAATTATTTCAAACTTTCTATTTTTGTCAAATCAACATCCAAACTGTATGTTTATTTTTTAGAACAACCATCAACAATTATAAAATATATATTATAGTTACTAATAATGTACGATTTTAATTCGTATCATGACTATTAAACTTAATCATATACTTTTTACGTATCGACAGTGGTTCTAAAACACTTTAGTTTAAACAACATCAACACAACATCAACTTTTAAACAACTGAAACAACAACCTGGTCTACCAACTCTGGGGCCGCTGTCGTTTCTACATCATTCGTATCTGTCGTTCCAAATTCTTTGTTTGCCAGATTAGATAAATTCAGAAGATCGACATAAAAGCTTCTCCAATTAATAGGGTCTGGTCTTGATGTGGGTGTAGTAGTAATATGTAAATTGGATGGACTAGTATCAATTAAATTAGTTGCATTAACATCACTTGAACTAAAATTGTCATTACTAGTATCATTTGAACTAAAATTAGGTTCACTAGTGACAGTTGAACTAAAATTGACTAAACTATTATTATTTATATCTATCTTTGGTATAATAGTAGTAGTTGTTAAATTAAAATTGAAATTTGTAACATTTAAATTAATTTCTTTAATACTATTTACTGTACTAGTTCTATCGTAATCACTAGTGTCATCAAATTTACTTGTGTTATTATTAAAAGTTGTTGTACTACTGTGTTCTGACCTTAAAATAGTTTCTGTACTTTTTTGTGTACTTTCTATATCTCTAGAATCTTCTGTATTTGTTTCAATACTATTTGGACTCATATTTAAATAAGAAGTATTGTCATCCTTCCCATATATGCTTGTTGTGGTTAATTCATTTGATTCTGTCTCCATACTTGTGGTCAAACGTACGTTAGTTACTGCACTTGTGTCTGTGTAGTCGTATAGAAAAGTTTCATGGTTTGTAGCAGTTTTTTCTACAGGTAATTGTGCTGAAATGAAAAAAGAAATATTTAGGACCTATCGAAAACCCAAAGACCAAACAGCAACACTTTATTATGTTTATATAATATTAGCGATTATACCTATACAATCAGGTAAACGAGATAGATAGACGCATACGTCTTATACTACCTACCTGCTACCTACGCAAACCTTTACTTTGCTTTCAAAATGAGTATAATAACGGAACAGAAAGGTTGTTCGACCAGTGTATTTTGCCTGTACATAGCTATGGAGCAGAAACCTGGGTCATGACAAACATTTACAAATACAATTCGCTCAGAGGAAACTAGAAAGGAAGCTCGCGCGGATCACGCTGAGAGACCGCAAGACAAACACCTGGCTGAGCAAAGTAAGGTCAACGATGCCATTAAACGAGGGGCACGTGCAGTAAGCAGGACACATAGATCGTAATTACGGTTCGTGGAACTAAGCGGTCTAAGAATGAAGGCCTTAGGGTGAAAAGTGACCTAGAGAAAGACCACAAATGCAACGACGTCCAGAAAATTGCAGAGACAAACTAGATGGAAGGTCTTGCGCTTCTTCCTTAAATGGTGCAATCTGAAGGAGACCTACACCAAACTGGCTGAGAACGACTGAGAAGAAGAGAAGAAGATACAACATTATTTAAGTAAATCTATTAAAAAGGATTTTAAATCAGACTAAAGAAAGTACCTGTAGCAGTAATTTTAGCAGTAGTTTCCATAAACGGGTTTTTGGTAGTCAATACCGTCGAAGATTCTAATTTCACTTCGTTTTTGATATTACAATTGGTTAAGCAGAAGTTGGCTATTCTGTTCAGTATCATATCTATGAGAACATTTCCATCTGCATTGGGTTCATTTTCCTTTTTAGTTTTCAGTTCTTCTTCAACTATATGTTCAATGTTAGAAGTGTAGTTCTCTGGTGGTTCCCAATGATACTCAGGGTCAAATTCAGTCACAACTTCTGGTTTAAATAAAATCTGAGTGCTGTCTTCTGGCTCATCGTTGATTATTCTTGTAGCTTTAGTGTATTTGGCAACAGCAGGACCCAATATATTTGTTAGGTATTTTTTTAGATTGATACATTTAGTTTTGGTGTTGACATCTTTGGAACTACCCCAGATAATAAATCCTGAGGCGTTAGAATTGTAAAATGTGCTGAAGGAAGCTTCCAGGTCTCCCTGAAATATTTAGAAAGAGGTTAGACATTTTTTTTTTATTATGGTATAAGACAAACGAGCAGACCTGATGGTAAATGACTACCGCCGTCCATGGGCACCTGCCACTTAAGAGTCACAAGTGCGTTGCCGGCCTTTAAGGTGGGGTATTAGGGGAAGGGGGGAAGTGGGGGGGGGGGGGGAGAAAAGGGTTAGGGCCTCCGGTAACCTCACACACACGGCGAAAAGCAATGAAAGCAGTGCTTCATTGCAAGTTTTCTGTGAGGCTGTGGTATCACTCCGGTCGAGCCGGCCCATACGTGCCGAAGTATGACTCTCCCACGAAAAAAATGTACATAAGTAATTATATATTCTTTAAAACTAGTTACATGTATAGAGTCAACAATCAGATAAAGTCCCCTGAAAATCAATCGTATTAGTTACTTCGTAACCGAAGACCAAAGTAAATTGATTTTAAGTAACTATATTTGAAGCAGTTTGGTCTATTTCAACTAAACTGTTTAACTCTATTTATGTATCAACATCTTTTGCTTCTGTTGGTGCTTATAAAGAAGTCACTGTAATATCGGACTAAAACGTTCCGTGTATAATTGCCGAAATATGTATCTTTCTTAAAAAACTTGTGTAGTCTTTCAAGGATGTCCGACTAGTTTCAGGCCCGTAAGGGATCCATTATCAAGAGGTGATGCGATTTGTCGCGTCGGTGTGAGGCGTGACATACCGCTTCACCACTAGTGACCGACTATGTTGTCATTATAACAGGATTATGGTCTTCATCATCACTTTCCATCAGAGGAGTTGAAAGACTATTGCATTACACAACTAAAAAAATCCTTTCATAATGACCACAAACTTAAAATGAATGATTTTTAAAAACCTGAATATGCGAAGAGCAGTTTATTCTATTCAAATGCCTTTGCTTACCTCTTTAAAGTATCCGCCATCTCTGTATCGGAACCACCAGTATGGCAAGATGGGAGTACCCTTTTCTCTTTCTCTCTCCGACTCCTTGATTCTGCCTCTAATAAACGCTGCGAGTCTCTTTGCTGTGACATCCTCTGAGCTGTACACGGATGGGAAGAGGGCTGTGCTTTCTTCCCAGAGCCAGCGTGTCCTGGAAATAAATAGATGCCCTCTTTTTTGTAGACAAAACAATAGGATACAGTATTGTAATTATACAAGACTACCGAAAACAAAAGTGCTTAGAACAGCAATTTCTTTTTACATCTCACATACGGAGGGCCTTTTAAGTAGAACTGAGCGTACTTATCATTCTCCTTTGGTATGTCTGCGGCGCATTCTTCTGGAAGACTGTTATAAGGGCGGTTGAAGCACTGAGGGTACCCGTAGTAGCCCCAAAGAGCTTTTGGGCGCATCTTTTTTGCAAGAGATATTGTTGTCTGCATGAAGTCACGCCCTGCTGCATTAAAACGACGTTGAGCCTGGAAAATATTTATTTAGGACCATTGTAAAAAAATTGAAACGGTTTGGAGTTTCTCGAAATAGTAGTCTCTGTAATAGTCTAGATCTAGTAATAGTCTGGAATAGCACATGAGCTTTTTATCCCAGAAGAATGTACGGTCTCCGTGGGATACATTTCACCAAAATTCCCTGGCGAACGAAGTCGCGGATAATAGCTAATAAAAATAATTTAGAAACAGTTTTTTTCTGTGCTTTCGTCGGACCTTTAATTAAATGAATTACGGTCGGAGTTAGTGTTGCCAGACGTCCCGTATTTCAGGCTTAATTTTAAATATCCCGCCGGGACGGACTCTGTACCGTATTTCAACCGTACTGTATTTGAAGAAGAATCAGATTTCAGAATCAGATACCTACTCTGTCAGTTGTCGAGATGCATAAAATGCATGTCAGTTGTCAAGATGCATAAAATGCATGTCAGTTGTCGAGATGCATACTAAAATGCATGGGATTCGTGAGAAGATGGAGCAAAAACAATACAACTATTAGAATGTGAAGGGAGATACAAAATTTCAATGAAAAACGATTTTCTACTATTTTACAATAATCGAGTGAGTGAGGTTACCGGAGGCCCTAACCCTTCCCTCTCCCCCTTCTCCCTCTCCTCTGAAGGTGTTGGTCGAGGCTCTTCGCAATCAACCCATGGGCTGATATGACTATCGGCACAATAATTGCTGCATCCACATCCCACATGTCGACCACCTCGTGGGTCAAATCTAAATACTTCAGTTGTTTTTCTTTTTCAGCTCTTAGAGATTGTTGTCATGAGGAATGGTGATGTCAACATGTTTTGTTAAATACATATAATAACTCTGTAAGTTTACTTATTCTTTGGCATAATACATATCCCTTTATATTATGGTGCCCTAATTACAACAAAGTACGTACGAAACGAAGCATTCATGCGATTAAATATGGCTGATAAAGCGATTGCTTTTATTATTTCTACTGAACGATAATGCTGTTGGAATACTGTATTTCTTGGAACTTAACTGCCTACTATGTCATCTCAGAATTGAATATTTATTTAACATGCGACATTTAGATTATACAAACTTCAAGAAATTTAGAGTAAAAATGTACAAAAATCGGTTCATACCTCTTGCTCAATCCACTGTTTCTTCCACCACCAGTGTCTCTTCTTCTCGATATCATAGGATACGTCTTTATAAGGTGTTAGACTTCCGAAGTTCTGCCGTAGAATCGGTCTCCAGGACTCGAAGTCTATTATTCCAACTCCTGAAAATGATGAGGGTTTTGTTAGTCTTGATACAAACAGGTTTTGAAAGACAAGGAGTGCAGGAAAGAAAAAGCCGTCATTTGTCTTAAGGACACCCGGTCGGAACGAATAAATTGTATCAAAATATAGAAAATATTGTAAAAACTCGGAATTAAAATTGCGCCGTCTGTGAAAGTTACCCGAACTAATATAGATAATTATTATACAGCCATCATCAAATTACGGGCGCAGAATCCACAAACCGCGTTAATAAATCAATTGACTGGCCTGTTGGTCTAGTGGTTAGTGACCCTGACCGCTATGCTTATAGCTCGTGGGTTCGATTCCCAACTAAGTCTGGGTGTTCTTTGTGTCCGTTGTTTCTATGTTTCTAAAGTCTCCCGCGACACAGGAGTAATTCCTAACGCGGGAGTTGCCTTTTATGAAAAAAAAAACCCGCGGTTAGCATTTTCCGTTGCGCTAACACTTTTTTCCGTCTAGCCCCAATCCGCTGAGTGTCTGAATTGTAACGTGCGATAACTTCATTCCTATAAAAAAATGGTTTATTCTCGCTATCCACCGCCCCCAACACCCGTGTCGCTGTTACCGGGGACACGTGGATTTGATAAAAATAATGAACTGATTTCATTCTCTCACTTAATAAATCCTTAATGGAAGTAGCAACTAATATTCTTAATGGCATTAATATTTTTGGGTTTCAGTCAAGTTTCAGTGGTTACCTGTAAATTCAGTCGTTCAATTTGAATAAATGAAAAATGATGAAGAGTATTTTTAGTCGTCATATAAATAGATTTTGAAAGACTGCGATATAAACGGATGTAGTAAACAGAACATTTTTAACCTTACAGAAGGCACGCACTAACTTGTACAGTGGTTTATTTCTGTTGATGAGCGAGGTCTGTTACTAATGTGTATTATGACTTTAATTAACAGTAATTATGAAAAAAAAAACCTAACTTTACGCGCAAACTCATGATAACGCTCAAGCAACAAAGTTTACAGCATTATTATGTCTGTATAGACTTTATAAAAATAATTTATCGATAAATGTTGTTAAATGATTAATGAGTTTTAATGACCCTGATAATTGTGTTTGACAATAATATTTTGATATTTCTGTACCATTCTATTGATTAATATTCATCACTCGTTAACGACAGAGTATTAACATCTCATTAATTGACATACCTACTTTATATTTTACAACTTAATAATGTTTTTAAATACACAAACACTTAAATTTTTACAAGAAAATAATAAAAATAGCAAAAAAAGTAAGAACATAATAATATAGACTGATGAGGTAGAACACAAAAAAAGAAAAAAAAAATTGGGAGTTTATCATTTCTGCTCACATGCAACACCACACCTTGCGCCTCACCAAGCAGAAACCGCCACCATCTATACTAACATTACAAAGAGGTAAAAAGTTTGTGAGTTTGGATGTTCCGGGTAATCTCCGGTACTACTGATCCGATTTTGAAAACTCTTTTAGTGTTGGATACCCCATTTATCGAGGATGGCTATAGGCTATATAACATCACGCTACGACCAATAGGAGCCGAGCATCAATGAAAAATGTTGCAAAAACGGGGAAAATTTACAAAAAGTTGCGCGGATCAGCTAGTCAATAATATTAGCAATATCTTTTTCCATTCATTGCCGTAAAGGCTTCTTGTCTATCTTTCCCTTTTAATATATTTTCCATTGACTTTCCAAACTGCCCGATAGGCATAGTTTTCTTTCAAGTGATTAATTAAACAATTATTTTACATTGACTAATGAGATGTGAAAGTGTCTTAAAAGATTGCCCTTCCCATTTATATCTTCTGCTGGTTTTGTTCAGGAACTAGGTGTAGGTGTGGGTATGTAGTGACTATCTCTCTATCTGGAATAGGCTGTTCGGATGCGAACCAGCCGCACACGGCACTGACAACCAATAGCATTGAATGCGCGCTACTCGGGGCCATTAGCGCGGTGAGTGTAGTGGAGGGCAAATAAAACGGTTCGCGAGATTTGACTTATAGACAAATCAGGACAGACATAGACTTGTCCCCTATTACGTGAGTGGGAGCAAATTATAGGTCATAAAATGTGGGTGTTTAACAAGCCTGTGCCTACCCCCTTGGGGATACTGGCGGGAATGTATGTATGTATGCAAAGGCTAGTGCAGCGCGGACGCGATTTATGGGTGTTCATTTTGACTGGTTTGACTTGGTTTGACTGCTCTGACTTGGTTTGACTGGTTTGAGTGATTTGGTGACTTGGTTTGAGTGGTTTGACTAGATTTGGTTCACCTGAGGTCTGATAAACTGATTAGTTACTTAATAAGTTTCATTAATAAAATCATCAGTTCTGAACAAAATCCTTTCATAGTGTATTTTTTTATGTGGGTTACAAGTTATGTGAGAAGTTATCTTCGCCAATTATGGACAGATTTTAAAGATTTTTTTATAGTTAATGGGTTATTTCGCCAGAGAGTCCAGAATGGTACATAAAAATTAAAATCCCATAAACAAATATTCCATGATTTTATTTACCGCGTGGAAACCCCCACGGGTCAACCTTACCGGGGCAAACGGTGAAGTGGTATGTCGGAATCGAACTGACTAAATCCACATGGTGTTCCGTTCCGCCCCAAATCGCTATACTACAAAGGACGCGGGTATACCCTATCAAGGAATCCTCCGGGAATAAATAATATATTAGACTAGCTGTACCCGCGACTTCGTCCGCGTGGAAGTGGTAGTGTATTTATATCGAATCAACAGCCTAAAAAATAAGTTTCAAGCTTCTTGCTCTAAATATGACGACACTTCTATACAACTTTTCATCCCCACCTTTCAACCCCTTACACCCCTTTTTTCGCATTAAAAAGTAGCCTATGTCCTTTCTCATGCTTTAGACTATCTGTGCACCAAATTTCATTTGAATCGGTTCAGTAGTTTTGGCGTGAAAGGGTGACAGACAGACAGACAGACACAGTTCCTTTCGCATTTATAATATTGAGTAAGGATTTATTAGTATTAGGTGCGCATATTATTAATGACGTTCGTATGATATAGGTTTACGATGATACATACATAAGGAAATAATAACCAATTAATAAATAATCCAAACCAATTCATAAATAGTTTATTTCTCTATGGTAGGACTGAAGAAATTGTAGCATATTAGCAACCCGCCCCGGCTTCGCACGGGTAGCAAAGACATCTTCAACAATCATCATCATATTTCAACCATTTTACACAAAACCTTATCACATTATACACCTAAACCTTCCTCCTGAATCGCTATATCTATTGGTGAAAACCGCAAGGAAATCCGTTCAGTAGTTTTTGAGTTTATCACGAACAGACAGATAGACGCGGCGGGGGACTTTGTTTTATAATATGTGGTGATAAAGGCGAAATACCACTCACTCATTATTTCATTAATCACGATATCTCCGAGAGTATAAATGCTACAAGCTTGAAATTCAGCAAGTAGACTCTCACTTTTAAACTTTCGCGTTCCATGATATAATTATGTACTTATACGGGAATTAACGCGATCACGAAAAGGTATTACATACCTCTGAATTGCCTGACGTTTCGACCAGGTTGCACTGGCCGTGGTCACAGGCTGACTGGCTCAGCGGTGCACGCCCTCCGTCGTCGAGATCGTGAGGTAGAAGGTTCTTCATCTACCCGCACATTTTTGATATTTTTAATATTTTGATTTCGCCATGTATCGTCACATACTATACTAACAGTGTCCCTAGTTAGAGAGTCCCTGCTTAGAGAATAATTAGTTAATTCCCGTATAAGTACATAATTATAAGTAGACTCTCCATAGTGTGTAGTTATCCAGTGAGAAAGGATTTTTGAAAATGAACCCCTTAACCGGTAAAAAAGGGTTACACAAAAACGACTTCAAAAAGGAGGAGGTTCTCAATGCGACTGTTTGTTTTTGTGGCTATGTTACGCGATATCTCCACCATTTGTAAACTGATAACGAGCCTGTAGCAGCCGGACCGTCCATGCACGACCTCGTCGCGCCGCTACGGAAGCCACAGCGTTATCTAGACCGAAACTATCCAGAGCTTGTACTGTGGGCTCTTGAACACGGCTATACATACTTAGATAATTCTTTTTAGAAAATAATGATAATAATTTATTGATCCAAAAGTGTTACAACAGTAAACATAATAGACACAGTAGGTATATACTATGTATAATACATAGAAACACCCTGGCCAATGCAAATATAGATATTTAAGCACACAAATATTTGCATTCAAAATCAAAATCAAAACCATTTATTTCAATTAAACCAATAATAGGTATTTTTGAATTGTCAGGAGTAGGAGTCAGTCAGACTAAGTCAGTCGTGAAGCTAGTTGCCTGTTCCAATACGTAGATCCTGTGGAGAAGAACAGGCAAGAAACTCCAACGAGACTCTTTTTCAAAATGTTTTTTACAAATTTCTGGTTACATTGCTTATAAGCGTAAATGAAATGTGAGGACAATGTAACATACCTATTGTTCTAAAATATAAATAGACGCGCTAATCACTACATATATAAGTAATAGCAGTCCGGAGATGACCAGCCCCGACCAACGGCACCCGTTCACGAGCATGACGCACACGCCAGCCATCGTACAGAGCAACCATATTGAAGGGAACCGAACGACCCGACATATACGCCACCATCGACAGGAGGTGCATTAAGCGGGGATCGAAGCCGCAACCGACGGTGCAGTGTGTCTAATATTATTTGTTACGCCTATGAGGGAGTTATCTGCAACTTACTCTACTGACAGGAGACCTTTTTCCAGCAGTGCGGCAATTAATGAACAAGTCTATTTATTACTTTATTACACAATTTAAATCATAAAGTATGTCGTCTTTGTGGTTATGAACGCACAAAACAAATTGATTCACTAATTACTTCTAACTTCTACAAAAACATTACATCATGACGCATTTGCTCGAGGCTTCTCGCGTCATGTACATTTTGTCCATCACTCTGTCCCTAGGGAACAGTTATATTTTCTGAATGCAATGTACCCTATGTCTTTTTCTGTACCCCTGAAAACGTTTATGCGAAATTTCGTGATGATCGGTGAGTAGTTAAGGCGGTTAAGTATAACAAACAAACAATCAAAGAAAATCACATTCGCATTTGTTATAATTAAATTTAGCATATTATAGTTAGTATGTAGTATGAGGATTGTTAAATCATTAATTTTAACAATAGGAAATTAACATTTTGGATAAATGTTAGTTCGTAATTAAGAAAACATGTTTTTAATACATTACAAGACGCAATTAAAAAGTAAATGAATTTTGGTCAAGCGTAAAATTATGTTATTATTTTATTATATTATTTTTCGTTAGATCACTATTACAAGGTTCTATGTGGTATTTAATTTGATGCCATTTAAATAATTATGTTAGTGAACATATAAAAGAATAATATTAAATGACATATATTTACTTTATTTCAATATTAGCTATGAACCCTAATTCAGTTTCCAAACTAAAAGTGACCTGAGTTACTCCTAATAACATCAGCTATCTGCCAGTGAAACTCCCGTGGACATCGGTAAACCCGTTCTGGAGATTAGCCCGAACAAACATTTAGACAGCCAAAAAAAAAAATGATTTTCAATAAGTACCATGAATGGTATAAGTGTCGTGTAAACATTCAGATACAGGTATTAGAACCTGTTATTATGATATTACAAATAGACATTCCAATTTTATTTATTTTGATTAAGCATATAATTATAATTATTAGTGAAAAACTGTTGCAATCAGTTTAAATATAGGCAATATCAAATTACCAAATTTAGAGTTATACGGTTTTACTCAAGGGGTCTTGCGTCGGTATCAGGCGCCGCGCGAAATATATTTAAAAAAAATAAATTGACCACACTAACAACACATAGGTTACGCGTCACCAACAAAACTTCAAGTCACTCAAATCGATATTCACCCTATGACTTGACTGATGACAGTGATGACTTATGAAAGCTTATACAGGCTGTTACAGAAACGTGTGGTCATATTTTAGGGTCGTCTATTAGACCCCGCGAATAAAGTAAATCACCAACAATATTAGGAATATCTGTTTTTTAATACAGAACAATTAACAAATATCATCATTCTCCACTCCTTTTTCCAACTAAGTTGGGGTCGGCTTTAAGTCTAACTACGAAGTGAAGTGACTGCCATCAGACCCCCACAACCCAAGCATTAGGCGATATCGAAGTTCTTTAGTTAGACCCGGTTGGCGGACTTTTTAGGGCTCCAACTACCCGTAACGAATGCCACAGATGTTCGTATCGCAACCGGGACCGACGGTTTAACGTGACCTCAATGTGTTAAGAATTGTGACCCATCCTAAAAACGACCTGGCTAGTATTACTTAACCTTTCAATGTGCTAACCTACTCGGTTACCACTAAGCCACGAGCCCCTCAAGCCCCCTTGAAATTAACAATATAAAGTTGATAATTTATCATAAAAGAGAAAATTGTTTAAGAATGTTGATGAAATATCCGGATTTGCCTAGAAATATTCGTATAAAAAAAATAAAAAAAAACAAAAGTTATTGACATTGACATGAAAAATGGCAGAGCCATGCTTCGGCACGTATGGGCCGGCTCGACCGGAGTGATACCACGGCCTCACAGAAAACCGACAGTAAAGCAATGCTTGCATTGTATTTCGCCGAGTGAGTGAAGTTACCGGAGGCCCTAACCCTTCCCTCTCCCCGTCTTCCCCCCTTCTCCCATACTCTCCCTCTTCCCCTACTCCCATCTCAAAGGCCGACAACGCACTTGTGACGCTTGAGTTGCAGGTCCGCGGTAGTCGCTTACTATCAGGTGACCCGTCTGCTCGTTTGCAAAACCCTCCACCCCTTTGGAAAAACACAAAAAAAAATTGCTATCACGTTGATTACGAATGTGTAGGTACCTACAGGAGTTAGGTCATTTTACAAATATATTTTTTTGAGGCTGACTCAACTGCCTTTCATCAAGAATTAACGATTACCACACCTATCTCCAACACCTTGTAAAACAAAAAGCCATTACCATTAAAATCTTTATCAGGTAAACTCTTCTCCATTTCCTTTTTGAAATTCTGCAGATGATCCATAAGGTCTCCTTCTTGAGGAACACCTCCATTTCTATATTTAATCTCGCCTGTAGACGCGTTCTTGATCAACGCCGGAAAGTTTCCAGGATCATAGAGGATAGCTATCTTATCGCCTCTATAAATATCGTCTGTATTTTGAATGATCCCGTATTTTTCGAAAAGGTTTTCAAATATAATTTTTTTTGTTTTGCACTGCATTGTTGGGACATTCCAGTAGACTTTAAATTCTTTTGATTGCAATGATTCTGGCATTCGGATGACGTAGTACCTGCAACAGAAAAAAATAATTAATTAGGTGTTTTGTTTAATAAGATGAATGTTTGTTTGTATGCTTGTTCGGGTCAAAGCTTGCAACTGAATTTTAAAGTAGTTATCCTCAACCGATTATGCTTAAATTTTGCATACACGTTTAATTTGGATGATAATAACTAAATAAATAACTAAAATAAAAAGTAATAGTAAAAAAATATATTTTATAAAGGCTTGCCTTTAAAAAATTTTTTTTGGTATTATTTTATAGCAGATAACAATGTCAATAATAATAACATTTTGCAGAGCCAATCGGTTTTAGTCGGTCCAAGTGTGGTCCGAGTCCGACATATCACCGTGCCGTTGACCCCGGTGAGGTGATGACCCGTGGGGATTTCCACAAGAAAAAAAAAGGGGCGATTAAAAAAAAAAAACTAATTACATAATTAAATTAAATTTCAGTTCATTAAACCCAATTATATTATATCATCTATAGCTATTTAAATTTAAACTAATAATCACACTAATCCCAGTAATATTATAAATGTGAAAGTTTGGATCGATGGATGGATGTTTGTTACTCTTTCACGCAAAAACCACTGAACTGATTGTGATGAAACTTGGTACTTAGATAGCTGGAGACCTGGATTACCGCATAGACTCCTTTTTATCCCGATATTCCCACGGAATCGGGACCAACGCGGGCGAAACCGCGGGGCGCTGTATCATAATAAAGCTGAAAAGTTTTTTGTTTGATTGTTTGTTTACACGCGCTTATCTCTGGAACTATGAGTCTGATTGGAATAATTGTTTTTGTATCACATTGAGTATTCATTGAGGAAGGTTATAGGGTACGTAACATCACGCTTCGACCCGTAGTAGAGCAGTGCAGTGACCGTAAACACAGGTGACCGTAAGTACAGGTTCCGTGAGATGGATTTTACCAAAACGCGAACGAAGTCGCGGGCAACAGCTCGTAATATAAAGTAAAGAGCTAAAGACCTTCGACTTCACGCTACGACCTTTGGGAGTATAGTAGAGACTTTAAACGCGGGTGAAAATGCGGGCCAGTTTATTATCTGAACGTAAATACCCGATTGTAATATTATTTCCGCTGCTAAATGACCCGAAAAATGTCCGACAATGCATGTTATATGTCCAACATGATTACAACAGCTGATATCAGAGACCCACATACGTTTTATGCAACTGTACGTAATGTGTCAATCGGGGTCAATGTACTATTGACTCAGCTGTCATGTGTCACATGACCTTAATAGATATCGGTACTGTCAAGTGCAATATTATATTGCAATCTACGGTAGGTACTCGTAAATATATATATTTTTCGCGGTTGACAAGCATCCGCTACATTTAGGCTACGTAGTTCCTTATACGTGGCAGAATATAGCAATGAATAATGAGAAACGGTCAAGCCGTACGCGTTAGCAAATCTTCAAAACAATTTAATGTCGTTTTTAACCCCCGACGCAAAAACGACGGGGTGGTATAAGTTTGACATCGATGTCTGTGTGTGTGTGTGTGTGTGTCTGTTTGTGGCATCGTAGCTTTCAAACCGATGGACCGATTTCAATGCGTTTTTTTTCATTTGAAAACCAGTTTCCTTGCGGTGGTTCTTAGCTATGTTTGGTTAATATCGGTCCAGCAGTGTAAAAGTATCAGCTCTTTTCCAAAATGATGTAAGGCGTTTTGTAATCGTTGAAGGGATTTTCGAGTCGGGGGTGTTTGAAATTTTAAATTTATAGTTATTGAAGTACCTCATACCGTAGTCAATTGGGTAGATTCCTTTTAATTGAATTATTTTTCATGAATATTTTTTATTTTATAATCTTTAATACAACTTTAAAAATGAGTATTTTGTTCATAGCTAGGCCTAACGACACGCCTTAGTATTTAATACATAAATGTACCGAGTCTATTGTTTTGACATTTAATGTAAAAGTGTGTATGTGTCAGCTCCGACGCACGACTGGAGTTTCCAATCTTACGGTGACATTATATAGCATCTCTCTCTCTCCATCCCTCTCATTCTCCTCCCCTGCCCTCTTTTATTCTATGCACAGCTGGAGTTTACAATAGGTTTTACACACAAACTGCTTCTGAGTTAATGCTTTTATTAATTACACTCTTCATAAAATGTCCATACCAGGGGCGTTATGTGAAAATCGATTCTTAAGGAGTGAACTCCAAAAAATACTGATTTGATTTGCCAGTCATCTATTCCATTAAGAAAACAATAGCAGAATATTCCATAATTTGAGCATCCGCGAAATATACCTTTCAAACTATACATATAGTGAGCAACAATGCTTTATCTTTAACAGAACATTTACATCAAGTCCACTGTCCATCGTCTATGACCCTACTTAAAGATAGGTTCTACCTTATCGCTATTGTGATTATACAGAAACTTTCAAAACTGGTAGACCATTTTCTTTGTCCACTGTACATATCTATACTTACCATTTTTATTCCGAAATAAATTTAAAGATCCCGTTCCATTTAAGCTTCTAGCATCGTCGTTTGGTATAGCATATTATAATTTCCCAAATAAATTGTATATGTTATAATAAATCGTATTTATTTATTTATGTATTAGTTGATGTTCCTGTCCACTCCACTCACAGGACGGACATACGGGTACACGAACTCAACCTCTTCGAGCTACTGCAGTCTCAGGTTTCCCCACGAGACTTGCGGTATCTTGTACCCTAGCTCCCTCGCCCTATCTGTGTTCCTTACCCCAATATACCTCCTTCCCTTTTACGGTCTGAAAATGACTACATTCCCAAGGAGCCAACCTGCCGGCCGGCCACCTACCTAACGCGGTTGGCGTCCCGCGGTAGGTAGGCGGCCGGCCATAAAAAAACAAGCGAAAACCCCTTGCAATTTTTTTTTATGGTATGGTATGGATGGTAAATGTCTACCACCGCCCATGGGCAACTCAAGAGTCACAAGTGCATTGCCGGCCTTTAAGGTGGGCGTAGGGGAATGGTGGAAAAGGGGGAGAGGGAGTTAGGGAATGGTTCGGGCCCCCGGTAACCTCACTGACTCGGCGAAAAGCAGTGCAAGCATTGCTTCACTGGAGGGTTTCTGTGAGGCCGTGGTATCACTCGGTACGTGCCGAAGCATAGCTCTCCCATGATCATAATGTTGTAAAAAAAAAATACTGTATTACCTGCACATTGCGATGACCCCAAATAAAATTAGGAAAAAGGCAGGAATATGATGATAACGAATTTTATCTTAAAATTTCTCCAGTAATCAATATCTACTAATGAAATCTTATAAATAGCCTTGAAAGTATCGTGAGGGCTTCTTACCAAAGGATGTAATTAAAGAAGAACAGAAATTCCATTGAATAATTGGTTAACTCTTTCTTGTCTGCCTGATATCCTGCGTTGATTTAATATTCGCATTAAAAATTAAGCCGTCCGCCCACTGCCTTGTAATATAAATTACCGACCATTCGTCTGAACAATACGAATATGTTTGAACTGTTTATTGTTGTCATTTGTAAAATAATATTACATCATGGTTGTATTTACCTCAAGATACATAATGCTACTCAGCGCTGTCTAGACCCAAACGAAGCAGAGGTTGTACTATGTAATACATACACATACATAGAAACATACAATCAATCCCAACAAAAACCAAACAGTTTAGCACCTTCTTCCTTTGCCACAATTAAAATGTGGAATTAATTATCAGCACACGTGTTGCCTTCGACATAATAAGTGCTTTAAGCGGGGCGTGAAAATGCATCTCCCACAAAATAGTTCCGCCGGATTGTGCACTTTTAGCCGACTTAAAAACAAGAAGATTTGGATTTCGTAAAAAAAATTTAAAGATCCGGTTCAAATTGGGCTTCTAGCATTGTCGTTTGGTATAGCATATTATCAAATAGCCTTAGTAAGGAAGTGTTAAACAGTGGATGAGTTAATTATTCGTATTTGAGCACGAAACGATGTCACGATTGAACATGTGCAAAATTAATTGTTGTGAATATCGTTTATAAGAACAACATGACATGTCTTGTTTTTATTGTTCATACGCAGAAGCCGGAAGTTTTTTTAACACGTAGCTTTATTATCTAATTTTGCTGTTCTAATATTCAAGATCAGAAAAATGTGCTCGTGTTAAAGAATTAAATGTATAGTAAGTAAGCGAATAGTAGGTACGTCGCCTTCGGTGTCAGCACCGACGCAACAGGTCGCTTCACTGATAAAGAGCCCTTGTTAGGCCCGAAAAGAAGCTACTCCACACGTTAATAGGAATATATTTAATAGTATTAAACTTATCGACTCACGAAACTTATAATTATTATTCATGTTAATTGAAAAAGTAATAAATGTAAATACTATCATAAAAATTTTATCCTGATACAAAAAGTAATTACATATTACATATACACTTTTCTTCACGGAAAACTTAACTTAAAAACACGGTGGTAAAATATCTATATATTAATTGGTATTTAGACAGATCAGTATTATACCTTTTTCTCCTCTGTTGTCAACTGTTTTTTTTTTGCTTAATAACTAACTCTTCGCGAGCTTTAAGGCCGGTTCCTGGAAGGCTGATCAAAATGTTTGTCTAAATAACAGAGTCAAGTTAACAGTGTTGTCAAAAATCAATTAGAGTTTCTGAAACGTTGTTCAAAGGAAAACTTACTAATCTATTATATATGACTTAGACATATTAAATTAATGGCATTTGACATAAGATTTTGCAGTAAAGTTTGACATTTGACATAAGCTCTGTTCACCGATCCGATGATCAAATCAAAGTGCCTAATCATGCGTTCAGCAATTAAATATACATTGTACTCACAGAACAGAAAGATATACGTATGTACTGGACAAGAGTTTTGACATAAGATTTGTTAAACCAACTGTCAGTCGTGGGACTTCTTCAGTCACTCAACTCAGTCAAGTGAAAACACGCACACACATCTGTATATTTATATTACTAGCTGCGCCCCGTGGTTTCACCAGCGTAAGTCCCGATCCCGTGGGAATATCGGGATAAAAAGTAGCCAATGCGTTAATCCAGGTCTCCAACTATCTACATACCAAGTTTCATCGCAATCGGTTCAGTGATTTTTGCGTGAAAGAGTAACAAACATCCATCCATCCAAACTTTCACATTTATAATATTAGTGGGATGTATCTGAGCGCGACGGTCACGCGAGTTCAGTGCTTTTCCCTATCTCAAAAGTGGGCAAGAAAAGTGCCTAACGAAGTTTTCACTTTTTGAAGTGAACATTTCGAAAGGAAAATGAATCACGGTCTAATTTTGACCTTAGGGCGACGATTACATGCATGTACATTATATAATCGAATATACACGTCGATGCACGAACTATCGATCTTCTTAAGTAGGTCAAATACTTTGAACTCAACCTGACATTTTCATGTGCATTCATTGTGGACTCAATCGCTTAGCACTAATGTATGATGAGACAAGGGAAGCACGGTGTAGATATATGTATAATAGACTAGCTGCGCCCCGCGGTTTCACCCGCGTAAGTTTCAGTGCCGTGGGAATATCGGGATAAAAAGTAAAGATGTAACTTTATCTACATATAAAATTTCATCGCAATCGGTTTAGTAAGTTTTGCGTGAAAGGGTAACAAACATCCATAAATCCATACATCCTTACAAACTTTCACATTTATAATATTAGTAGGATTAAACTAGTCGCGCCCGCTCGGTGACTGTTACGATCCTTAACCTGTTACATTCCTCAAGAATTGGGGTATCAAACGCGTTCAACAAACAGACGAAATCTTAAAATTTATAATATTAGAATAGATAAAGATTACATCGTGACAAAGATTGAATAGTGCCAATGAAGGGTTGATTCAATTCTAAAATCAATGAACGAAGACGAAACAAAACCCGTAAATTCCATTCTCACAATACCTCAGAAATATCTATTATTTAAAAAAAATAAGTAAACATTTTTTTTTAGTTAAACGGCAGGCGTGAATTTGTATCAACAGTGAACCGCTCATTTAGTGAGTGAGTGAGTGGTTGACTTTTGTATAAATGCTGTTTACATATTTACTCAGGTTACGCTACGCCCCACGATTTTATTTTTTATCTGATAAATGCCTTAAATTGATGAGGAGAGTGATGTTATGATTGGTATCTAGGACCTATCGAATTATTTTTTAGCTTTTAGTACATTATCTCATCATTATTATTTTTATTTTCAATAAATCCGTTTAACTAAAAAAAAATGTACTTATTTTATTTTAAAGTTTTTAGTTATTTGTCATAGTGTACAGTATTCTACTAGTCAAGCCCTTTCATTTGATACCCATATTGAGGGGGTGGTACAAAAATATGTAATCCGTCATTTTGTAGCGGCGGCCATCTTTGATTTACAATGATATTGAATAATATATTAAATTTTATTGTCGTCAGAACCAAAAATGTGTACCATATATTATATTAGATCAATCTGTCAACAGGGAGAGGGTAAAATCATGTATTTATACGGGAATTAACGCGACTGTGGCCGTGGTCACAGGCAGGCAGTCAGCCTGTGACCACGGCCAGTGGAACCTAGTCGAAACGTTAGGCAATTCAGAGGTGTGCCTTTTCGTGATCGCGTTAATTCCCGTATAAATACATAATTATATCATGGAACGCGAAAGTTTAAAAGTTAGTAGAGGGTTAAATTTCAAATACAAAATTTGACCGAAACAAAAAACGAACAGGTCAAGCTAAATAAAACCATTCAAACAGATTCGTGCAAAACGAACGTTAAGCCCCAAATACACTAGGAATAGAATATAAGGCAATCGGATCGAAGTGGTTGCGGGATCGACTGTACAGGTAGCAAACGAGCAGACGGGTCACCTGATGGTAAATGACTACCGCCATCCATGGGCACCTGCAACTCAAGAGTCACAAGTGCGTTGCCGGCCTTTAAGGTGGGAGTAGGGAAAGGGTGGAAGAGGGGAGGGAGGGAAGGGTTAGGTCTTCCGGTAACGTCACTCACTCGGCGATAAGCAATGCAAGCATTGATTCATTGCCGGTTTTCTGTGAGGCCGTGGTATCACTCCGGTCGAGCCGACCCATACGTGCCGAAACATGGCTCTCCCACGATGACGTATACGTAAGTATTTAAAAAAAAAATCCAAGTATGTTTATCTGTGTTCTAGAAATGTTTTTTATAGTGTGGAGCTAACGGTGAAGTGGTATGTGTGGACCGAAGCGATTAAAAACACACGGTATTCCGTCACAAGTGGGTCTATTGCAAAGTTTTAAAAAGTGGTATTCGTTTGGAATCCCACTAATGTCATAAATGTGAAAGTTTGGATGGATGGATGGATAGATGGATGGATGGATAGATGTTTGTTACTCTTTCACGCAAAAACCACTGAACCGATTGCGATGAAACTTGGTATGTAGATAGTTGGAAACCTGGATTAACGCTACTTTTTATCCCGATATTCCCAAGGGATCGGGACTTACGCGGTTGAAACCACATGGCGCTGCTAGTATAACAATACCAATGGTATTAGAATGTGGCATTCGAATGAAATAGATCATTAAAATGCTGGTGGAATTTCTATTATTTAAATCTATGACCAACAATAACCTACCATTTGTCGCAAATTGACACCGCCCCTTACAATACAGTCCTCTATAAGATTAATATTTTATCTGGAGATGTAATATGATAAGAATAAAAACGAAGGTAAAAATGGGAGCAACAGTTACTCATTGATAAAATTTGTATCAACACCTAACACGAGACATCGCTGATAATATCACAAACACAATGTAGTGTAAGCTAATATTTGTTTGAGATAAACACAAACCCTACCTAAATTGACACACACTTTCCCCAGTCATACCTACAAAGGTGGGAGCGCCAAACAACTATTGATAAAAGTTAATGAATTGTAAATACATTAGGTTTTTATCAAAGAGTGTGACTGTTGTTCTGATTTTGCTGATAGAACCACTGTTTACTAGAAACAAATGTTTATTTGAAGATAATTATTTGTGAATTGTTTACATATTATTTTTAGGTTATCAGGACCGGTGACGTGTATGATGTTATTCTAGCAAACACCAGCAATCTATATTTTCATGCCTGTATAATAATGTAGGTAGGTAGGTAGGGAGTAAGATCCACGTTTCTTATTTTTAGGGTTCCGTTCCTCAAAACGAAAAAAGGAACCCTTAGACAGTCGGACAACAAAGTGATTAGAATCACTTTGTTGTCCGTAAAAACCCTTTTTTCTCAGGAACCCATCGACGTATCAAGTTGAAACTAATACCAAATACATATGTCTACGATCCCTTAAAGCTGTAAAAAAATCAAGCTTCTAAGTCAACGCAATCAAAAGATACGGCCATTTAAGCCTTAGATTTGACCAAATTTATAGATCTCAAAAAGTGCATAACGCCGCCGCACAGTGGGCTGAAAATCGATCTTCATAGACATAGCAACTTGAAATTTTTAGGGTTGGGTTTTTTGATGGATATGGTCATTGTTTACCTCTACCATACTAGCACATATCGTTAAAGTCGATTTGGTACGAAAACAACACAGTTATAATTTTTTTGCAAAATAATTGTATGAAGGTAGTATGAAAAATCCGATTATTTTTTTACCTGCAAGGAAAACCGTAATATCCTCTGAGGCGTTTGTAGAAGTGATTATTTATGATTTTTTCACATACTCGGTATAGCGGTTTCAGCTGCAGAATTTTTTAAAAAAAAATATCAATATTTAAAAGATAATAATATTTTTAAATCGATTCCAAAGATACAGATATTATAATTTAAGTTTAATAATATCATTTTATTGAAAGGAAATGCTTTTCAACCGACTTCAAAACAGGAGGAGGTTCTCAATTCGTCTGTATGTATTTTTTTATGTTTGTTACCTCATAAGTTTCGACTGGGCGAAGCAATTTTAAAGATTCTTTTTTTATTTGAAAGCTGGTGCTTGCTGTTTGGGCAATCATCAACATAATTAACTAATGATCAACTCCATCAATTAATTAATGATGTGCAATTAGTCAAATTCAGTTTCTACAGTTATCATTTTAAAACAACCCTCTAATAAATATAATAATTGTTAAAAAGTGATACCAAATGAGGGTAATTAGGAAACATTACAATCCTAATCGTTATTGGCAAACAATAAATAGACCACAGTATTGCTTTCTAGTTCAGTTTATTATAAACACTTTAGCTAGCAGTTTATCTTTTTATCTTGTTATCACAAAATATTACAATGGATAATCTATCGTCCAACTTAGACTTATTTGTGGATTTAAAAAGTGAGACTTCTTCCTTTAATCACGAAATATTGTTCGGGGCAATTATAGCTCAACTCGGTCGACACCTTTCTGAAGAAGACCAGGTCACTCTAAAAGAGTTCTGTAGAAGATTTACATGAGCTGTGAAGGACAGATGGCAGAAATCACACCGCATCCTTGATACATTCAGGAAACAGTATGAAAATTGGCTACAAGCAAATATTGACTGGCCAAGTTGTGTAAGACAAAACATAATTATTGAAGAAGCAAATGTTGACCGACAGCTGGTGCCACATTCAACCTCTCCAGAACCGTCAACGTCAAAGTCCATCGCGATCGGTACAATGACTGTGAAAAGAACTAGAAAAGCATTTGAAGATCTTAGTACTAAACAGAAGAAAAGAAGGTCTGATGATCATAAAAACGAAGATCCCTTTGAATTGGCATACTCAGCTGCATCACTTTTAAAAGAAAACGGTCGTGAGGATATGTCATCCGCTATCCTATATATACTGAAGAATCCGGCAGCAGCGGCAAAAATCAATGAAATTTTTAAAAAACCACTTCAGAAAGTTGCGTTAACTCCAGATAAAGCTCTGGGATTACTACTTTCATTGAAGCTGACTAAATGGCAGTATATTACTTAGTATCAACGAAGACTGTATCTTCCGACTTATACGAATATGGATTGTCATCTCTACACGCCCGTATAAATTCAATGGAGTGTCTTTTACACATTTCATACCGACTCGATTTCAAAAAGTGGGCTACGAGAGGAAATGAGCATAAGCAAATGTTAGAAACAAGAAAGAAGATTATACAGGACAAGTTCAAGGATGAGCTCAATCTTTTAATTGACATTGTTAAACAGGGCTCAGGAACAACGAATGACGGGAATACTGCAAGACGCTTCTTTGAGTTTCCCGATAAAACTGCAGCCATTACTGGTTTAGACGAGGAACTTGTACGGAGATTTGCTGTAATTTTGCAAACTATAACTTCTGGGGAACAAATTGATGTCCCTAAATTTAAAGATTACGCCCGCAAGACAGCAGAGAAGTACGTGGAGTTGTATGATTGGTACTATATGTCGTCGACTGTCCATAAGTTGCTCATACATGGGGGAGATATCATCGCAAAAAATGACATTGTGCCAATCGGAAGCCTCTCAGAAGAAGCCTCAGAGTCCCGCAACAAAGATTTCAGGAGGTTCCGGGAACATCATTCAGGGAAAAAGAGCAGACTAGCTTCTAATGAAGACATCTTAAACATCCTTGTGCTATCTTCTGATCCCTTCATCTGTGCACAAAGACCCAAATTTGATGCTACGAAAAGGCAGGCATTTTTTAATGAAACATTAGATTTGCTTAAATTATCGGAAACTCCGTACGAATTTTTTGATATGGGCAATATGAACTCGGACTCTGAAAACGAATCTGACAATGATAGTGATGCCGAACAGTGACTTGTTATTTAGAAAAGATAGCCATAATTATTTATTGTTTGTATAGTATTTCATGTTTAATAGATTTTTCTGGTCAAATTGTTATACTCGTTCATAATGTTTTATATTGTCTTCAACTTACATCTATATCATTTTTTTTCCTATATACAGAGTCGATTAAAAAAATATTAATATTTTTTTTTTTTAATTCTGCAGCTGAAGCCGTTATACCGAGTATGTTAAAAAATCATAAATAATCACTTCTACAAACGCCTCAGAGGATATTACGGTTTTCCTTGCAGGTCAAAAAATACTGGGATTTTTCATACTATCTTCATACAATTATTTTGCAAAAAAATTGTAACTGTGTTGTTTTCGTACCAAAGCGACTTTAATGATACATGCTAGTATAGTAGAGGTAAACAATACCCATATCTATAAAAAAAAACAACCCTCTAAATTTCAAGTTGCTAAGTCTATGAAGATCGATTTTCAGCCCACTGTGCGCCGCCAAGAAGTTTTCACTTTAAAAAATATTCGTTTGAACTTGTTTTATGTAGATATATCATGACACAAAGATATATAGTATTGTATGTTGTACTACGATTATTCATCTATAGTGACTCCGTTGCGTGGGAGTGGTGTCTAACGACCTTGGCACTGGTATTCCAAGGTGTAGGGCTGACACATTTAAGTATTTGTATTTTTGTTACTGAAATAATATAAAAGAGGTTTTTATAATTGTAAAAAAAAAACAACATTAAAGAAGATCCTAGTAATGTATGCATAGATTAAAGTGGCTTTATATTTTTTATAGTTTTAGTATTTAATATAAATTTTAATATTTAAGAAAAACCGCGATCCGCTACTATTTAATAAAAAATTAAAATTCAAATTTTCTCTTTTACAAAAACATGTATTTTTTAAGGAAATGTTTTTACTGAAATGAATATTGTATCACTGTCCCACTACCCCCACTACATTTTAAGTGCCGACAATTTCATTTAAAAACGTCTAAAATACTTATTACTCGTTATTTAACCCAATTATGTAGGTATTTTATTATTGTATTATTATATTATACTAGAGACCACCTTGTGGTCAAATTTCAACCATAATTCATTTATTGGTTTATTTAATTGGCTAGTATAACTTTAACTACACTTATATAGATATTCGTACTATTACATACGTTGCGTGTAGCTGGATGTACCCGTTTTCACGTAATTTTTAAATTTGTCACATATTTTGTTTAAACTTCTTCTATATTTAAACTTAAAAGTTGACTTCACTTAAGGTCGTGGGTTTGATTCCCATCCAGGACAATAATTGTGTGATGAGCACGATAATTGGTTCTGTGTCTGGGTGTAATTTATTTATAACTAGATGTACCCGGCATGCGTTGCAATGCCTTTTTTTTATAATTTTTTTTGGGCCAGGAACCCTTGCGGGCTTCCTATTTTCCTTAGTTTACACAAAATAAATTTCTGAACACGCGCATAAATATTTGACAACCAATATATATGTCAATACTTTTTCATTACTGACATTATTCTAAATTTTTTAAATCTAAAATACGCCATTATCCGAATTATCCGAATATTGTGGATATTATCTTGTCCATTCCGAAACCTTTATTTAAATATGAACCATGAACATTGTGTATGGGAAAATGTTTTTCTTTTAATTTTTTTTTTCGTAAATTTTCCAATGTTTTTAATAGTTACTCTGCTATTCGGGACGGAGACAAATACAACAAATCAAAAAGCATGAAAATCGGTAGGGCCGTTCTCCAGTTATAAGTGTTCGAACAAACCCGACTTTGTTTTATATATTAAGATTTGGATGTATTTAGAAATATATAAGTATGTTTATCAGCAGTCTGGTTACCTTAGTACAGGCTCTGCCTAGTTTGGGATCACACAACCGTGTCTGAGATGGACAAGTTATTATTATTATTATTGTAATTATTCCAAATTTCACGTTCCAGCGTAGGCGTCTTTTTCTTAAAAGTACGTGCAAAGAATTTTCTTCACACATATAAGTATTGACGCATACACATATGTGATAGGTTAGGCCACTGCCGCTACAGACCATTTGGATGACTTTACAGAGGTTTTCTTCCTCACAACTCTGAACAGAACTATTCAGTTCTACATCTAAACACACTGTGAGTCTACAACGGAGATATAGGTAAAAAATATGCAAGTTTTCTGTAAATTTGTCCTTGACCAACATTTGTTCTTTCTGTCTATGTTTTTTAGTGCAAGAATAGCTTTAAATATAAAATTAAAGCGCCTGTCTGAGACAACCCTAATCATCACAGACACATAAAAAGCCCATTCGCAGTACCTACAGATTTATTATTTATTTGTTATTTTTACTGGTATCGGCACGCGACGTGAGCTTTACACAATTGATGGCTTTTGGATAACATCGATTTTTATTTTTGTTTATATGTTCACTAAGTCCATACCTGTCAATCGGGTTGGTCATTCTTGGTAAGAATTCAAATCAGACGCTAGTCAGTCTTTTATTTGCAGATTATTAACAACTGAAATAATAATCTGAATAACACTAAAAATTATTAATATTCAGAAAGCTTATGTGTATATGAGCATGGAATCTACTTCTCAAATAAGTTGATGACATTTCATGAAGTCGCATGGAGAACACAACGGAATGATCGGAAAATGAAACCGAAGCTATTGCAAAAACGTGGGAGAGCCATGCTTCGGCACGTATGGGCCGGCTCGACTCCGCTCGATACCACGGCCTCACAGAAAACCAGTAAAGCAATGCTTGCATTGCTTTTCGCCGCGTGAGTGAGATTACCGGATGCCCTAACCCTTCCTTCTCCTTCCCTCTCCCCCTATTTCCGTCCTTCCCCTCTCCCCTCTTCCCACTCTTCCCCCCTTCCCCCCTTCCCCTCTTCTCCTACTCCCACCTTAAAGACCGGCAACGCACTTGTGACTCTTGAGTTACAGGTGCCCATGGGCGGCTGTAGTCATTTACCATCAGGTGACCCGTCTGCTCGTTTGCCCACTATAAGTACCATAAAAAAAATTGCGTAACTTGCTAGCTAACTTCTTTCTTATTCGTTTGAACTCGATTAGTAGATTATTGTTGTTCAATGTGCTACAGCGACTCACATAATTTTAAGACGTGACTATATCTCTCTTTCGATCACTGTGGAATTTGGAATTCTGAACACAACTGAAATGGGCTTCGTCGAGATATTTTCACATAAGTACTTTTCTCTCTATATTTTGTTTTTCACCGCGTTAAATTCGCTTTATGGCAATCGCTCCATTTTAAATTATTACGCTGATAATTACGCTATTTTAAATTATTTTCGATATCCTGTTCTTGTATAAGATATGTTATTTAACTATACATCAGATGATAAATAAACACTGTTAAAAATGCTTAATCTATTGAACGATGCGATTCCGAAATGAAAAATCGACTTCAAAGAAACTGAATCGGCAATCAAAATATGTCACAACAGATGTGACATTCGCTTGAATCGATGTCTTAAGAGTATTGTTACATCAAAATTGATGATATAGATTAATTTTCCAACACGCTATCAGTACATTTAGCAGAATTAGGCCACCAGGCTTAGCGTGTCACTGGCCCCTTACAGAGGTAGCGTGCGATGTTAGCTAACTTGCTACGTAATTTTCAAACAGCGTGATTTTAAGACTAAGAACTCATTGTAAAATTATCACTTGTGGCTAAGGATGTCCGTCTGTATTTTAACTAATGTATGGTTTCGGACTCATATGTCTTTGAATTAAGTAATTAGTAAGCGAAATAACCTTTTTTTTCTTTGTAAAAAAAGACAACTCCCGCTTTAGAAATGAATCCTGTGTCGCGGTGGACTTTACAAATATATAAACAACGGACACAAAGAACACCCAGACTCGAGTGAGAATCGACCCCACGACCCATGGCGTAGCAGTCAGGGTCACTAATCACTAGACCAACAGGCTACTCAAATGTAGGACAACTAGCATGGCTATATTTTTTTAAAATAAAACATTATATTTTCCACTGTATTTCATTCTTTCCTTAAGTTGACAACCCTATTAGCGCTCCACTATTACATATTTAGAATATAGTTAACTAGTATTTTAAATCTATAAGGTAATATAGCCTTAATTACGCTAATAATGAGTTTAGTTATATTGAAGATTTGTTCCATTAAGACACACAGATGTGGACAGACATGTTTGGACTCAAACTTATAGAACTCTCTAATAATACACACAATCTATACAATCACGCTTGTATCTCCTAACGGGTAGGCAGAGTCGAAATAAACATTCACATGTTGCCAACTATAATTACGTAATAGGGGACAATTTTTCGCAAGATTTTAGTTTATCTAATATGTACACTAGACGTTCCCCGCAGTCACTGCTCCGCTCCTATTGGTCGTAGCGTGATGTTATATAGCCTATAGCCTTCCTCGATAAATGGGCTATCCAACACTATAATAATTTTTCAATTCGAACCTGTAGTTCCTGAGATTATCGCGTTCAACCAAACAAACTCTTTAGCTTTATAAAATTAGTATAGATTAGTTTAGATATTAATATATCTATCCCCGACTGCACAAAATCAAACCGAAACACTCCATCAATACCAATTGTAAACAAATTAATACATATATGTATATACCCACCAGTGTTATTACCATGCAAAACCATTATCTACAGTACATAGTAAACTCCACCTTTGTGTGAAGCAATAAAGTTGTATTTTTAATAGCAGACAAATGCTCTAGTTTTCCCAGTATAATGTGATTCATCAGAGTTGCCTAGCAACAAGTATTGCATCCAAGGATTTTCTGAGATTATACTCAGCTATAGTTGGCATATTTGCTTTGTTTTGACGAGCTCTTATGTTGTTGTCTTTGTGTGTCTGGGGACTACTTTTATTTTTGTTGTCTTGCTTTTTAAACGTGGAATCGAACGATGTCATTTTTTCGAATCCTATTATTTTTTACTTCATGAGTATATGGTCCAAAAAGCAAGACGAATCGTCCAATAAGCAACTCCCACAAAACGCAATTCGTCCAAAAGCATTTTGTCCAAAACGTAATTCGTCCAAAAGCATTTTGCCCAAAACGCAATTCGTTCAATATTTATTATACTAAAGTTACGTTCATAATTGTGCATTTTCATATTTAGAATTCAGTTAGGTTTCATTAATCGAAGTAGTTTACATTCTTATTAGTCTAAGATCCAGTGGCGGAACAATAGGGTGGCAGGGCGAGCAAAATGCCACGGGACCAGGGCTCGAGGGGGGCCCGGGCACCAAAGGCCCTGAACACAGGAGGCACTAACTTCAAAATGTAATAATGAATAAGCCACGGGCCTCAGATGATATAGTTACGCCACTGCTAAGATCCCATTTAGATTGACCTTCCCTCATCGAGTTTCCTAAGAAAATGAATATTTTATACAATAATTAAACAAAGGGCGCTAAGTTTGCCGTCTCATATCTTCGCAAGGCTATTTTTAATTTAAAAAATATATTTTTTTTTGTGATAATTACTGATAAAAGATGTAAATAAACAGCCTAAGTAAAGTTGTCTATGCTTTTCCAGGCAATGATTAGGGTTGCAAGGTGTAAAAGGTAAGCGAGCATTAGTAATTTATGCTCATCGAGTTTCCTTATACAAATTATATAAAAATGTAGATAATAATATTACAAACACGATGGTATAGGGTTGTCATTTGAAAAGTACGCAAATCATAGGGTTGTCTCGATTTTAAGTTTCAATAATTAAGAAAGAGAGTGTGATGTGATAGAGAAGCACTGAATATATAATGAGATAATGACTGTATAAGCCTATGTTATAATAAAGATGCACAATATCAGCCATGTGTAAGACCGGCATCGAGTAAACCATAGTGCGATGCTTATTTCTCCGTGAAATGAAGAAAGACGTAGAAAAGAAAAAAATTTACGCATGCGCCTTTGTATTGGAGTAAGTGTATAGTATTAATATTGACAAAGGGGTTTATTTATAATGGTATTAAACAAACAAACACTGACTATATAAGCCTATGCGATAAAAAGAGATTCACAATAGCAGCCGTGTGTAAGACAGTTATCGAGTTAGTCCTGGTGTAAGCAACAATTCCTTCAATTCAATTCAAAAACTTAAATTTTTTAATAAAATAAATATTGGTCGAATTGCATTTCGGACGATTGTTTTTCGGGCGATTTTTCTAATTTTTTTTGGACCATATTTGTTCATTAAGGATTTTTTTTTGAGCATAGATACTACAGGATTACTGCTTTTTAAATTGCTTTTAAGTACATATGGCCTATTTAAATTGAGCCAAGTACGAATTGTAGGAAAGACAAATATTATCTTACATGGATTTGTTTGGCCTAAACGATAAGCATTGCCATGCAACTTGACAAAGATACTAGCCTTCTGGGATCATTACCAGTTAAAATGATGTGTAGAAATTCTACGACGCCCATACTCATATCTACTTAAATATTTTAAATTTCTGCCATGTTATCTGTTGATAGAGAGAAAAAGGAAATTTCGCCTATATTAAATACGATCAACTTATTGTCAAAGAAAACAAAAACATTAAGGATAAAAGGAAAAGGGAAAATTCTACGTCCCCGCAAACTCACTCACAGCCCAGGAAACAACAAACACTGACCGCATCAAAGAATAGTAGAAAAAATGCATTCGAAATGATGAAGGTTAGATCTAACTCTTTCCCAAGTAAATCAAGCACAAAGGAACAATAGCAATTAAGTACTGACGATCGGCACCAACAAAAAAAGAAGAAAAACTATAAAATCACAGAAACGAGAAACGCTCCCAAAAGCCGATTGGTCACCGTGGGGGAAAACGACCACTACCCTCCAAATACAAATGATAAAAACACACAGCTATTAAAAGTATGCACCTACAATGTTAAGTCTATAGCATCAGCCGAACGATACATTGAATTGTGCCATGCTCTAGAAAAAGTAAATTACGATATAATAGGACTAGCAGAAGTAAGAAGAAGAGGATGCCAAATTGAAGAACACCGAGATCACATATTTTGCTATATAGGGGAAACACCTGGACTATACGGAGTAGGATTTATAATTAAGAAAAATCTCAAATCAAATATAATAAACTTCATTGGAATATCGGAACAAGTAGCCTTGTTACAATTAAAATTTTATCAAATTAATATATCAATAATTCAAGCCTATGCTCCAACAGGGGGCTCAACTGAAGAGGAATTATGTAAATTTTATAAAGATTTAAGTAAAGCTCATGAATTAGTTGACAAAATAGTCCTCGTAATCACTTCGATTTCAATGCTAAGATTGGAAGAACAAAAAAATCCAAGACACTGCTAATGGGAAAATAGAGATAGGCCAGGACAGAGATAGATGGAGAAAAATGGAGGAGGCTTTTACCCGAAAGGGGTCCGAAATAAAGTCTTGATTAAAAATAAAAGAACTACATAGCATTACTAACAATATTAATACACATATGTAATGTAAACTTTTTTCGGAATAAATAAAGCTTTATTATTATTATTATCTGTTGATACAAGTATGTTTTCAAAGAAGCACACTGCACGTCTTTCCCCCGGTCCCATCTAAAGCTATGGACAGGACACCGTAATGACTCTAATCAATAATAATGTGTTTACAAACCATTAGCTCACAAAATAATGTTCAGGTAATATGTACATACAAAAATTCAACGTAATTAGTCACTTAATAAGTTTACGTAACTACTAAAATATGTTTTAGGTAGATTTCGAAGAAAGTCTACCTATTGGTTTTGTACCAGTTGTCGAGTTTTCCAAAAATTTCTTCAAGGGATCTAGGGATCATAACTAGACCTCCTGGGTCTAGTTATGATCCCTAGATCCCAAAACAACCGCCAGTAAAAAAATTTTGTTGCTTTCGAACTTGGACGAAAAATCAACAGGGCAAAAATGAAGGTTAAGTTCGTGAATGGGGAAAATTCCCCCAAAGGGGGCAGATTTTCAAAAAAATTAAAAAAACAACGAAATCTACCTCAGCGGGCCTGCTGCGGGCCCGGATTTTTTTTTAAGTTGCGGTCTTTAAAACTCTCAGTAAGAAAGTTAGTACTTGGTAGGACGGTACGAAGTAGTTAGCGCGTTGAAAAAGCCTGTGCGAATAAAAACTGCAAGAATTTATTAATCTCATACGTAAACTAAAGGAGAAAACATGCACAGGTACCTTTAGTTACCGTGACCTTTTTATTACTCTCTTGTTGTCTATGGATATGTGGAAAGATACTTGAAGGTTACGACGCACGTGTCAGTAAGGTGGCATTTTCACAAACTGGACATGAGTGACGAAACTGTAAAGATGACAAAAGTCACCCGAGTGTGCTCTCCCTTAGACAAAAAGCGAAACAATCCTGATATGTATATCCTGATTATAAATTAATGTATTTTGAGACAATGTCAGTACAATATTTTCTTTTTATTTCGGTTGGCACTCCTAGAAACAACTACAGACTTGGAGCGGTTGAGCGGATTACTTGATAATTTCTCTTTGGAGAGTCAGTGGGGGGTAGGTACTAGACATTATAAGAGTAAAAATGATTCATTATCCTATTTATGATATATACGCTATCGGATAAAGAAAGTTTCCACTCAAAAATATTGATAGCAACTTGTAATCACTTTGTAATCTTATGTATTTACTTGTTAGCAGGTTTCATGAGGACTATAGATGATTATAATCAAATGAATATTAATCAAACATAACCTTAATTTTTTCTATGTAGTCGGCTTAAATAAAATGCCATAAGAATCTTAATTTAAATTGTAATGATTATTTTAGTCGACACTTCTATAATACCACATCTGTGTTAAGTTTAGTCATTAGTCTATGAAATTCTCGCAAACATGGCGGCTAAAAGATCAGTATTATTGTTGCCATGTTTCAATTGATGTAAAGTAATTAAAGAAATTGAATTTTATTTCAAAGGCATAGTGAACTTTACTGTGTTGTATTACTATGCAATAATATTTAGTTTTTAAAAGGTTTGTGAAGTATCTCATTAGATAAATGTGCAAGACTTGTCACAAATAGGTCCGCCCAAGTGCTCAGCACAGACTAAATGAGTTGGATTCATTTGACACGGACGGTTAGCGCAGCATTTTAATTTGCGATTTCTCTTGTATAAGAAGTAACAATAACACGTCATACTACACTGAGTTTCAAAAAGTTTTTTAACAGACTAACCTGTTCTTAATGAGCCTTAATGAGTCAGAAAAAATAGTTTGTGTACACTTTTACATTTCTTAGAATAAAAAAAATAACAACGATGGGGATCCCGAGGTCGGTGTCACTGTGTCAGGTACCAGACTGGACGAGGCAAATCGCATCACCCCATGAAAGAAGGCGGTCAGGGCGGTTTTAACCACGTGTATATTTCGGGAATACCGGACTAGTTGCTGTCCCGTATTTCCCACGATGCATCTCATTTTAGAAGAAATTAATCCAGCAAAAAAAGAAACAAAATAGTTTTAGTAACCGGCCAGTCTATTTTTTCAGAGTAATAAAAGTTCATACCTATTTTAATTTGTTAAGAACTCACGAAAGGTTAAAGACATTTACTCTTATTTTCATAAACTTATCAGTTAATAGTCTAAAATAAAACTCGCACTTGACCGCTTCTTGAGCGGCCCATTCAAATGTCATTGACTTTTCAGTGATATAAATAAATTCAACCACGCTGTCAGAGCACAAAGTAATTTTTTCTATGATGTAAAAAAATATTGTCAGCGAAGGGCGGCCATTACGGAAGTATTATACTAAACATAGAAAATAGATTTCAATTCAAGAAATTCAAATAAATATTAATAGCACTTAAACTAACTAACTAACTTAGTTAAAATGAATATTTATCTGTTCGCGAAACTAATGATGAATCTAATCCGAACTATTTAATTTATAATTTACTGCAACCCGCCCCGGCTTTGCACGGGTAGCAGAGACATCTTCAACAATCATCATCTTATTTCAACCAATTTACACAAAACCTTAACAAATTATATATCTAAACCTTTCTCGTGAATCGCTCTATCTAGTAGTGAAAACCGCATGAAAATCCGTTCAGTAGTTTTTTAGTTTATCGCGAACAGACAGACAGACAGACGAGGCGGGGAACTTTGTTTATAATATGCAGTGATATATATTATGTTGGTAGAGTTAAGACTTGGATTTTAATAAATAATAGCTTAAAAAACTAAAAACATGCTTTAATAAAAAACCAAACTAAAAAGTAAATAATTCTTTCAAAAAAAAACCGACTTCAACAAAAAAAAACTATTCTATAAAAGACTTATATATGGTTTTCACATGGATGCCATTGTCAGAACTGGATCTTTGAAATTGAAATGGGACCACACGGGAAGCACCAGCTTTCAAATAAAAAAAGAATCATCAAAATCGGTTCACCCAGTCGAAAGTTCTGAGGTAACAAACATAAAAAAAAAAAAAAATACAGTCGAATTGAGAACCTCCTCCTTTTTTGAAGTCGGTTAAAGATAAATAAGTTTAAAAAAACTAAAAAACACGCTTCAATAGAAAACCCAGAAAACCAAACTAAAAAGTAGAAAATCATTTTCAATAAATTTAAATTACGAATAGTGTTATTAACAAAAAAAAAAATATTGTAAAAAAGGCTGTGGTGTTTGACAGATATTGGTAAAAGTTCAAAGTAGAGTCATTATGAAAATATCTTGAAAAGCACCCAACGCTTTTTAACGTGCTTTTATTACCTTGGTATGTATGTATGTATGTAACGGAATCTTTAAACGTAATTTTCAACCACTAAAACGTCGGATTGATTTGAAACTTCGCACACTTATCAAGGACCAATGACAATACAATATTAAAGTTTAAAAAAAATTACAATAGTTTACAAAACTAATAAACCACTAACAAGTAGAAAATAATTTTATATAAGTTAAAAAAAAATTGAGTGATTAACAAAAAAAAATATTTTATCGTAAAAAAGCGAGGGGTGCTTAAAATATTATACACTGTCTTTACTTTTACCAATATCTGTCAAAAAAATATTTACAATAATTTACATCTTAAAAAAATCATTTTATCGTAAAAATACGTGGGGTGCCTACGCATTTTTACGATAAAATGATTTTTTTCGTAATCACTCTATTTTATTTTAACTTATAGAAAACTACTTTCTACTTTTTAGTTCAGCAAGTTACAAAAGCGTGTTTTTAAGTTTTTTAAACTATAATTTATTATCATTAATGCGTGGTTTTTAATTTATTAAAGTTGAAACACTACCCTGTGAGTGGTGCCTTCCTCCTGATTAGGATAATGGAACAAACTATTTAAATTATTGCATTGTCATCGGTCCTTGATAAGTGTGCAAAGTTTCAAATTAATCCGACGTTTTGAAGGGGGTGAAAAACACGTTCAAAGATTCCGTTACATACATACAATCATACCTACATACCAAGCTTATAAAAGCGTGTTAAAATCGGTGTCAAAGCGTTTGACAAGAAAATAGTGATGCGAAACGGTCAATGTGTCAAGATTTCAAGAAATGCGAAATTCCACTAATATTATAAATGTGAAAGTTTGGATGGATGGATGAATGGATGAATGGATGTATGGACGTTTGTTATCTGCTGCTAGTATATCATAATAGTGTGAAGGAAGGATTTCCGAGACTCAGTCCCAAAGTTCGGACTGAATTGAGTGTGGGCGAGGCGCGGTTCCGATTTGTTCCAGAGATTGCTTGTGCGAGGCAAAAAATTTCGGGAGAACCGCACAGTTGGATTGCCAATTAGCCAGTTGAACGATGGCGAAATGCTGCGGCTGGTATAAGTCCGAACAATTCCTCGGAGCACTCCCCGTGATACAGGCGATAGAGAATGCAAAGTGAAGCTACATCTCTACGCAATGCCAAGGGGTCGAGCCGATCTGAAATATTCTGGAAATCGACGATTCGAGTCGCTCTCCGTTGAATGCGGTCAAGAGGGAGAAGGTACTGGGGTGCTGCTATGAGAACAGTATTCCATATGCGGCCGGACCTGCGCCTTATAAAATTGTAGGTGGTGGGCCGGGGTGAAATACTGTCTCGATCTGTTTAGCACACCAAGCTTCTTCGAGGTTAATTTGGCCTTACCCTCCAAGTGACCGCGAAACTGGACTTCGTTCGATATATCGACGCCAAGTATTCCGATGCTGGCTGTGGCAGTTAGGGAAGTGCTCTCAAAGCGAGATGATACGACAAACGGTGTCTTTTGTTAAAGTTAAATTGAACTAGATTAAGGTTTTGTGTAAAATAATTGAAATATGACGAAGATTGGGGAAGATGTCGGAAAAAATCAAAATAATATTTTGCTCTGCTACCCGTGTGTAGCCGGGGCGGGTTGCTAGTTCATTAATAAAACACGTATGCTATTTATTACTCTGTAGTAACGAAAATAAAAAATAGAAGAAATGACTAAGACTGAATTAAAAAAATTGGTTGCCTGTAAAGTCGGTATACGGGCGAAAGTTTTACGTGACAACGACTTTGAGTGGTAAAATAATTTTAATGTGAATATTCATTCGTATAGTAGGAAGAAGGATGAAATAATAGTAACAATTTAAAACATTTATTTATACAAAGAATTATATTTAAAACGCGTGCCTCTCACTCGCTCTCATTGTGAGCGCATAACGTGAGCGGAGCGTAACGCAGTTTCTTGAAGTGTCACCCGGCAAACCAATTTATAAGACGTTGTCACGTCAAAATTGCATGAGTCATCTTTGTTCGAGCGCGTGAGTGAGCATCAAATCAAACTAATGTACGACTCGGCCGGTACGCGGCACCCTACTGAATTTTTAGCACGATTAGTCGAGCCCACCGCGCACTTGTAGCTTTATATCTAAAGTGCGGAGTGGGCCTGGCCTGTCATGAGCGAATAAGTTGAGGCAGACCACTTTTGGAATTTTGATGTTTAATGTTCAATTAGGTCACTCAGTAGCGCCATGATTGAATAATGACTTCTTTATTATGGTAACGTAAAATAAATTAATTTTTGTGTAAGTACAACTTTTTTCTTATTCTAAATGAAAATAGGTACATTTTAATAAATAAATAATAATATCATAAACACCAGTTTGGTATAAAGTTCTATTTACAAACACTCAGGTAATATACTACATGCTACAAGTCTTTGTCCTATTTCACCTACATTTCTGTTTACTTACCAAGGCCGAACTATTTTCGAAAATGGAACGATCAGAGTAAACAGTATACCTACTCAAATGTAGATACAAACTAATATGAAGTAATAATAGAATTATATCAGTATTATTTATACAAACATGGGGGTCGACTCTCAGTATTTAGGTACTATTTACTTTGTAAAGAAATCGTACGCCTTGCACGTGTTTAACTGAAAGACAACTCGCCTTGACATTATCGGAAATCACAGACACTTGCCAACTTGCAAAAAAAAAACAAAGAAAAAGTTCAGTGCACGCAAATAAACCTTTTCTTAGATATTTTTAACACGTTACAATGTATATTTAGTTTGTATAAACTTAGTAAATATTTTTATATATACTGCAAAAAAAAGTTTTTTAAGGACTTGGCTCCGCACGGCTTGTGCGTTTGCCATCAATAAAATTAGGAAAATATTTATAAGGAAACCTTAAGGAAAAAAATTGCGGAATTTGAATTAGGATCAAATGGACGAGAAAGAGAATACGGATTAATAATAACTAAAAAAAGAAGAAAAAGGGAAAATATTTTTATAATATTATATTACAAAAAAAAACTTACTTGTCATCGCAACTTACTGCATAACCCGTCAAAAATATAAACAAAAATGTTTTCATTTTCACTAACACTTTATGAAAAACACTGTATTATACTATTGTAATGAAAATATATTATCTGAATCATTAGACTAATTAAAAAAAAAAACTATGGAACTGGAATTCAAATAAAAAAAAATACAGTATAAGCGAACGATCGATTCGCGCCAATTTTTGACGTGCGCCCTGATACACGAAGCGCGCTCTCGACTCCACGTGCGAGTCGATTATGACAATATAAAATACTACGGTTGATTGACGCTTGACGGCCGTAGTATGAGACTTGTGATGTGTTTGTCGCACTTTATATTGAGAAACCTAATAGAGCACCTAGTGTTATCAATCTACATAAAGCTAATTTATTTAGTACTACAAATAGTTATAAAATAGCTGTTTACAAATTGATTAAAGTAACAGGGTTTTTAAGTATTTGAATAGTGAAATACCTACTTTCCTTTCTTATCTTTTCGTAGGATATCTTACGAAGTTTGACTTCATACTTAGCAATAGGATATCTCGATCTCGCTGTCGCTAGATCTCGACCATTTTTACGAGATCAATATAGAGATGGGATAAGGTCGGAAGAAGAATACCGAAGCAGGCCGGAGCATACATTTTCGAGATCTCGCAAGATCGGCGAGATTGAACGGCAGTAGTCAGCAATGCATTCCGCATATACTCGGTGCGCGGGAAATGGTCAGCGCATCAAATCATCCATCGATTTAGAAGAGGCACTGAGGACATGTAAACGTCCTTTTATGCGTATTTCTACGTCTACAAATAGTGTAGACTCACTTATAAAGAAGAGTCTTTATGAGTGTGAATGTGAAGGAACAAAGGGTAAATTTCTACAGTTTGCTTATGACGCTGGTGCCAACCAGTATCGAGTCTGAGAGGGCATTATGCTCAGCTACTGAGTATATAGCAACTGAAATAAGAACCCGTTTGTTTTTTAAGAAGCTATTTCCAAAATCACCCTTAGATTTTCAATGGGTAAATGTAACAAAAAACAATTAAAATTGCACTATCTATCACGTTTTAGTTTACCGAATAAAAACAATAGTTTAAAAACAAGAGCCCGAGATCTCGAAAATGCCGAGATCTCGCGAGATTGAAATTTTTAGTTCCTCGCGATCTCGGCTCGAGATTGCATTCCCTAAATACGGGTTGTATTTAGGGAATGCAATCTGGACCTCGATCTTTGATACCTGATAGTCAAACAGTGAGCCGCGGCCGGCCTAATGCGCGAGGGTAAATTTCTTCTTCAAACTCCATCAATCATGAAATTTTGAAAAAATCCAAATTCATCCAAACATGATTTTAGTAGTTACCTACTCATTTTATTTCTGGAGAGCGATGTGCTCGGCTTACAAAGAACTGGCAAATCACATGCGTGTTTTGTCCATAAATGTAATATTACGTATCCATACTAATATTATAAAGCTGAAGAGTTTGTTTGTTTGGTTGAACGCGCTAATCTCAGGAACTACTGGTTCGAATTAAAGAAATCTCTTAGTGTTGGATAGCCCATTTATCGAGGAAGGCTATATAACATCACGCTACAACAAACATGAGCGGAGCATCAATGTAAAATGTTGCGAGAATGGGGAAAATTTACAAACGTGGACGAAGTTGCGCGGCTCAGCTAGTTAACAATAATACTAATTTTACGCCATCTGTGGATTCTGCGCGATACTACTGTAATATTTATATTAATTATCCGTATACTTATTTGTTAGGGTAACTTTCAACGTGCGATAAGAAACTTCCTTCCAAAAAGTACTGCTCCCTATGTATACCTGAATGGATTGAAAGGTGGTGGTGGAAAGCGAAGTCACGTGCAATGGCAAGTTATGAAAAAATTTAATTCTGCATTCAGCCGTATCACAAATTTGAGTGTTTATATAATTTCTACTGTTAATTTAAAAGTGTAAATGACTATAATTAAGATTCCTTTAATGAGCAATGCGTCTATACTATAGAGAATCAAACTCCGGTTTAATTGTTTTTAACCATAACCACAGATTATTAAATAGTTACTACCATAACGAACTCAGGAACGTCTTCTACGTATGTATTATTATGTATTACCTTTCAACTAGGCGATTGAGAACGAAGTCCGTGAAATATGAGATTTCTGTAAATATTGTTTTCTTTTTAATTCCATCGAATTAAATAACTTCTATCAATGCGTTCACAGAAAAATTACATAAAAACTAATATCGGCCTAGTTTTGGAATTTATTTATTTATTTTAGGGTCTTCAACAAGAAATAAAAAAATTAATATAACATGGTGTTTTCTCAGTTATAGGCATGAGTATATGTATATATTTAAAAAAAACCGTTTTTACTATCTACAAAAACGTATACCTATAACAACCCGTTTCCGTATGTCGAACTATGAAGGACAGAAAACAACATTGAGTTTCATGTTTATTCGTTCAACAACATCTATAATAAAACCGTATCCGTCAAACCATCTGGACCAGGGATTTTATGGAGTCCCAAACCGTAACCGAAGCTATCGGATATCCGAAATAAAAATCTATCGGAAACCGGAACCGAATCTGATATAAAAGTTTCGAATAATTTCGGATAAGGGGAGGTCTAAATAAGACACGTTATTATTTCTATATGGCGGAAATTGTATTGCTGTTTTGTTTAATATAATTTTGTTTTTGTATTGAAAGCAGATTGCACTTTAAAATGAGCAGCTATAAGAATTACTTATAAGGCTAATTGAATGTTATCCTATAAATAAAGCCTAATCATTACCTATCTGTATTTTCTTATTACAGTTCCTTAAAAATCTAATATCCGACTGAAACTTTCGGATAATCCGAATTATTTTTGTATCCGTATTCCGATCGGAAATTTCATATCCCTAATATTCGCCTATGGTCAGGATGACGTATACATTTAACGACCCATCGAGTGTTTTGATAGACTTGGACGTATTTAACCTTTCTCTCGGCAAGTTTAAAAAAATAGTCATCTATCATTTGCGAACGGATCGCAGACCTTAACACCACTAATTTTGCCTTATCGTTTTTATATGTATAAATGTTTAAATATGTTTTTGTTAATTGTGCCTTGTAATGTTTTTTTTTCTTTTATAACAATTAATTATACAATAATTTCTTGTTTTCACTTAATTTTATTTTATTTTAAATTTTATGTTAGTTGATTGTTAGGTTATAAAATTATTATTAATATTTCTATTTTTTTTCTTATATTGTGTAATGTACCGCATTTCTTTTGCATGCTGTGGTTTTACATATTACATTTTATTTGTCTTTTACATACATATACAGCTGCAGATGATAGTTCTGGAAACAGAGTTCTTTTCTACAATGTTCAAGATATCAAATAAATGTTCAGGATATGTCTAAAAGTCGCAATTTTTCTTAACAGCACAGAATATGTTTTATTACTTTCACTAGAACTCCATGTATTCCCGGTAATAATAAGCAACCATTCGAAGGTAATATACAATATCACTTCAGAAAGTCAGATCACAACCGATTTGATTCTACTCGCAATGCCCTAAGAGTGTAGGTACTTAAAATTCTGTCCTGGTCCCTGCTGGATGCAGGTCACGTCCCTTCAACTTATCAGGAATACCGAATGCCGTTGGAATCGTTAATTTTCTTACAATGTACTTACTTTGATGCGAAATAAGAAATAAAGTTGATATACAGAATGAATTAGAATTGGAAGGAAACTATTGATGTTCCTACATGCCTATTCACCATCAGTGCGACAGACAGTCCTCTATGCAGATGATGTCGGAAGAGGAAACGGCCGCCCACGTTATCCTGGAGTGCGAGAGAGTGACCACACAACGGGCAAGTAGCTCCTAGAAGCCTGTGAACGCGCCAGGAGGCTTCTGTGCTTCTGGAATGAGCTAGGCTAACTCAACTAGTCAACTTATCCGAACGCATAATGAACCGCCTATGAGTCTAAATGTGGAAACAAAGCCCTATACCAATATCAATACCAACTGCTGATGTATAGAAGACATGTCACCGATGTTCTGTGAAGTTGGTTTTTCTTTAAAAGAAGTAGGTTATCAAACACGAGTCCTTTGGCAACATACTTTTGATCAAAACTGAAATCTTTTGTTTTACTCCGTGATACAGTTTATGTGCTTCTTTTTCCAAAATCTTTCAAGAAAAGAAGAGCTTTTATGAAATACGTTTGTAGTCTGATTTTTCTGTTCTTCCGATTAATATTTATCTTTTAATTCGATTGCGAATACAATCAAATCGATCGAATATAAAATTTATTTCATTAGAACAAGTAGTTTTTAGCAACAGCTTTTAAATCAAGTTCGAAACTGAAAACCAAAGTGATAATATCCATTTTAAAAAAAGGAGATGAAAAAAGGAGGTGAATCAAAGGCTTGGTAGATCAAATGCTGTGTCTTAGAAGTGGTCCCATAAATATTTGAAAAATACATATATATAATACATATAAAACTTAGCTGTGATGAGTAAGTAATTGAGTAATGACGATGCCTCCACTGGTTTCTTTAAAAAGAGATCTAACCAACATCTTGAACAAGCTTTTTAAAAATGTTTGTTAGTTACAAAAGAAATATGTATTTAGGCACATAAGTATAAAAGGGACGCAGGTCAACGTATTGTATGTAGATGAAGTGAAATCCAAACAACACAACGACGTAAACATCTGCGTACTAAACAAGGTTAAACTTACAATTTCAGTCAGCAAATGTAAGGAAACAATTTCTCAGCGTAATCATTCATTACTCACTGATGAATCATCGACCCGCGATGGGATGCACAGGCGAATGTAGGCCTTTATTTGCTGAATCTGCTATAGGAAGTAATAATGCCAATTACTCATGACAGTACTTAGTTCACGTAGCTGTGCGTTTTTAGTAGACCTGTCAATATCAAAGGGCGTGACGTCATCATTATAAAATGGTTCGCACTAATCTCATAGAAGTATTTTGTTTTACTCAAGGTAAGATATTACATACATACATGCATATTGACGCTCTATATCACCAAAGGGGTAGAGATATATTAAATTTCTAGATTGTATAATACTTTTTTGGTATGCAATAAAGAGTACCTATCTATCTCAGGGAGTGTATAATGTCTCTGACAGATAGACATTTTACACTCCCTCATTTTGCCAACTAATATTTAGTACCACTCAGGAGAAAGTAGGCAATAAGGGAAGAAAATTGAAGGAAAAGAATATTACTTATACGGATGGATTGGGAAGTGTACGCAATAGCTGAAGCAGGTCAATGGAGAGAACAGGGTCTCGCTCTCTCTATTTCACGTTTTAAGGGACTATAGACTTGAAGCCTCTGGTCTGCCGCTCTGGCCAGCTTACACAATTTACTTTAAATGTAATTATTTACCTATTTAATTTTAACTAACTGACGTTATTAAATCGGTTTCTTGTGCATTTACATGTTTTAATTCATCAAATAAGGATTATCCCCAGGATTATTAATTCTACTATTTGTTTGTAAAAATAACTAAATTACTAGAACTGCTTATGGAAAACACGAAACATAACCCGTATTAGTCATATTGTAAAATGACTAATACGGAAATATGAACTAATAACCTCACTTTTAATTACGCGCTTAAAATAAGTTAAATTGTCTATGGAAACAAGTACTTCGACTGCGTGGTTTATTTATTTTTTCATTGTAATTAAGCCAATATGTTAAAAAAGAATATAATATTTAGATGAAAAGACGACATATTTGTAATAATTGAAATATTGATACTTTACACATCCTACTAATATTATAAACGGGAAAGTTTGTGAGGATGTACGAATGTTTGTTGCTCTTTCACGCAAAAAACCCTGAACCAATTACGATGAAAATTGGTATGTAAATAGCTGCAGACCTGGATTAACACATGGGTTACTTTTTATTCCGATATTCCGACGGTATCGTTATTTACGAGGGTGAAACTGTGGGGCGCAGCTAGTCCGAAATAATTTACATCATGTTTGGATTGTATCTCACTCAAAAGGTGTACAATTGCATTTAAGGAATTGTAATAGGAAAATAGAAATAGGAAATGATCTTCTAAGTTATCATTTGGTACTACAATCACAGAGAAACAAATGACCTTATAAGTGAGAATGATATAATATGTATAAGTACATAAAAAAAAAAACTTGTCATAACGTATCTCATTTAGACTCCGCCATATCCGAAATGAATCAAAACTATTATATTAGATTCGGTTACGGATACATTTTTATTTTGGACTAGCAGTTCCTGCGCGGCTTCGCTTGCGTGTACATATTTATATATTTTGCGCGGAACCCTAATTATTTTTCCAAAATAAAAGTAGCCTAAGTTACTCCTTATCAAGCTATCTGCCATTGAAAGATAAAACGTATGTATGAGCTTAAAAAAACTATTACAAACAGACACTTTAATTTTATTGTACTAACGAAAAAGTACACACATAAATATCAGTAAGGCGAGTTAACTGAGGATATTTGCAAAAGTCACAAATATTAGTTATTTGCGTGTAGACGTAGCTAGGCCTAGTAAAGGCCAGTTTTTAAACAATTTCAAAGTCCGGTCGTCTATTAGGTACGTGATTATTTGAAAAACAAATACAACTTGTAAGAATTATGAGGTGTTATTTAGCATGTTTATTTATTAAATGTATAGGTACGTGGGTATATCAATATAAACGAACGTGAAAATTTTAAGTATTAGAAAGGTAAGCACAGTTTTAAGTAATTTTTAAAATGGACGTAAAGTAAATTTACATTGTAAACTTATATGCGAATCGTCGACGATCCAACGCAAGATGTTCATCCTTAAGCCTTGGAACATACCTAACTGGTCGCGCACGATACGGTTTCAGAAGATTTTTCTCCCGCGAACACTTCTATTGTGGAACGAGTTCGAGGTTTTCAAGAGGGACTGCAGTATTGGATTTTTCATGAAGACTGTATAGGTTTTTAGAGGGTCCATTGGCTACGGTAACCGCTTCTTTTTTTTTTTATCTTGTGGAAACCCCCACGGGTCATGTCGGACTTGAACCGACTAAAACCACACGGTGTTCCATCACAAGTGAGTCTATGGCAGGGGACCCGGGATACCCTAGGAAGGAAGCTTCCGAGAATCCCTGCAGACTTTGGCCTCCTGATCACCAGGCGACCACACCGTGCAATAGGGGGGGCCCTACCCCCCTCCAGATAAGAGAGGCGCGCTCTTAACCACGCGGAACCGCTTACCATTAGGGGGGCCGTATGGTTGTTTGCCACAGATGTGGTATAAAAAAAAATCTCTACAAACTATTTTATTGGGATTATACGTAAAAGCTGTTTAGCTAGAAAATTGAAGCCTCTGTAAAGAAGACTGAGTTTACTGTCACTAATTTTTTTTTTTAAAATGGTGAACACAATCTGGCCTGGACCGAAATCCGGCTAAACCGTATCCCTGACCGGAATCAACAGAAATATTGGCTTCTTTGGAAGGAAGAAAACCTCAATAAAGAAATTACAAAGCACAGTTTTTGGATTCTTTAGGTCAGAGGAAAATGTGTTCATGAGGCCATAAACCAGACTTAAATATGAACAGGAACCTTCGAGGACTCAATTGTTCCATTATTTTCAATATTAATGCATTCCTTCATCATTTTGTTTCGATTATTATATTTAAAGACTACTGAGAATGACCGGATTTGGGGCCTACTACTGCTACCTATTGAGCCCAAATAAATTGTAATAAATCATTAAGCGTTCGTATAATAATGCAGTATAACAGCGTTTAATCAAATAATTGTCACTTAAAATGTCTTTCTACTACACCTGTCATGTCCTTCACTGAATCACCCAATGGTTGACTGCAATGCAGGAAGTGTTAAATAAAGAAATTAAATCGGTTGAAACAAGTCTATAGACAACTCACTGCTAAATCTATTCCGCTATTTGCTTCAAGGGTACAAGGGTACGAGGATACGAGTGAAAAACTTAACTTATGCGGTTTCCTTTAGCAGAGCTAGTAAATAAGTGACGGTAATTACCCTACATGCGGGAAGCATAAAATTTTCCTAATGTACTACTGATAACATTATTATACAATGTCCTATTAAATTAATGCCTACATTAAAATTCATTTACGATATTTTTTATCTTTATTTCCGTACATTAACTCACATAGAGAGATCATTAATAACTGGTTTTTAACTGCACAGCTGACGAACGAGTGATACGTAAAACAAAGTTATTAAAAAGTCGTTTAACGGAAAGCGTGTCTTGTGCTGCCGGAATAACGTTTGTTTTGGTAGCACATGTAGTTTGGTGGTTTCAATTCGCAGTTTTTATTGCACATAATTGAGTCAATGACACAGTACAAATAAATGCAGTAGGTCGTTACGTACGCAAAGTTGATGATTATTCGAAGTCGAACTAAAATATGCGTTTTTACAAGCTTTTATCAGCTTGACCAGTGTGTCTATGTAACGGTATCTTTCAACGTAATTTTTATCAACTTTAAGACGTCAGATGAACTTGAAAATTTGCACACGTATCAAAGACCGATTACAATACAAGACTAAAATAAAATAAAAAAATAGTTAAAAAAAATTACAAACCGAACTAAAAAGTACAAAATATTTATTTTTACACTATAATTTAAGATGGTAAAGAAGTGCATGGCCTGCGTGGCTGTAAAGGATTACCAGCCAGCAATGTTACTCGACTCTATTTAGGTATCAGCAGAAGCACAACACTGGTGCAACAGTGCTGCAGATTTTATATACTTCCCATGCTTGCTGGTATTGTTATCTATCCATCACATAAGCGCTAGTTAAATTAATGAATGAACTATAATTCGAAGCAAGTATTCTAGTGTTTGTATTGATCGGAAAACAGCAATTTATTTTGTCTTTAGTTAGTATGTAAAACTGTCACTTAACTCCTCGAGTGGACTTTACAGAAAAACCCAATTTAGTAACCAATTGCAGTAGTTGTAAATTTTCCACAAACAGCTTAACGTAATAGCTTTATTTTTCTATTGAGTAAGAACCTTTTATTATCACATAGACTAGGGCATTTAATTGTATCTGACTCCAAGTAAAAACACAAAATGTTTGTAGAATGGTGGGATCTCGGAAATAAACACAATTGTAGCGCTGGAAAAACCGTGTAATAACCAACAAGGATTATTGCGTACAGTACAAGAATTACTCGGAATATATAACACGCTGCTCTCACGCACTCGTCTTAAGTTAGTTCCTTCATTTTTTAAACTGCTTTCTATCGTTATTCTACTGGCCTGTTGGTCTAGTTGTTAGTGATCCTGACTGCTGAGCCAGAGATCGTGGGTTAGATTTCCACCCAGGACTATCATTGTATGATGAGCATGACCATTTGTCTTATGTCTAGGTGTATTTTATTTAAAATATGTATGTTTTTAGAAATATATAAATATGTTTATTAGCAGTCTGGTTACCATAGTACAGACTCTGCCTAATTTGGAATCAGATGGCCGTGTGTAAGATGTATTAAGTTATTATTATTATATTATAATGCTTATAATTATTATTTCGGACTAATCACTTTATACCTAATTTCTAATAGTTTAATTGTTACCATATGTTTGGAAACAAATCTGCGAGTCTATTTGAATATTATCGATTGAATTAAAATTGGAACAATGGTGACACAAATAGTACTATAACAAAAATATATGTTTAAGCAAAGACAGAAAAGGTTTTTTCTTAAAATAAATTTGCAACATTTTAGTAAACTTCATCCCACCATTAAAGATAAGATGAAAAGTAGCACGAGGCATGACAGACGATTAAGGACAATATTACACACGTACAAATTTGAGTTACAAATGAGTTTTCAATATCATAGTGACCTAAATATGCCTTTCTGGTCAGGGACATGGGCTCAATTCTGACAAGACAAATATGTGTGTTTTTCAGATATCAGAAATTCTAAACGTTTATGAATATTTGCGAAACCTTGCTACATTACTGATTAATGCCTAAAAAAATAAATTGAAAAAAGAAAGAAATCAACGCGGAAAACTGGACAAACAGCAAAAAATTCTTGCAATTGTGTGTTTAAGAAGGACTTGGATACTACGAGCAGTAGCTCAAACTTTTTTCTTAAGACTGTCAATAAATTTTGTTAATTGAGAGCGTCATATGTCTTGTGTGCAAAAAATTTATGTTATTTTGGTCTCGTGTTACTCTTGGGATAAATTTCCCTGGGCGTGTGATCTTTCGATAGTCAATATAACTATTTAAATAAATAATAAATCGATCACTTAAAACCCTTAGGGCTCGAGTTTAGTGCTTTTTATCTCCTCCTTTTTGCCTTTTTGAGGAACAAAGTGAAACGAAAGTCATAGACCAGCCATAAATGCCCTAATTATATTATATACTAGCAACCCACCCGGTTTTGCACGGGTAGCAAAGCATATATTTATATTGATTTTTTCTGACATCTTCAACAATCATCGTCCTATTTCATCCATTTTACACAAAACTTTAATGAATTATACACTTAAACCTTCCTCATGAGTCACTCCGTCTATTGGTAAACACCGTATAAAAATCCGTTCGGTAGTCATTGAGCTTATCGCGAACAGACAGACAGACGCGGCGGGGGACATTGTTTTATAATATGCAGTAGCGGCCCTAGCTACATTTTTAGGTGGTGCCAGCCCAAAGTGCCCCAAAGCGGCACCCCTATAAATTCAAAACCTCAGTTTTTCTAAGTTGTTCGCCATAATTGATGGCCAAGGTCGCCGTAAAAAGAATTGAATGACTTTTTTTTGAGATAAAAATGTGAATCAAAATCTAATTAAAATATTGTTTTGTTGCGCCACCGATCTCTTGATTTCGGCGCCCCCCGGCTGACGGCGCCCGGTGCGTCCGCACCGCTCGCACTGCCCTAGGGCTGCCCCTGATAATATGTAGTGATGATACATACCTACAAAGATCTAAAAAATAATACAGTTGATTTACTAAGCCTTTACTGCACTGTGGCTGTAATAGATACACAACTCGTGTTGGTGGTGTTGTAAACAATTTATTACACAATGTTCTATTTTCGTTATGACAAAGCATTATTATAAAGTGATATAACATATAAAAGTAATTAATGCGACAATCTGACATTGCACAATGTCATATCAATTAAAAGTTTTAATATCAAGCAAAGTTGGGTACAAGATTTCCCACCCAGGACAAATAATTGTGTGATGAGCATGATCATTTGTACTGTGTCTGGGTGTAATTTATCAATAATATGTATGTATTTAAAAATATATAAGTATGTTTATCAGCAGTCTGGTTACCATAGTACAGGCTCTGCCTAGTTTGGGATCAGACGGCTGTGTGTGAGGTTATTATTATTATTATTCGCTCTTAAATAACGTTTTTTTTTTAATACCGGTAATGGATACTAGATATTTACATCTTTCTTTTCATTTATTTTTCTCTTTCCAACAACTCTGACGATATCGCCATTAACGGCTAACTCTGCGTCCTCATGAGGGGGCACTTTCTGACTCTTTAGCGAGGAAATGTCTAGATGCAGATTGACATAACACTTTCGCTTCTGGCTTCAATTATCGGAAGGAAAAGAATAGTCCAGTTCACCTGTAGCTTCGATCATATATGTATGCCATCATAACACTTTCGCTTCTGGCTTCAATGAACGGAGGAAAAAGAACAGTCCAGTTCACCCGTAGCCTCGATCATATATGTATACCATAGATGTTTAATCGGCGCTCAAAAAATGGCACCAACTTAACTGTGCTCAAATGAGTTGCATGCACAGTTTTGCTATCAGACCCTTCGCGCCCGCGCTAGCGATGGAACGTTTTAAATGTGTTTAAAAAAATGGCGATGTATATGTACATAAAACAATTAAATCAATAAGTATAACATTAAGTTGAAAAGATAGTTGTTTCAAAATGCGTAGTATGTGTGGAAAACGTACTACGAGTCTGAAACGCTCCGTTGTGGTAAGTAATAAACTGTAGACGCTATACATTGAAGTTTTTGTATCAAAATATTAAAACAGGGATTTACAGGGATATTTTTTGTATGGTCTGGTATAAACCTGATGCGTTTCATAAGCCATCTAATAATAATATTAGAATGGCTTATGAAACGCATGCATGTTACCTCACGCACTTGGCGATAAGAAATGAAATCACTGCTTCACTGCCGGTTTTCTGTGAGGCCGTGGTATAATCTATGCCCTTATTTGTACTCCTGACAGCGTGCATGCAAAATTTCATGATGATCGGTTGATTAGTTAAGGCGTGGAAACGTAACAAACAAACTCATACTCGCATTTATATTATCAGTTACGACACTTACGACAATTTGTTTTGAACCATAGGTACAGCAATCCCCAAAGCCCCAAACTTATTGGCCGTGCTGAAGTTAGCCGCGAGCCGGTGCGCAGAATGCAAAATTAAGGTAATAAATTAATTATAGGTAATTAATTTATCTATTAAGGAACTTTGATCTAATATTATATTAACATCGAAGTCATATTTGGGTTAGTAATTTTCCACTCGATTGTACCATGCGCGAGATGGCGGTTGCGCCAACTTCAGGCCGGCCAATTTTGGGGAGAACTGTACTTAAAGTACGCCTCCTGCAAACATTCCCTGTTATGCCAAACATAATATGCTTTAGGGATAAACCGTATATATTAATAGAGCTGTTAATTATATAGTAAACAGTAAAAACGTACAGCGGGCCAATGACCGGACACGTGGTGTTGTTTTCACATAAATATTTATTTTGATCCTATAAATAACTCTTGTTTACTTTACTTGTTGGTTTAATGTAAACAGTTTATCACAATGGAAATGATGAGAAGGAAAAAAAATTATAAAGGAAGACTTTTTGTTCGGCTTCTTGGATTTCTTCTTCGAGTCTAGGTCCTATTCTTTTAAAGCCTAAAGGTTACACATGTTAGTCGGACATATGTACGTACGTATCCTATAGTCTATACTATATCCTTGAGATGTCTTTTAAGACTTGTACTGCCAGTAATTCTTACAAGTAATAGTTACCCACAGAACTGAAAATAAATGTATTTAGAAATGCCATCAGCTGTATTCTGTTCTAAATCATGTGTCGCCAGTTGCACACGCTTAGACAATAATCATTGTTTTACACACAAACGCATTTCTTACTTATTCTCGACTCTGTTAGTATCTAAATCTTTAAATCACGCGGCGGTTGAATTCGTTGTTCTTTTAATAAAAAAATAATCATTAATAAAAACCAATCATGTTCGTGTATGTAATATAGGATGATAGATAGATCCCAACAAAAACATAAAATGTGAAAATGGGGGCCAAGTTTAATATTAAGAATATATCTGGTTATCGACTACGCCGACAAAAGAATTGAGATCTAAATGATTGCCAAGTTCTGTGGATAATTCTGAAGAGCTAACTTAGCTAGTTTTCACATCCAAGTTTTCTTATATTTGGCTTAACAACCTATCTCTTTTATTTATACGCAAGTTGTTCTGTTCTGTTCTGTGGAAGTCTTAGTTCACACTAATATGACTTTTTCCTGACCTCATTAATCGTAGTTGACAGTGAATTAGACTGGCCCACTGTCAAGACCGGCTTACTATACAGCAACGGACTCAGTTACTATATAGTGCTGTTTCTATATTGTAAGGTCAACATATCTTACTCTTCTAAAATATGGTGTGCTGTAAAACCTAGTTTTTGATCTATATGTTAGTCAGTCAGTGATAAAATATATATATCACTGACTGACTATATAAATTATTAAATATAAATTAATATCCCTACTGCCCCCACTTATCTCACTTCACAGTTTCAACTACTATGTTCAAACTATGACAGAGATCTTCGCTATTCAAATAATCTTTTACTCCTTTGCCCTACACACAGTTCTTCTCTTATTCACTCTTCATTTGCTGTCCAGTCTATCTTGCTTTGGAATGCGCTCCCTGCTGAAGTTAGGATGTCCACTAGCCGTCACACTTTTAGAACTAAAGTCCGCGAAGTTTTATAGAAAACAAATATATCATGTCGATGGGTATATTTTGAATTATTTATTATATTATCGTATTTATTTGCATGTGTCTATATAGTAGTGGTATAGTTATGTATTATGGCACATGATATATATGTATATTATGTTTGTTTATATGTACTTATTTATGTGTAAGGTATATGAGGTATATAATTGAACCTTTAATTAGTCACTTCTCTATATATATATGCACCTGCCACGTCCTTCTCTGCACCACCCAAAGGTTGACTGGTAGATAATGTCACTTGGCATTATTAAGTCCGCCTCATGTAATTTGAAATGCAGGAAGTATTAAATAAATTAAAAAAATAAAATAACAATGAGGATTTTTAAACGATAATATCTCAATGACTGTTTAAGCTGTATGTATGAAATATTGTATATTGTATTTAGAAATTTAAATTACATAGATTATGAGTTAACAAGCGGTCAAAAGTGGTTCCAAAAAAAATGGTTCATGTAATATAACACACGTTGCGTTGTTGTTGTTGCGTCGTCAGTTCATCAAAGATAACAACGAATACTGTTTATAGAAAAAAGTCTTACATAAAATAAAAACCGTTTCATTTGTATAATAATTTTATTATTAGTTATACCTACAATGAGTAATTAAAAAATACACAAAATTAGTTCTGATCATTTTAATAATAATAACATCTAGGTAATTAATTTAATACTACTCTATCATTGAGCAAAAGGCTATAGTTTCATAATCTTAAAACTCCTCTTTATATATTATTTATATTTAATGTTAGAAAAATAAATTTACAATAAACTTTGATTGCCTAGGTATTTCCTATACTTAAAATAGGATTTTTCGTAAAATTTTTGTGGGCCGCTATTGAGTTGTATCATCAGGAAAAAAAAATTACATCGTTTTACAAAAGGTAGAGGGTACACATAGCTTGCACAAACTGAGAACCTTTTTTTTTGAGGTCTCAAAAAAAAAGAGATATACCTGTTAGCGTCTTATTAACATATTAACAGCAGATCGCGACTATGCGAATTCATTTCTACAAGATGTATCTGACAATGGAACACTTAGTTAAATCACTGAAAGGGCATGCAGTTACAAAAATAATTTTTAACAAAAAAAAACCAACCCTTTTAATAGTTATGACAGTTTGAATGTCCAGGTATCTTCACCTCCGTTTCTCATAAAAGCAAGTGGAATGTCATAAGTTAAAGATTTAAAATCGAACATATTTTTTTGTTTAGAAATTATTCTTTCTGTTATTGAGAAAATGCATGAAAACTAAGTTCAAAAATTATGCGTGTTAGTTTTTATAGATTTTGGAGTGGTGTTTATTGGTTTTGAGAAACGGACGTGATAATACCTGGACATTTAAACGGTCATAACTTTTAACACGACAGTTTTTTTTCAAAAAATCTATTTTAACGGACATTTTTTTAAATTCCTTTTTGTAACTGTATGCTAGAGTCATGCCATTTCAGTGATTTATGGAAGTAAGCGTTCTATTTTAAGATGCATCCTGTACACATACATATTATTCTATGGCTTTACAGTATTTCTTCATTACCACCCGACTGACCATTTTTTTTAAATACCTCAAATATCCTAGTGTGTAAGTCTATATAATAAATGCAAATATTCCATATACCTCCTCAACTTCTTCTATATTCATAAGTTTTCTGCTTCTAAACTATTCTTTAATCTCTCTAGTATTATGTTTTTCAGGATGAAACCTCTTAAAGTTCCAGCCGAAACTCCTCTGCGTGCCAGTTCTATTCAGGATAGGAGTCGATGGTAAAGAATCAAACCTAGAAGGTGTTGAACAGTATTCGTGAAGTGACACGACGGTCGGAGAAAGAGAACTGTCAGGAGTTGAGAGGATGTTGTTGGAACTTTTGACTTCAACTTCAAACCCTTTAAGACGGCTTGCGCTGCAGAGTGGAGTGTCAACTTGCTCGACGGTGTTCAGATTGTCGACGTCAATTTTGTATGCTTCGTCATTTTTGCTGTAGCTGTAAAAGAAGAAAAGATGGGTTTTTTTTTATGGCATAGGGGGCAAACGAACAGACGGGTCACCTGATGGTAAATGACAACTGCCGCCCATGGGCACCTGCAACTCGAGAGTCACTAGTGCGTTGCCGACCTTTAAGAGGGGGAGAGGAGAGAAGAGCGGGAAGAGGGAGAGAAGGGGGAAGAGGGGGAGAGGGAAGGGTTAGGGCCTCCGGTAACCTCACTCACGCAGCGAAAAGCAATGCAAGTATTGCTTCACTACCGGTTTCCTGTGAGGTAGTGGTATCACTCCGGTCGAGCCAGCCCATACGTGCCGAAGCATGGCTCTCCCACGAATGATGTTTACAACTTTTTTTTCCTCCGCGCCTTTTCCCAATTAAGTTGGAGTCGGCTTTCAGTCTAACTACAAAACGGCCGAACTTCGCTATTTTACGTGAAGCGAACGCCATCATACCTCCACAACCCAAGTACTAGACGATATCGAAGTTCTGTAGTTAGACCAGATTGTCGAACTTTTTAGGGCTCAAACTACCAGTAACGAATGCCAGAAATGATGGTATGACAACCGGGACCACGGTTTAACGTGCTCTCTAAGGCACGGAGGAGTCTCAATGTGTTGAGAATGGTCACCCATCCTAAGACTGAACTGAAGGATTACTTAACCTTGTAATGTGCTAACCTACTTGGTTACCACGTAGCCATGAGCATCTTACACGAGCTTATAAGTATATGAAATAAAGCTAAGAATAAAACAGTACATATTTCTGCTTTAATTGGAATAATGCGACCCGGGACGTATCAATTAATTTTCAGAGGCCACCGAGCATTTCCCAAAATGGTTAGGTGATTGTCCCCCGCGCTGGTCTAGAATCGATTTCAGGACTTCATAAACCTACGATATTTTCGTTTCTTCTTGTTTTTGATTAAGAGTAATATAATTTCCTCACAAAATATTCTTTATACGGTTGAAACGTTATTATTATTGTCTAATAGGATATATTAACTTCAATCAGAGGTCAGATGTGTGAAGTCAACATCGACACGTAGACCTGTCATTATTGTTACTGCTGCATAATGCATTTGTTATGTATAGGTATAAGAACAACTTTAACGGGGACATTACATTGATGATGACAACATCTGTTGGTCCTGTTCTGATGGAGTTTCGATTAGGGAAGACTACTAAACTTGATAAATTCTACTAATACAACACAATAAATATAATATTACTAGCGGACCCGACAGACGTTGTCCTGCCGGAACGTAAAAAATATTATTCCTGGAACCCTATCGCAGCGCCATCTACCGGGTCCAATTGTAAATCTAAACCATTCTCGAATTCATCTGAAGACACTCATTTTTTTTTTAAATCGGTCCAGCCTGCAGTTTAGCAGGAGTTCAGTGACATACACACGCACAGAAGAAATATATTTGTAAAGATTTATTGTACACGTAGAACAAAGTTGCAGCATAACAATGAAACAGTATAAGTAAAGAAAAAGTATAAACTTGTGTTTTAATATTGATAAAATTTGGCAACTAGAGCAACTAAAGCCTTTTGACTCTGTACAGTAACCAGAACGATCCTCAGCTAACAAACTGCTTCGATCTTCTAACTCTTATTAAAGACTTTGCTTCTGCCTTGACAATATACTTACTGTACGACATTCTGGAATCTGAATCCCCAGATGATCTCTTTGGACAAATAGGAGGTCCTGCTCTGGGTTGTGGTGCCCATGTTCTTAGAAGTGCCAGTCAGGCATACCACTATCTCGAACCTGGAACAAATATGGCATTTAGTTTTCTGTTGCGTTTCGTGTCTGGTTCGCAATACCACAAAAAAGCAAGTACGGCTCTGACTCGGGCACCGAGGATTCCATAAGCGAACAAACTTGTATATAGATAGTTCGTCCAAATCCGAGATCGACCCCCGAAGAGTTTAGCCCGTTTTTACGAAAGACAAACTTAACTTTGCAATTGGTTCGTCACAGTCAATTGTTAAACCGCAACACATAAAGTTTGTAATTGCAAAAACATATTTTTTTATGTGATATAACAACAAATTAAGGACTTTCGGATTCCTTACTTTACTTGACTACTACATTACTACATTAACTACTTCCTGAAATGAGAATGTTGAGATGGATGTGTGGTGTGACTAGGATGGATAAGGTGAGAAATGAATATATTAGAGGGAGCCTGAACGTAGCACCACTGGATGAAAAATACAAATGTTGAGATGGATGTGTGGTGTGACTAGGATGAACAAGGCCAGAAATCACTAAATTAGAGGGAGCCTGAAAGTAGCACCAGTGGATGAAAAATGCAAATGTTGAGTTGAATGTATGGTGTGACTAGGATGAACAAGGTAAGAAATGAATATATTAGAGGGAGCCTGAAAGTAGCACCAGCTGATGAAAAATGCAAATGTTGAGATGGAGTGTGACTAGGATGGACAAGGCCAGAAATGAATATATTAGAGGGAGCCTGAAAGTAGCACCAGTGGATGAAAAATGCAAATGTTGAGATGGATGTGTGGTGTGACTAGGGATGATCAAGCCAGAAATGAGTATATTAGAGGAAACTTAAAAGTAGCACCAGTGAATGAAAAATGCAATATTGAGATGGATGTGTGGTGTGACTAGGATGGACAAGGTAAGAAATTAATATACTTGTTAGAGGGAGCCTGCAAGGAGCAACAGTGGATGAAAAGCTGAGGAGCAATGGGTTATCGTGGTATGGACATCTGATGCGGAGGGATGAGCGAAATGTAGTGAAAAAAGTTTTATTTATGGAAGTTGACGGATACAAGAGAAGAGGACGTTCAAAGAAAAGATGGATGGACTGTGTGAAAGAAGATATGGCTAGAAAGGGAGTAAGCAGTGAAAATACGAACGATAGAGTAGAATGGAAGAATAAAACAAATTGCACCGACCCCAAATAAAATAGGGACAAGGGTAGGCAGATGATTATGAATTAAAAAATAATAAGAAACTTGAAAACAGTTACGGATAAAGGTTTTTATAGTCACGGGGTTGTTGTTGGTTGAGGTTGTCAACAAGTGACCCCATAGGTCATAGGTGTCAGTAACCACTTACCATCAGACGGTACTATAGTTTTGTACTAAAATATTACGAACTTACCTGAAATCCATCATATCTTGAGGTGATAAATCGTAAAGTGGGCTACTCGAGTCGATGACGTGGACTACGGTGATCGGCCACAGGAGGAGCGCGCGGGCTTGTTTCAGCTCCAGCTGGTGAATGTAATTCTGGACAAACTCTCCTTCTAAAGTCCTGGAAGCAATTACGAACTTAATGCTATGGTTCTCAATACTAGTACCTAAAGTATGTCCGAACTAATATTGTAAGCGACGGGCCTGTTGGTCTAGTGGTCAATGATCCTGACTGCTGAGCAGAGGTCGTGAGTTCGATTCATAGCCAGGACAAATAATTATTTGTTCTGTGTCTGGGTGTCATTTATCTATAAGTATGTTTATTAGCAGTCTGGTTACCATAGTACAGGCCCTGCCTTGTTTGGGATCAGACAGCTGTGTGTGAGATGTGTCAAGTTATTATTATTATGCATGTAAAAACTAGCTCTGTAATTGGCGATAACATCATTAGTTGAAATATACTAAATCATTTGTTTACGTTAATTAAGTTATGTTACTCGAAAATAAGGTAGGCGGAGCGTCATACGCTCCATGGCCGGTAGCGACAGGAATTTTACCGCGGTCGCAACCTTCTGTGAGGAAGTCAACTCGCAGAAGGAGGCGGCGGAAACCGAAAACGGCTTACCAGCTCCTCATACTGCCTTGAGTGTGGCCGCGGGTGGACGGGACGAGTTTTCCCCTCCACCCTCAATAGTGGCCCCCCGCGAGGAAGCGGCGCCTGCGTGTGCCTGGACGTCGCCTAATTGAGAGATTCCTTTTTAGCCGGAGGTTGTGCCCGCGCTATTGCGGTCAGGCGCCGGGGGGGGTCCAGATATCTTAATAAAAGTTGTTCCCGGATCCCTCCTATTTCAGGCGCAGTACAGCACACAGTGTGGTTTTAGTCGGTTCGATGCCGACACACCGCCCCACCGAAAACCCCGGTGGGTTGATGGCCCAAGGGGGTTTCCACATGCACAAAAAAAAAAGGCAGAGCATACACTATATTAACCAGACTGCAAATGAATATACTTATTATTACTAAATATCTACATATACAGACACAGAACAAATGATCATGCTCATCACACATTTATTTGTCCTGAGTGGGAATCGAAGCCACGGCCTCTGGCTCAGCAGTCAGGACCCACTAACCACTAGACCACCAGGCCTGTAGATATAGATATACTTACCTTATAGGCTTCATCATATAAGCGGTGATGGTACTCCCGATCAAATGCATGTTCAATAAATCCCACACCCTGAATTGTAAACAAAGTTCGCCATCTCGAAGGCACACCTATGTAAGAAATAACACACGTTATTCTCCAATCAAATCAAGGGTTTTGACTTTAGAATCCCTGTGATTTGAAAATTCGATGAAACGAAAAAGTCACACTAAAAGAAGCCAAACACAATACAATAGGATTTAGCTTGCGAGAGAATGAAATAGAATACAAGTATACAGCACTAAAAACAGACAAATAAATTCATATATTGGATTTAGCCTACGAGAGAATGAGATAGAATACAAGTATACAGTCTTTCCCATAATCTTCGTATGCTAGCACGTGTCTTTGCGCTGTGTTGTGTTGTATCATTCACGTGTATTACTTTTGTGTATTTGCGTATTAAAATTCGTTGGTTAATTAATTTAGAAGTTTCACTTCTGCCGTGTATTTTCCACACACACACTTTTTCTTTTAACTAATTGTTGCTGCAGTTCATAAAGACATTTTGTTAAGATGGAATTATGCTAGGGCAAATTTTAAGTACAGAGAATCGTCAATTAATATTCTATAACATAAATTTAAAATAAATCCATCGACGAATAAAAAAGAGCTCATGATCTCCGTACGGCTGAACAGATTTTCTTGGAATTATAGCTAAGAACATTTCCGATCAAATTAACTTTCAAACAAAAAACTGAATCAAAATCGGTCCAACTGTTTAGGTACTTTGATGGGGCAGACAGACACACAAACACACATGTTAAATTTAAAACACCCCTCGTTTTACATCGGGGGTTAAAAAGGTAACTTGGCAAATTCACTCATAAGTCCACTACGTACTGCGCGTTTGCAATACCAAGGTCACTACGAAGGTAATGGAATATGGATATTTATTGAACATATATGAAAACTTATATTATAACTAGCAGCGCCTCGCGGTTTCACCCGCGTAAGTCCCGATCCCGTGGGAATATCAGGAAAAAAATTTTTTGGCAACGAAAAATACTGACCGCGACTTGATTTATTTAATTTGTGCCATCTGTGGATTGGTATAACTGTAATTTTGATATTATTATTTTTTATAACGTGTGGAAACCCCCTCGGGTACCACTGCACCGAGTTAATACTCGGCGAAGTGGGTATGTCGGAATCGAACCGACTAAAACCACACGGTGTTCCGTCACGGGTGTCTATGGCCGAGGGCTCAGGTATAACCTAGGAAGGAACTCCCTGGACCCCCGACAGACTTGACTACCTTCCCATAAAACGAGGTAGTCTCGCAGACGTAAGTGGGAGCCGTGTCCTCTTCAGAATTCAAAGCGCGCATGGATCACAGCATGGCCACCGTCTTGGCATAATTTTTCGGTTGTTTACTAATTATCCATAATTAGTTCGAGCAACTATTACAGATGGCGCAATTTTAATTTCGAATTTTTGCAATATTTACTATATTTTGATACAATTTATACAATCCATTAAATATATTTATAAATAACGAAAGGAACTTCGTTCCAACCCCAACTGTGTGTCCCAAAGACCCCTCACACGGTTTTCATCCAATTCTTTTTCTTTTATTTTTTTTTACTTCAACTTACTTATATGTCGAGGTCTTTAATGTTTAACCTCCAATATAAAGAATGATGTATGTACATACGGTCGCTTTCTTACTGAATCCAACAGAACACACGTGCCTGTTCGGCCTGATCATTTTGGCGTACAGCAAACTGGTCAGTCCTCCCGAGAGAGCTGTGCCTGCCACGATCTGAAACAAGAGACCCAGCTATGTTAGCACTTTTAATTGACTACAAAGATTCTTCGTCTTACAGTATGTTACCTATATAGGTAAATAGATGGATACACTTAATTGCACACTAAACATTACATCAGCAATCAGTAGAATACAATTAGCGGCCACGGCTTTTGGCGTAGCGGGCGGCGGCGCGGGGAGCGGTACGGTATCTGCCGGTGGAGCGATTTGCATGCCACATACTGTTCAAAGCGTTGGCAGCAGATACCAAAGGAGTCCATGAAGTGTATCACAATAAACTTTGTTTTATTTCGTCCTACAATCTTTTTTAACCGACTTCAAAGAAGGAGGAGGTTCTATGTTCCACTGTATATTTTTTTATCTATGTTCACCGATTACTCAAAGACGCCTTGGACCGATTTGGAAAATTCTTTGTTTGTTTGAAAGAATATATTTCCCAGGTGGTCCCATGGTTATCAGGTCAGGATCTGATGATGGGATGTTGGCGAAATCGAGGGAACTCTTCAAATTTTATAGGCACACTTGAAGCGATTTGGGTATTTTAAGGCGCATTGAAGTCGGTGATACTTTTTTTAAAAGATAATATTACCAACAGTTTTTAATTTGTGCCAGGTTGTGTTCAAGTGAACTCACCCTGTGACCACGGCCCGTGCAACCTGGTCGAAAAGTTAGGCAATTCAAAGGAATATAACACCTATTGCATTAAATCCTCATTTAGGTTAAAATTGGTTTTCAAGATTTGTTACCATAGGTAGTTACTTACAAGTGAAGTTAATAATAAAATCGTGTTAAAAGTAAACAGTTTGTACCTCAAACACCATGATGATAATGGCTTCTGGACATTCTTCGTTAGGAAATCTGACTCCATAACCTATCGTCATCTGGAAACATAGATAAAGAACACACGTCATTATCTGCTGATTGATGGGCTTTTGTTAGAATTAAAATATATTTTTTTATACCCTGGTGTTCTACAAATTTTCTTTCATCATCACTAGTGATACATCGAGATTTTGTAGAATTAACACAAAATAAAATCAGTCTATATAATATTACACAGACTATAAAAAAAATACAATGTAGGTTATGGTATTTTTTTGTTAGATACCCAGGAGAGAACATGGTTGTTTAGAAAATAATAGATTTCAGAAAGACAGAATCAGACTATGTTCAGATGCCAGGCGTTGAGTGCGCATTTTGATAACGTGCGTTAACTAGCAGGTACCTGCAAGAATTCTGCTTAAGTCATCTACGCGCAAGCGCGAGCAACCGATGTGAATACTCTACACAAAAACCCAACGCGCTCTTAACGCTTGTCATATGAACATACGTCATAATTTTCAATTTATTTCCAAATTTTCTATGTGCTTCTGTCCTAGTGGCCACTCCAGTCACAGGAAATACAGGACATTCGGGTACGCGACCTTAGCCTCTGCGAGCTACTGCAGCCGCAGTCCCAATCCCCATCCGAGCCCTGCGGTATCTCTTACCTTCTTGCTTCTTTCCTGTATAAAACTACCTCCTACATTCCCAAGGAAGGATGGCGTCAGGCAGGCGGCCAGCCATATAAGAAACCAATTAAAACGCTTTGCAATGCGCCGACCCCAAATAAAATTGGGAAAAGAGTAGGAAGGTGATAATGATTTCCCAATTTTCTTTAAAATAATAATCCGTGAAGATACAAAATCAAGATTTCAATTTCGTTCTTCCCAGCTTAGCTTTGTTTGAAAAATTGTAATGACTTCCCGCTGCTTCGCTCGCGTAAAAGTAATTTTCCCACCCCTATGTCTTCTCTGTATCTCTGGCCACGTGTATGCAATATTTCACGATGATCGAATGGATGGTACAGGAGCGCATAAAATACGACAGTTCCTACAACGTTTCATTCCTCTGTTTTTAAATAAATGTAGCCGATTATACCATACCTGAGTCTCGACAGACATCATCAGCAATCCAGCAAAGCTTTGAGTACCAGTGACACAGTGCTCCTTCCCATCTCCGATATCATCTTGATATGATGCGGCCACTGCCCACCAAATGGCAGCGAACACAAACCAGAAGGCAAAATGAGCCACTACTACCAGGAGAAGAATGAACCGCCATTTGCTGTTGATCTGAAACATTTACAAACATAAAAGTAGAAAAGAAGGAAAATTCTACCACGATTTAAGCGTCTGTGGAAGGAAATCCTCCTTCCGTAGTCATCTCGAACCGCGCATTACTCTAGGACTCCGGGTTAAATGTTTGAGAATGAATCCTCATAAAATAGATATCAAGATTCTGAGGATGAACCCTCATAAAATCGATCCTAAGATTCTAAGGATGAACCCTCATAAAATCGATCCTAAGATTCTGAGGATGAACCCTCATAAAATCGATCCTAAGATTCTGAAGATGTATCCTCATACAATCGATCCATGATATTCTTAAAGGGCCTGTTGGTCTAGTGGTTATGGTTAGTGATCCTGACTGCTGAGCCAGAGGTCGTGGTATTCGATTCCCACCCATGACAAATAAATGTGTGGTGAGGACGATCATTTCTTCTGTGTCTAGGAGTAATTTATAAAGAATATGTAGGTATGTATTTAGTAATATAAAAGTATGTTTGGGATCAGACAGCCGTGTGAAAAGTGTCTTAAAAAAAAGGTAAATAAAAAAAAAGTGTATGTGTGCAATTCACACACGGCAGAAGTGAACATTTAGAAAAACAGATCAAGATATACAAAGAATGGCCTTAATAATAAACAGTAAGCAAACCTGTAGTCCAGTTACAACTGTACACAACTTTCAAAACAAACAATACTTCGTTTTCAAAATAGGTTAAGGTTGATTTAAAATGTAAATTTGTAAAGAATCAATTAAGTATAAGTGAAATATGGAGAAAAAATGCACAAAAATTACACCACGTTGACTTTGACATATAGTACGCAGGCGTAAGGACAAAGATTGGTAGTACGCAGGGATGCTTCTGTTTCATCGAACTTCAAATCACAACGATTCTAAGAAAGTCTCAGTTCAAAAATTAGAATTCTTTATCGCCTGTGTGTACTCTTAACTTTAGAGTACGACGTTCAGGGAAGCCCAATTAGTTTCGAACCCGACTGGGAGCTTTTAATAAGAGGTGAAGCGATCGGTCAGGTTGGTGTCAGGCGCACTCAACAGAACAGGTACTTTCCTCAATACACGTACGTAGTACCGCATTTCTATACTAATATTATAAAGCTGAAGAGTTTGATTGTTTGGTTGAAGCGCTCATCTCAGGAACTACTGGTTCGAATTAAAAAAATATTTTAGTATTGGATAGCCCATTTATCGAGGAAGGCCTATAGCTTTCTACTATACTACTATATAACATCACGCTACAACTAATAGGAACACCGATGAAGTTGTGCGGGTCAGCTAGTCTCTCTACTCGTATATAAGTAAAAATCAAATGGTGTTCGCATCATCACTTGAGAATTGCTATGCTGACATACTTTTCTAAATTTGTCTTTGAAATAACCGTAATAGTGTAAACTAGGTTTTTAGACAAAGAAAATTTTTTAAATATTTCCACTAAACTTAGACAATTTAAAACTAAAACTGATTACCGTCGAAAACAAGTTGTAGCAAGTGACTTGTTGAAGCAAATAAACACCCTGATAAATTTGCAAAACATACACAACACCCACTAAAGCGAAGCAGGTATAAGAAAGTTCTAGAAGGTGCTATCGTACGCGTTCCATGATATAATTATGTATTTACACGGGAATTAACACGATCACGAAAAGGTATTACATCCCTCAGGCAATTCAAAGGTATGTAATTCCTTTTCGTGATCGCGTTAATTCCCGTGTGAATACATGATTCTACAAGGTGGTATAATAATGTCACTCACTACAGTGTTAACGATGTCCCTCATATATTTGATGGACTTGGCAGGTATGTTAGCGCGAACAGGTACGTTTTCTTCACCATTCTTCAAGACTGCCCGTTTTGAACGTAGGGGTCTGCCGTAAGTGCGCCTGGAAGAAGTAGTCAATAAATTAGTCTTCACTACACTGTATTTGTGGAAGGAATCTTCGTGCGAATACTGGGAAGAAAGAGTATACCATGTACAATATTTGTGGTACGTAGCGTGTACAACTACCTCCTGCCCCAATATATTTATAATTATATCCCTAAATTTGAGGAAAAACTTCTAAGCTGGTAACACTAAATTCCTTGATATGTTTACATTTATGAGAATCTTATCAAAATAAAGGTAGGGATTTATCGATAACTATGTGAATCAGGTCTGTGTGACTGTGTATTATTAAAAACAACTTGTTTTGTTATCTTACTAAAGCAAATAACTCAATAACTACGTAATTTTATTAACATAATATAGGTTCACCCAAACACGATGTTTGTACCTACAATTTGCAACAGACTTTTCTATCTATACTAATAAGTATTCACCCACTGGTCGAAACTCGATCATAATCATCCCACTAATATTATAAATGTGAAAGTTTGGATGGATGGATGGATGGATGGATGGATGGATGTTTGTTGCTCTTTCACGAACCGCTGAACTTGAACTGCAAAAACCACTGAACCGATTGCTATGGAACTTGGTATGTAGATACCTGGAGACCTGAATTAACGCATAGGCTACTTTTTATCCTGATACTCCCCTGGGATCTGGACTTACGCGGGTGAAACCGCAGGGCGCTGTCAGTTATTATTATACTAACTTTTAAACTTTCGTTGCATGGATTTTAATGTGATCACGAATCGTGATCGCGTTAAATCTCGTATAAAGACATAATTATATCATTATTATTATTCTAAAAAAAATTCTTAATATCGTCTCGTCCCAATAAAAGCTTCCGTTTCCAGCACCCAAACAAAAAAAAAAAAAAATCGGTATACAAACATCTTATGAGCTAAAGAGCCTGTTTTTTGGTTAAATGCGGTTATCTTTGTGAATTCCAGTGACATTTAAAACAGTCTTATTGTATTTGAATGTCCAATTTGTGTAAAAGGTCATAGGATATTTAATATCACGCTGCGACTTTTAGGAGCCGAGCAGTAACCATAGACGCAAGTGAAACTGCGCTATAAAATAAAGTAGAGCACGACCACAGGAAAGATAAAATTATTAATCTGATGATATAGGTTCAAGGACATTGTGTTTGTGAAGTAACATATTTTCATAAACATTGCTGTTAGAAATAAATATCTAACTTTTAAATAAAACTTACTAGCAGCGCCTCGTGGTTCCACCCGCGTAAGTCCCGATCCCGTGGGAATATCGGAATAAAAAGTAGTCTATGCGTTAATCCAGTTCTCCAGCTATCTACATACAAAGTTTCATCGTAATCGGTTCAGTGGTTTTTGCGTGAAAGAGAAACAAACATCCATCCATCCATCCAAACTTTCACATTTATAATATTAGTGGGATTGTAAGTTACTCCAAACTTAGTTTGTTTAAATAATGGAAAATTTATTTTGTCACTGGCAATTTTCATCAATATTTTTGTAAATTGGCAGCCGCGCTAGCTTCCTCTTCACTTCAATATATTGTGCATGGCGGCTGCAGTCCATTACACTAAATTCAAAGATGGTTTTTATTTTACAATGACTATAATCTCTTTTATTATTGATTAATTAACGCATAGCGTTGGCGAATAAAAATCAAACATCCTAATTAATATGTATTATAAATACGAATGAGTTGTTTGCTTTATAAACTGCTCAACCAATCATCATTAAACATTGCATTAAATTTGTTAGGGGGAGAGAAATATGCCATTCATTCAGAAAAAAAAGTATTGTTCCCGAGAGATACTTGAAGTTGCGGGCAAAAGTTAGTAATAATAATAATATGATAATAATAATTTGAGGCAGAGCCTGTACTATGGTAACCAGATAGCTGATAAACATATTATATATATTACTAAATACATACATATTATATATAAATTACACCCAGACGCAGAACAAATGACCGTGCTTATCATAAAACTTATATTATCCCTAATTGTATAATATCCGGGCCTAGATATACCAACCTGCGCGATCCCTTTTTACTTCGACGACTGTACGGAGTAGAATGCTTTGTGGTAGGAGGCGTAAATTGGCTATCATCATAAGTACTGTCATCAGTATTGATCGTATCAATCTTATCATAAATATGGTCATCCGTATTACTTGAACTGGCTATAGGTAATGTCGACATGTCAGAAAAATGCCTATACGTGTCAGACGTTCTCGGTTCTTCTTCAACACTCACAGTCATAGTCAGACCTTCATCTTCACTGGAGTAATGAGAAGATGATTGAGAACTATCATATGTAACGGGTACTTGTAAATAATTCTTTGTATCAAAGTTGGTTACTACAGAGGGGAAAGCAATTTCTTTGCCTTCAACATATGTTTGCGATATTCTGTACTGTTTTTTTAATTCTTCGTTGGTATAAACCTCTGTTAAACCGATATTTGGTATTTCTATTGAGGATCTGTGTGAATCGCATCCAATAGCTTCTGAGTAACTGAGGGATCTTTCCAAAGCTCGGGATCTGGAGCCTCGCCTTGGAGCGTCTGAGGCATCGAAGTTCATTTTGACGATTTTTTTCTTGTTGTTTAAAATTGGCTCAATGGTTTCCTTGGCTTGGTTTATAAGTACCTCCGTATCTTAATCTTAATCCGTTAACCAAAAAATGTCATTGGTGATTAGCACTAATTTACGTAATTCACTTTGTAAGCTGTTACTTTCACTTGCCTTGAGATGTCAAACGTTTTCAGTCAACATTGTTATCGCACGAACGGTATTGATGTTTAAATTTATAACTTTTCACGTGATGAAAGAAAACAATTTTGTTTAAACACTACCATTCCACATCACACAGACTGTTTTTGATCACTTCGTAAATATTTTCTTTACATCTTCAAATATCAGCTAGCAGATGGTTTTTAACACCTATTTTTTTCTTATTTTTGTCAGATGTTGTGTTTTAATATTATTCTCTAACACTGTCAATTCTCGAAGCACAATGTCTCGCACTAGCCCTACAATATTATCTTCGAGATAAGAATTTGTTATCCGTGATAAGATACAAATATATTTGTTCTTCGTGTTTTGACGGAATGTCGACCTAAAATTGAAGTCAGTGCTTGAACATTTAAAGTACAACTTATAAGAGTGTAATAAAGCAAAATGTAAAATAGTTTATTACTATAAAAATAATACTTAACATTTTTCACAATTTTTACTCTCTTTAGAAAGGGTTACAGTAAATATTGACGTTTTCCTTTTATTTGCAGTTAGGAACTAATCCTACTAATATTTTAAAACGTGAAAGTTTGTAAGGATGTATGGATGTATGTTTGTATGGATGTTACTCTTTCACGCCAAAACTACTGAACCGATTGCAATGAAACTTGGTACGTAGTTAGCTGGATACCTGGATTAACATATAGGCTTCTTTTTATCCCGATATTCTCACGGGATCGGGACTTACGCGGGTGAAACCGCGGGGCGCTGCTAGTAATTGATATTTTCTTCTCCCGTTCTTAATTTTATCGATTTTATTTTTGCTCTATATACCTATAACTGAATCCAATGTTTGATTGACGGATTATATTGAATAATTTAATTTATTGATTTAATCTGAATCTTTCAATGAAAAGAAACTGGACCTCGCGACCCAGGGAAGTGTGGGGCCCAGTGACGACTTTTTTTTTATTGTGTGGAAACCCCCACGGGTCATCACCTCACCGGGGCCGCTGGTGAAGTGGTATGTCGGAATCGAACCGACTGAAACCACACGGTGTTAAAATAAAATCATTATTCTTATTAATTGATTGCATTTTTCTTCTACAACAGGTATTAACCACTTTAACAAGTTATGAGTCAAATAAAACAACAATTTACTTACGAAATATAAAATATATATATTTGTATCGACATAATAATACTGATATGTAGGACTATCTAATAATATAAATATGCAGTTTATTTAATATATAAATATCAAATCGTCTAGGACCTAGGTACCACAGAACTGAGAATAAGTTGAATCCCTTGAAAAAAGTATAATATGCGCAAACTCATCGTGTGATGATTTATTAAGCAGGAGCCTTGATCTTTCTACAAATATGTATTCTACTTATATGGCTGAACTTAAAACTGAAGTACATCTAAACAGTATATGTTAAGTACATCTAAACAGTATATGTCATCAAGTATGAAAAAAAGCGTTCGGCGTCGGCAACAGTTTCCAAAAATCACCTAAAAAACTAAATGAGAAAATTTCAAACAATTCGATAGTTGAAGAAAAGCAAGCTACCGCATATCCCGCCAAAACTTTAAATACTAACTATCGTTCATCGACACTCTTGGGATCTACAAAGCCAAATCCTCCTGACGATTATACGAACATCCAGGATACTGGAAACCAGCCTATGCCATGCTCATCCTATGAAAGTAAAAAATAAGAAAAGAAAATATCCAATCCATGTCTAAAAAGAGCATTTCTTTTGGGGGGAACACAGTGCCGGGGATTGGCCATAAGACTTATGAAATCAAGACTAAATAGTTCATATAACGAATATATAAATTCATTTCAATAATAAAACCAAATGCCTCTACCGACAAGTTGATATTGTTCATAGGACAAAATGATCATAATAGCCTGAAAATGACAACAGAATTGTGTTTATTTTTACAGTCAGTACAATGTCCAGTATTAATTTTGGGTTTGAATAGAAACATCTGTTTCAATGAATATAGATTAAATTACATGCTGAATCTCATTTGTAAACAAAATAAAAAATGTTTATTTATTCCTAGATGCCAGAATATAGCATCACTATGTCATCAAATTAATTTAATGCTAAAACAAATAGACTATGAAAACAGGTTTTTATTTTTTAACAATATTGATAGGACACATTACACTACAAATCAATTAGTATTAACAATGAGAAGAACACTTAGCGATACTTGCAACAAGATCACACAAACAGACATGTTGGGCTCTGAATTTTTTAAATAACCAAACATTTTTTCGGGAATAAAAAGGAAAATCTTGTCATATTTCATCAGAATATTGCAGGTGCCATTAATAAAGCAAATACCATTGAAATAGCTCTAAACTTATTATTTAATCAACACGTTTATATTAATTTTATATGCCTCACCGAAACATTTATAAAATCAGGCGAAGAACATAATATGGTTTTAAATTCATATAAATTAGCTAGTAGCTTCTCTAGGAAAGAGATAAAAAGAGGGGGGGTATGTATAATGGTAAAACCAGATACTGAATTTGAAAACATAGAATGGTTAGCAAATATCGCAATAGAAAATCATTTCGAAATATGCGGTATACAAATTAAAAACCAACATTTGAATCTATTATGTATTTATAGAACCCCGGATTCTGATATAAATATATTTTTCAGAAAACTGCAAATAGTACTAGATAGATTACATAAAAAAGAAAACTCTAGTAATATACTATGTGGTGACTTTAATATAGATATTTTAGGCGAAAGTACTAATAAAAATAAGTTCATTGACATTTTATACAATTATAAATTGAAAACACATATCTCCAAGCCTACCCGACAAAAAAAAGCATAGATAATATAATAAGTGATATTGAAGGTACAAAAGGTGAAACACATGAGTCAGAGTCATGAGAGACAAACATTGTCAATAAAAGTAAAACCCTACTTGAATTATCCAAAGCAATGGTTCTTATATAAAAGAGATATATGCAAAGAAAATACTGAAAAATTTAATTACTGTCTAGCAGAATTGTCATTTTCTGATGTTTTTAGAGAAACTGATGCAAATAAGGCATTTACACTATTTCATGAAGACATATGTCTATTTTTCAAGCTGTGCTTTCCAATAATAAAAATTAAAATGAACCAAAATTCAGGAAATCCTAAATGGATTGAAAAGATCTTTTGTGGTTAAAGGAAAATTACAAAGTAATTATCATAAGAACAAGACGAGTCTAAACAAACAAAAGTATAGAACATATAGCAGAATATTAAAACGATGTGTTATAAATATCCAAAAAGAAAACAAAAAAAAATACATTGAAAACGCTGAAAATAAATGTAGAGTGACATGGAAAATAGTAAATGATAGATTTAAACATAAACAAACGACCATCGAAATCAAAGAAATTTGAAATGAAAACCACGTTCTAACAAGTGGTGACGATATTGCAACATATTTTAATAATTATTTTATAAACATTGCTATACCGAATGTCACCCAAAAACCTACTAAGTCAAGATACAAAAACATTGCTAAACTCTATATATCTGGAGCCAGTAACCTGTTTAAACATCTATAAAGTAATAATGAAATTGCGAAACACAAATTCAGCTGGCTATGATGAAATAACGACAAAATTACTTAAACAGAACGTACTTGCTTTGGTGAAACCTCTAACTCACATTATGAACCTGTCCTTAGAAAACGGAATATTTCCTGATGGGTTAAAATTCTCAATTGTCAAGCCAATTTTTAAAAAAGGTTCTCGTTCTGATGCAGGAAACTATAGACCTATTACTTTCATTCCAGTTATTTCAAAAATTTTTGAGAAAGTGATGAGCACAAAAATTCTAAATTTTTTTGAAAGAAATAACGTTTTATATGAGAAACAGAATGGTTTTATTAAAAACAGGTCCATAACCCTCGCATGCTTCAAATTAATAAAAGAAATTACTAATGCTATTGATAAGAAAGATATACCCATAGCCGTTTATCTAGATATGAGCAGAGCATTCGACATGGTATGTCACAAAAACTTATTACAAAAACTTGAACAATTAGGCATAAGAGGTCCTGCGCACAGTTGGTTTGAAACTTATCTAACAGGTCGACAACAATGCACAGAAATAGAAAAAATGTGTTATGCTACCAACACGCAGCAAAAATATAGGTCAGCATTTTCGGTAAACCACTATGGAGTACCACAAGGGAGCGTGCTGGGCCCCATTTTATTTATAATATACATAAATGAATTACCAAACTCTACAGACCAATACAGTATATTATTCGCTGATAATACTACCATCCTAACAAAATGTAAAAGTTTAGACGACTCCATAAACACTACAAACCAGGCTCTAACAGACATTAGTAATTGGTTAGATTGAAACAATTTGAAAATAAATAGTAACAAAACAAAATTTATACGACATTTAACATATAATGATAAAAATAAAGACAACATTGGGCTACCTATTAAATTTAATAATGATGACATCGAAGAAGTAAGTGAAATAAAGTATTTAGGCATAGTTATTGATAGATTCTGTAACTGGAAGCCTCAGATAGACAACGTATGCAAAAAAATAAACAAATTCATATTTGCATTGCGTAAAATTAAAACCCTAACCAATATTCAGACAGCTCTAATGGTTTATCATAGCCACGTATGCTCTATTTTAAGATACGGTGTTATAATATGGGGAAATTCCAGTGATTCTCAAAGAGCTTTTATAGTTCAAAAGAAGTGCATCAGATCTAACTTCAATTTAAAATGGACTGACTCTTGCCGACCCCTATTTATAAAACACAAGTTGTTGACACTTCCATGTCTATACATATATGAAATGTGTAAATTTGTTAGAAGTAATTACTCGCTTTTTCCGAAGGATGAAAATGCGCCATTCAAAAGAAAAGTTGCACAAAAACCGCTACAAGTGCCACGGAATAGGCTGATTCTCTGTGATAAAAACTGTTATACGATGGCGATAAAAGTATACAATAAACTACCTATACAAATCCGGGAGTCAATGAATACATTTAACACGAAACTTTATGTTTGGCTATGTGACAGATGTTTTTATTCAATTGATGATTATTTCAATTTTAAAGGAGAGTAAATTATTTAGTTTCATTTTATGACATACTTATTATACTGTAATTTAATTTTTCTCTACAATCTTTTTAAATTATTCCATAACTATTATAATTTCACAAAACATGACATCTCTATTTTAATATTGCAATAATGATAGTGTATGTAATTATTATGTTATTACTTTATTTAATTCTCAATGATATTGGGTTTTTTTTTAATAAGTGTGTATAAACTGCATGTTAAACATTTGCACAACTGAAAAGTTGAATATGGTGAAACTATTTTATTCTATTATATCTGTCAAATGTACCCATGTTCTCGCAAATAAAGACTTCATTCATTCATTCATTCATTCATTCAATATGTAGTCAATTCTGTGCTAGGTACCATTAGTAGCGAATTTTTTTCTAGTAAGATCGCGTTATGCAGAAATGGTCCGTCCAGTCTTCAAAATTTTTTGCCTGATGACTAGAAATTAATTTAATGGTAAACGGTCTAAATAGTAATTTCTTTTAATGGTAAACTGTTAAACTTTTAATGGTAAACTGTTAAACTTTTAATGGTAAACAGTTATTAATTTTAATAGTAAACTGTTAAACTGTAAATAAACCACAGTATAGCATTTCTTCTATTTTTATTAATCGACTTCAGAAAAGGAGGTTCTGTATTCTATCCGTATGTTTATTGGTATTTTTAAGTTTGTATGTCCACTATTATTTTAAAAAGTTGGTTAATTACCAATTTTACTAATGTTTCACAAAATTATTCTACATATTTTCAAAAAGGTTTTATAACAAATTGGTCGTCGTAAATGGTAGACTATACTCCTTGTGTGAATGTTCATTGTTTCTTTATATCTAGTGTGACTCCTGTAGTATCTTTTAAGTTAGTTTCCTTTCAACACGCAACTTTCCAGCAACGCACTTGACTCTTGAGTTGCAGGTGTCTATGGGCGACGATAGTCACTTGCCATCAGGTGACCCGTCTGCTCGTTTGGCCCCTATAATATAAAAAAAAAAAAACACTTTTGACATTACTCCTAACGATAATGGTTTCAAATTAAACGGTGATATAACTGAACATGTATTATGATCACAGATTGGCAATCAGAAAATTTAAAAAATTTTCTTCAATCGGTAAGTGACATTAAAATGCATTTCAATTTTACATTATTTCTAATTACATTTAAAAAAACCTTTCATGAAAAAATTATTATGGATAGATTTGTACTTCTGCTTTTACAAAAACCGTTATCCATGATAATATTTAAGTAAAATACAACAAAATTCACATTTTTTTTTAGTTTTTTACTAACCTGACGACGTAATAATATTATGGCGGCCTGCGTTTCGCATATTTGTAGAACCGAAAAAAAAACTAAAATTTTGATATAATTATAAAATTTATTTTCTAAATTTATGAACTGAAACTAACATTTTCAGATTGCCTTTTGCTTAAAATTTCTGACTATTTTTTTTTAATCATTACATTCATAGAGTCAAGTACACTATTAGGACCAACATTATAGCTCTTTGGGACCAACGATGAATCAGATTTCTTCAGGAGAACAATGACGCAGAAAATTTTAGAATAAAACAATATAGACTTTGGCTCGATACACATATATTATTGTTATTTATCACATAGACAAGACATCGAGATAGTATTTTATATGAAAAACTCTGATAAACCATAGCTGTGTTGCAGTAGAAACACTGATACCACAAATATTTATTTTGGCACCCAGACTAAAGTTTTCAGATGAAAACCATAAAATGAAAAATAAAAAAATAAAATATACAAAACAAAAAATAAATAAAATAGGGAGTATATTATTTCTGCTCACTGGAATAGTAGTGTTTTAATTACAAATTCAGTAACTCTTAAAATGACCTTATTACACTTAATAATCTAGGATCAGAGGAAAGGTGAAAAAGTAATCTAAAATCAAAAAGAAAAATAAAAAATATTTTTTTCAAACATATTACGATCGTTTTTCCGTGTCTGTAAAAAAATAAATTAGACATAAATCCTTTAAATATGGCACGGTTTCGACAAATCGATAGGAACTGCAATGATTAAAACAGTAACTACAAATTAAATGAAGCTACGTTTATTTTACGCCTTTTCAGATTTCTTCCTAAAAGATGATGTTCTCTCCAGGTGGAAGGCGGCGACTGTCTCACTGAATATGCTTGGAGTACCAGGAGTCTGTGGTCGTTGCTCTGCTTTTGTAGGAGTTGAACTGAAAATACAAAAATACGTTCTCATGTTTTGCCGAATGAAATAAGACAAAGTAGGACCCGGCTGACAGAACACTGTGGTGAACCGACAATCGGAAAATTTATTGAGAATATAGTCGACAGTCTAAAAAACAAGTAGTTTTGCCTCATAACTAAAACCCTAACCCGTCTGAAAACGATTACATTCCCAAGGAGGGTTACATTAAAGTAACCAGCCAAAACACTATGCACTGTTACACATTGTGCTAACCCCAAATAAAATTGGGAAAAGGGCAGGAAGATGATGATGATGATTGCCAAGTAACTATCGCTTGTGTGTCATACTTATGCGAAAATCTGCAACATTAAGTCTGTCGCGATCATCGAGATATTATGTACTAGAGAAGCCACTCAGAACAAAATACACACCATTTTTATTTGAATTAAAACTAAAAAGCGCTGCAGCGCTAAAACAATAATTTGTAGTCAAATTCCAGCTCGATCGTTTTTGAGTTGTAGTTTTCTCGCGGGCGTAAGGTCCTAAGCGCCGTGATTTTCATGACGTTTACGCGTGTTACCCAACGAACTGCTACAAAGATTTGTTTTCACTGAGGTGCAGGGACCGCAGTTCGGGTTACAAACTTTTTCTTCGCGGTGTCTACTCTATACGCTAGTAATAATAACTCAATGGTCGCAATAGACTCCTCGCTGTATCAAAACAGTTAAATGCGAAAACACATAGTGGAGTGTTGTTGTGTTTACCTCCCTCCCTCCCTCCAACACAAAGAGTCCCTTTGTGTGAAAGTGCTAAATTTTAAAGCCGTTAATGTAAAACACTGACCGTGGTCACAGATTAACTCAGTCTGTTACCAAGGCCAGGCAATTCAAAGGTACATAGTACCTAGTGATCGCGTTAATTCTCGTATAAATAATAATTAAATATACAAAGGAAAGAACCTCCGATCAGGCTAGGTGATCATGCCTGTCCGACCGCAGCCCAACGATTTATGTTGGGAAGTTCTTGTATATACATGCTAATCTAGGAGAGGACTTTAATGCGCGATGCAAGATCCGGGATCAGGGATGTACTTACTCCGTAGCTCAGCGTGTTGATAGGTGACATTGAAGTATAGGAAGTATAGAAATTTTTAAGGTACATTCAATACCGATTCAATACCTACTTGCCTAACTACCTTAGTCGTTGTAGAAAGTTTCACATCCTCCCACTTTACGAACGCAGAAAAGTAGCGGATTTAACATTTTTATACGGCGTTATGAATGGCTTATTTGATGTTCCTGAGTTGGTTGGCAAGGTTGGCCTACGCGTACCAACTGCACACCTAAGAAAGACAAATCTTCTCAATGTACCGCTAGCGAGAACAACGTACAGACAAAATGCATATCTTATTTATACGTTTAATGGGGAGTGTCAGAGAGTCGATCTTGACCTGTTTACATCAAGCATTGCTCATTTAAAAAAATCTATTAGCAGAAATTTCTTTGACGCATAGTTATTGCCTTTTCATTTATTTATGTATATTTTCTAACTGTTAAATAATAGTGTAATGTAATCTTTGTATGTAGTACAACGCTGGCTACGTGATGTAGATTAATATAATAGGTACTGTTCATCTGTGAAAACTTGTAATTGGCCTTTTGCTACTATGTTTTTACTTATATGAATTACTAGCTGTAAGTTTTCCTACAATAATAAAATAAAAATAAAAGAATTTTTGGATGTATGTGAATGTCGCTACAATAGTTTTGAAATATACAGATTTATTTGCAAAAGTGTACGTTAAAATTAGAAGTGTTGCCATTTGTCCTTGTTTTTAAACAAAGTCACTAAACGGTAATACGTACTTTCGGTAGATATCCTTGGCGCAACAGTAAGGTGTGTCGACCGGCTCCACCAGATCCAACTTTCTGTCGTCAATTACGTACTTTTGTTTGTGAAAATCATACCTAAAAAACAGAAAAAAACTTTTTTAACCTATGTCAAAAACTTACTTAGTAAACTTACTAATAAATTATCTCCATAAATAAAATAATGTTCACTTTCTTCTTAATCGAAAATAAAGTTCTATTTTGAATGTTAACTTGTCATCGTTAATTAGGTAATTACAATAATACATGATCTGATAGATCTACAATAAAGAAATCAAAAAGTCAGTTTTCCTAAATCTTTGTAAAAAAAACAAAGGCCTTCAATCATATGAATTTGACGGGCCTGTCTGTCTAGTGGTTAGTGATCCTGACTGCTGAGCCAGAGGTTGTCAGTTCGATTCCCACCCGGGACACATAATTATGTGATAAGCATGATCATTTGTTCTGTTGTAATTTATCTCGTGTATGTATCTCGCTGAGCTCTCATCAGTCCATTCGTGACCACGATCGGTGCAATTTGATCGAAACGTCGGGTAACCAAGGTACTTTTAAGTCCCGAGTTACACATCTAATATGTATGTAACAAGTTATAAAAAGAAAAAAAAAGTATTGGAGTACCTATTTGTAATAAATTTTCAGGAATTTATTAAATAAAATATGAACTGAGTTCTGTAATACAGGTTAGTTTTTTTACACATCAGTTAGGAAATACAGTCCTGAGGCTTGAGTAAACTTGCTATATTTCCAAAGCTAAGTTAAGTTCGCTCATCCGGAGCGACAGTGATCTAAATATACCAAATTGCCTCCATAATAATTCTATGTTGGTAATGAAAACGCCACATATGTAAGTTCAAAGCCCGCATGCACAAAAAAACGTTGTTAAAAATTTATCATAATTTTGGGGCCAGGATACGGAACTACAACAGCGGAAAAGTCACGCTGGGTGCACTGCAAAGAATGCACGTATTCGAGAGTTACCTTATAATTATCGGCGCTACGACGCAATTTTATGGCATTATTTACTTGATATACATATTATAATATATAATTACGTCATTGTTCCACCACATATTTTTTGTAGTTTTGGTAATTTTGGAAGGCGTAATAGTTAATTGTAAAAACACAGTAATATTAAACGAAACACAATACCCAACTTAAGGGAACAATAGTTTGAAGTTAGAATAGATTAGTTAGAAAAAATCATAAAACTGGGGTAGCGTAAAATTTATTATTATTCAGTTGTGTCACTGTCGCTTTAGATGAGCTAGTTTTAACCTTTGTTTCGTATAAATTGTATTACCTAAGAAATAAATTCTTAACTATATTTACAAGACAGGCCCAGTGACCATATTTTTTTTACACATTTTTTAAAAGTTTAGCGCCCAGGTCACTGAAATTTTACATATGTAGAGACACACATAGAAATACTCAGACCAAGACCAAATAGACATACACGTATTCATAAATACAAACAGGTATTTACAGCGACAGATATCGAACCCGTCAAACGTTACAGTCGAATATTCTACCACAGCATGACATAGGTTGTCTTAGAATCTAGACTTACTTGACAACGGGAGGAAACCTGTAACCCCACACGACCTCCCTGGGGACGTAGGACGTCTGGCTCTGAGTAAACGTACCCATTGAAGCTGACGCACCTTTCAGACTCACTGTGATCTCGTAGCTAAAACATAACATTTATAGTAAGTAACAGAACTACGTGCTTCTCTTTCAAAGAGGTTCAAGGGCTTGTTGACTGCTATAACTTTCATTGGGCTATGAAGGACCAGTAGTTACTCCGTAGTTCGCCGTGTCTTCGTTAGCCAGCATTGAACTCTGTATTACGCTGTACTTATATGGATGTCGCCACAAACATTCTTTATAAAAACATATCTGCAGACTCAATTAGTATAGAGAATGTGGGAAAAACATGGATATTATATTAGTTATTGATACGTTCAAGTTCCTGAAACCTATACCTGTTCCCAGCGAGAAGCTCGGGCGTGTACCCATACAAGGGGCTGGTGTCGTTAATGACATGCACTAAGGTCACCGGCCACAGCAGGAACTGGCGCTGCTGCAGCACTAAGCTGCGTGCGTAGTAGCGGATGACTTCACCTTCCTTCGTTCTGGAAACAAACATACATACACTCAAGTTCTGTGTCCCCGTGAGGAGTAGGCAGAGGCGTTTTAACACACTAATTTTACCTAAAATTATTTCAAATCAAATCATTTAATCTTGCTATGTATGTATGTACATGGGTCTTAAATAAACTCTTTGAGTATCAAGCGGCATGCAAATTTCTTTTGGTCCCACGCATGTTATAGGAGGCAAGCCTATTGACGTTGCTAATACGGATAGACTGGGGAATGTACGCAATAGCTCGAGCAGGTCAGAATCTCATACCTGTACCTTACGACGTGTATATATATACTATATTATAAAAAAAATAGAAAAATTTTACTAGGAGAGATCGCAGACGCAAAAAGGTCCATTAGCCGTTCCATATTACACTTTAAAGACTGCGCCAAGCGCGATATGATCGCATTCGACATCCTAGGGATGTTGAATGCGATCATCGACCATCGATCAATGGGAAGAGCTACCCAAAGACAGAGGCAAGTGGTGTAGTCTTGTTCATGAAGGCCAGTCGAACCATGACAAAACCTGGTTCGAATTGTTGAAAAAAAAACGCATGCAGCGTCAGTTGTCATAACGATGAACTGTCAGAATATTATTGCACGGGAAAATCAACCTTGTTGTTTAATGATGTCAATTGGCCGATGGTACACTTGTACACGTTTACTTTACCTGAAGAATGAAATGAATGGAAAAAAACTTCTAATTATGTTGATGAAATACCTGTAAGTGTTAATGAAGTGTGCAGTAAACTCGGAACTAATGATATGATCATAGTTCAGGTCCCAGGCCCTAATCATCAGACACAGACTGCCATCACGCATGCTTATCTGAAATAAACAGCCAATAAACACATTCATCAGTAAGTATACTGAATGAATTGGTTAGTCGCCATATCGTGAAGATGTACTTCTCAGAATCAAATTCTCTTTAGTACTAGTAATGAAGGGAGAACCTACAACTCACCCTCGTTATATTAAACCACAACGTAGGTAGGCATTTTTATGAACGATTCGACTCGTTGCTAAAGATACCTCGTATAGAGGCGAAACACGTGTCGATGTGCCATTTCGTGCAAGATTACGCGTTGCGGCTTTAGAGGTATATGTTAAATAATAAGCAGATCTCTCTTGAGTTCGTCTTGCCTTTCCTGTCTATGTCAATACCTTAAGGTTGTGGCGATATCCAAATGTACCAAAAAATACTTTAACAACACTTTGTGGAGAGAAGCTGAATTACCTACGTCTTCTGATCCTACGACTTCTGACCCTGCATCGTACCATAAAAGTTCTCGCGCTGATGATTATATACAACTCCCCAACATCATCCGTTGGGCCGCGGTCTACCAAGCATGATCACCTCAAGGATTCCTTTGTGTTGGAGGGACATAACACCCGTTCCCCCAAAGACTTATAAAATAATGTAGAGAGAGAAATTAAAGAGAGATGGGAGAGAATCGAAGGCCATATTTAGCAACCATATCCTTACTTGGTACTGGAACCACGTCCAATTGATACAAATGGGACTCTTATTAGAATTTATTACCCTCCAGTAGACTATCCTCAACTTTCAAAGTATTGGTAGAAGCAACATACCACAGCTTTCTTACTGAACCCAACTCCATCTCGGGACAGCTTCTCCGGTCTTGTCAGTTTGGCGTACACTACACATGTCAGCACTCCTGATAACCCAGTGCCCAGGATCAACTGAAAATAGATACGAATAAGGAATTTATATCATAACTAATTGCGCCCCGCGGTTTCACCTGCGTAAGTCCCGATGTCGTGGGAATATCGGAATAAAAAGCCTATGTGTTAATCCAGGTCTCCAGCTATCTACGTACCAGTTTTTAGTAGTAGTATCATCGCAATTGGTTCAATAGTTTTTGCGTGAAAGAGCAACAAACATCCACATATCCTTACAAACTTTCACGTTTATAATATTAGTAGGATAGTAGGTAACTAATAAGTATTATAAATGAGACAGTGAGTTTGTTAGTTGCGCTTTTACACCTTAACAGCTGATCAGCATGAAACCTGTCATCCAGAAACAGAGTATTGTTCTTGAGGGATACCTGGATCGATTGAAAAATCTATCCTGCATTGTATGTATGTTATACTAGCCTTGCCCGCAGTTTCACTTGCGTTTATGGTCACTACTCCACTTCTAAGGCGTTACATAGCTTTTAACCTTCGTCAATAAATACTCTATCGAATACAAAAATAAATATTCATTAAACTCTTTGGGTATCAGTACATAGATGTGTGTGTTTAGAATTGAAATTTTGTTTCTTGTAAGTAGTTACTTGTTATCTTGAGAAGTTCTTCCTGCGCGTGAATGAGATTGTTAAATGTTCATGGGGATGGGAATGAGAATGTCAATGTACGTGTGACGTCACTGGCGATAACCGCTTACCAAAACGTACGGTGTTTACTTGTTTGACATCTTTATTGTAGAAGAAAATAAAGGTTTTGTTACAAAATGTACGTAAAGCCTGTCTCCCATGTTAAGAAAAAAGCGGTTTGTGGACATTTTATTAAAATTGACTTAGTAAAATTTGTGTGGAAAACCATAGCTGACAAGTCAGATCGCTGTGTACAGATTTTATCTTTGCAGTGGAAATGGACCTAATGGAATTTAAAAAAAATAATTTCAAAGCACGTCAGCAGAAAACATTTTAGTAAGTATATTTTATTGTACTTTCCAAATTTGTAACATACCATATAATCATGGTACTACCCTCTGTTGACATTACTGAAAAGTTGATCGTGAAAAGTTTTTGTATAAAAAACTAGATGTCGCTACATTTAAAATTATCTATTTTAAGTGAACTACCATGTTCTAATAAAACAGCTCATTATTTATGTAAATGATCAAAGGCTGGGCCTTCACAAGTACAAACAGAACAGTAATTGTTTGGCTCATGTTTACATCGTTAACGAAACACCTTCTTTCAAACGTTAGAGTGTTAGAGTTTATCAGTTTGATTTAATTACTAAACTACAGAGTCTACAGTTGATTCTACAGAGCTTCCAAAAGTCTATAACGAGAATTTCTCTTTCCTGTCTTAAACTAAAAAGGATAACGTCGAACTTAAGAATAGAAAAGGGAGAAGAACTTAAGATACAAGAAGATAGATAAGCTCATAAGCTGTTACCTAAAAGGGAAACATTTTTCCTTTGCTAGGAACGGTTGCATTCGGTCGGGCTGGTCATCTTTTGATAGCTACATCTACATATTCTACATAGTTCTCCATTTATATATAATATGTATGTATTTAGAAATATATAAGTATGTTTATCAGCAGTCTGGTTACCATAGTACAGGCTCTGCCTAGTTTGGGATCAGACGGCCGTGTGTGAGATGTGTCAAGTTATTATTATTATAGTATAAAACAAAGTTGCTTCCCGACGTGTATACGCTTAGATCTTTTAAACTATACAACGGATTTTAATGCGGTTTCCATCAATAGATAGAGTGATTCAAGAGGAAGGTTTATACGTATAGTTTAATATTGTTTTGTGCTAATTTCTCGAAATAGAACGATAATTGTTCACCACATTAGTATCTAAGTACATTGCACCCGTGTGAAGCCGGGGTGGGTCGTTAGTTACTTAATAATGTAGTAGAAATTTCCAGGAGTCTTAATTAGATGGAACATTATGTTACACTAACTGACCCACGCACTTCGTCTGCGTAAGAGAGAGAGATAAATTTTCCCCGTTTTTGCAACATTTTTCATTGATGCTCCGCTCCTATTGGTCGTAGCGTGATGTTATATAACCAATAGCCTTCCTCGATAAATGGGTTATCCAACACTAAAAGATTTTTTCGATTTGAACCAGTAGTTCCTGAGATTAGCACGTTCAACCAAACAAACATCTCTTCAGCTTTATAATATTAGTATAATTAATACGTGACATGAATTCCTTGTAGGTATGTTTGTAAGCTAAAAAACGTTATCCAATGAATTTTGAATTCATTGATTGATAGCCTTGTTTCTTTGCAGCGCTCTTTGTAGTATTTACTGCTTACCAACCGTAATATAGCCAAGTTAGTGAACGATCTAACTTTTGTGAACCTTTTAAAGAAGGCACCTCGACTGCACTTATTTCTGCTGACGTACTCAACAGAGCTCCGTTGGGGAAAGAAATTGGCAACACTCGAGGGAAACCACCGCTACTGCCCGTCTTTGTGTTCACCCGTACCCTATCAGAGACGTGTATCTGGTCTGTCAACCTAGTAGAATAAATTGTATAATAATTTTAAAAGTTAACAAATGGGACTTACTTGCATGATGAACAAGAATATTGATTCAGGACACTCTTCATCTATGGCACGGTCACCGAATCCAATTGTGGTCTGGAAAAGAATGCGCATTATCACTACATCACTACATATTATAAAACAAAGTCCCCCACCGCGTCTATCTGTCTGTCTGTTCGCGATAAACTCAAATACTACTGAATGGATTTTCATGCGGTTTTCACCAATGGATGGAGAGCGATTCATGAGGAAGGTTTAGGTATATAATTTGTTAAGGTTTTGTGTAAATTGGTTAAAATATGATGATTATTGTTGAAGATGTTTCTGCTACCCGTGCGAAGCCGGGGTGGGTTGCTAGTTAGATAATATTTTAAGAGAAATAGAGCATGAAATGTTATAGAGTAAGATCCCAGAACTACTTTAATTTTAATACTATTTCGAAGAAGTCAGACAATTCAAAAATCCCCCAGACCCATTTATATGCACCGGCGCTCATACTCACAACATTTTAAATGAGTCTGGGGGAGTTTTGGCTCCCAAGATTTTTCTGGCTGCTTACAAATCACATTAAAATACTTCTGTAAACATCAGGATGACATAAAAATCAAGACTCCGATTATAAGTAAACTTACTTTACTATTTTTTTGAACTTAAAAAAATAACTTTTTAATGATATTGTGTACTAAGTATATTTATAAAAATCAGCACTCAGAATTTAAGAAAAGTGACCAATGATTTTGTGTAACTTTAGCACCTGGTACCTGAAAATTGGCCGCCGCGCCGCCCAACTAGCAGGTATGCATATCTTCAGAGTCTCAACTAATACTACTCAATAGGATACATTTTGTTAGTCAGAAAATAAGTAAGGTCTGGCAGCCCTGGTTTCTTGGTCTTTTACTAGTGGACCAGGGGTCCTGGGGAGTCTGTTTTGTATTTATCTAGTTATATATAGGTTAGAGATGAGGGATGTTTCCAAAACTGATTTAAAAGCACACCAGTCACCAACCCAAGGTAAGCTAACTCTTTTATTAGTTTGTGGTAACATTCACGGATAGCAAATACACCTTAGCGTCATTTACCAAATGTACATGTGTGCTGATCCTATCCCCTGAACCCATCGCGAAAGTTCTCGCACTATTTCCGCGTAAGATCACCGTATGGAGGATCCGCCTTTTGTGTGTCTCCGAATATTATTTTTATCCAAAATTGTATTAAAATATATATTGAAATAATGAACTTGTAGGTTAAAAAAATGTAAATCATAGCGGCACTCAGTAGGCATCAAGAAGTAGCTCCAAAATACTGAAAAATTTAATTGGAGGTCAGGCCCCTCTCCTCAACTACGTATTTGTTTATACTGCCCCCCCCCCCCACCAACGCATTCGTTATAAAAGCAGGGTCAGTATACCTGCATCTCGTTCCCCAAACCAAGGTCCCGAGACGCAGGGACCTTTATACAGCAGGTCTTACCTCCAACGCTATGGCACCGGCACTAATTAAGGCTAGTTACCCGTATCAGCCCGTATGCCTATCGGTCACTCGTGAAACCACACTCGCAGCGACCCCCGTTTGCAACCGGCACACTCCCTATTATCCAGATAGGTACCGGAGCTGTAAGGCACGGTCACTTCCCGCATATAAGGAGGTCAGTAAATGTAAAAGAGAGGGAGATATGAATGTTCGTTTTATAACTTGAGACGCATATAGTATCTATTACTTTAGGAGTTAAAAATAGCCGCTATAGTTTGTCACTGTCAAATAATGTGAGCAAAGGAGTTAGGCTAGTGCACTCGACACAATGGCATCCAAACCAATTTTGCTATCAACGCTTGAAGCGACAATTCCGTAAAAAAGGAAGTTCAATAGTCCTTGATTGGTGCAATTTGTTCAAATCTTTGAACAATTTGCTCTTAATGAATCCTGTTTGGGAGAATTAGAACGACTTAAGGGCAGATATAATGATGAATGCGCTTTGAGTTGAAACCGTAATGGAAGTTTTTATTGTTAGTTTTATTAACAACTAGCAGTTCCCTCATTTGTATATTTTGTGCGGATCCCTAATTCTCCTTATAACACCAGTTATCTGCCTGTCCCTGAAAGTCCCGTGGAAATCGGTCCACCCATTCCAGAGATTAGCCGAAACAAACAGTCAGACAGACAGACGAAAATTGAAAATAGTAATTTTTATTCATAGGTATAATGCAAATAACTGTATGAGCTAAAAAATAACCTACTATTTTGACATCACAAACAGACACTTCAATTTTATTTATTTGTATGGATGGATTTCAAATACAGGGCCTCTTCGGGTCTGAAACTAGTCGGGAATTTCCGAAATACATACACAACACTTCCACAACTTCTACTAAATAGCACCACAAGAGCCGCAGCTGCAGCGGTACGTTCTCTTTCACTTTGAATTTTGGAATAGCAAAATATCTTCGAGTCTCAAGACCGAGACCGACTGTCACGCACGGTGTGTGGCTGTCCGTGGTCGTCGGCCGTCCGTGGATAATCTGCTGAATCACACACCGTGGGAAGCCACCTTAACGTTGCTATTGTATTCAGGAGCAAGCCTCAACGTCCTTCGTTTAGTTAAAAAGTCGTTACACATGACACCACTCATTACAATTTGAACCAAGTTTTGCAGATTAGGTTGTGGATTTTAGTTTGGCTTGTTCTATATATGTTTAAACATGTTAATCTCTGGTTATACTACACCGATAGTTAAAAATATTTCTGGGCTAGATAGCCCGTTTATTGCGGGCGATTATGGGCAAAATAATATCACGCTATACCTAACGTTGATCGCGCTAAGTTAACATTTGAGATCTCTTTTTAATACTTCTTTTAAGTTGCATACGCCTGGTGATTTAAGCTCTCAAAATTTACGGTTTTCAGCTAACTAAACTTAATAGAAATTTTATAAAGATAACGCATATTTTTAATCTTCGTGAAGATGTAATCAGGCAAACTCAGAACTACTTCAATCCTTACTAAATATAATATTATAATTATATTATAATATCCTTACTAATATTATAAATGCGAAAGTAACTCTGTCTGTGTCTGTCGCCCTTTCACGTCAAAACTACTGAACCGATTTAAATGAAATTTGGCACACAGATAGTCTAGAGCCTGAGAAAGGACATAGGCTACTTTTGCGAAAAAGGTGTGTAAGGGGTTGAAAGGTGGGGATGAAAAGTTGTATGGAAGTATCGTCATATTTAGAGCTAGAAGCTTGAAATTTATTTTTTAGGCTGTTGATTCGATATAAATACACTATTCCACGCGGATGAAGTAAGGAATAAAAGCTGCTTCTGAAAGTAGTAAATCCGGTCTAGAGTCTAAACATATGGAAGTCCCTATTAGAATAACTTAGGTCTTTTAAGGATGGTCAATATTTTGAGGAGCTGGATGACTCCAGCTCCTCAAAATATTGAACGCGGCCTGAAAATGTATTTTATGACGTTTCCAGTAGAGGATATTCTTAAGGCCGAAGCCCCGAGATTTCTGATGAAGTAGTGAACCTGAACTCATTTGGGATGATGAGATCCACTTTTATTAGTAGTGTCTTTTTATCTATTTCTGAGAAACCTAATTATTCGTTTACAAGTTATTAAAGAAGCACTTTTTTACTATAATTATGTATTTACGAGAATTAACGCGATCACTGGCCGTGCAACCTGGTCGAAACGTCAGGAAATTCAGAGGTATGTAATACCTTTTCGTGATCGCGTTAATTCCCGTAAATACATAACTATATCATGGAACGCGAAAGTTTAAACGTTAGTTTAGCAAACTTTTTTACTAGTTAGCATTTTTCTACGAGATTAAATTATCCTTAAAATTGTACTTATTAAATTACTATTTACTTCTAACTAACCGATAACGATTTCCTTCTGTAAGTAAAACATTACTTTTTAACCGACTTCAAAATAGGAGGAGGTTCTCAATTCGACTGTATGTTTTTATTTTTTATTTATTTTTGTTACCTCAGAACTTTCGACTGGGTGAACCGATTTTGATAATTCTTTTTTTATTTGAAAGCTGGTGCTTCCCGTGTGGTCCCATTTGGTCCAGTTCTGACAATGGTATCCATGAGAAAACCATATATAAGTCTTTTATGGAATAGTTTTTTTTTGTTGAAGTCGGTTTTTTTTTTGAAAGAATTATTTATGTTATACATCATGCAAACGAGCAGACGGTGCACCTGATGGTAGGTCGCCTATGGACACCTGCGACTCAATATTTGTATGTAATTCAAAATTCAGTCGAATTGAACGAAGTATGCCAAACGATCATAAATCTTTGATATTTTATGGTGAACAGAGATGCAACGCCGATTTCGTGCTAACGTTCGTTAGAAAGCGACAAGTTCATTATATATTTAGAACAAAATTCTCCAGCGGCTTAGATTATATATAGGTCCAGATGCCTAATCCGTGCCTCAAAACTGAAGCCAAAAAATACAAGCGTCTAATATAAATATAAGCGTCTCACTCGTCACACGCGAGCGAACGTTCGCCGCTGAAGTACGTCTCGAGTCGCTACTTATAATATTTAAAAATGCCTGCTTGTGCTGTCAAATTCTGTAAAAATTATACAAAAAAAAATCTTAAGTGTCCGAACATCACATTTCATATGTAAGTATTCTATTTCCTAATGTATTTATAAACAATAGAACAAAATTTCAAATTAATAAAATTACGACGCCATTACTAGAGATGTTGCCAGGACGTGAATTTCATTTACCCATAACGCATTCTAGCAGTATATATATTTTTCTTTGCCAAACTTGTTATTTATAGAAAGACGAGAAATATGCTTAACGTTAATGTTCGCGAAACTGGAATCCTTCAAATATTCTTAATTTCTAAACTCTAGCACCCGGAGTTCAATGTGTCCGTCAAACGATACTTTAGCTGTGGGATTGTACTCGTATTATAACTTATTATTACTACTCCTAACGAACACATGTCATCTATAGAGCACTTAGGACTTGTAAAATTTTGCTAGTTTCTTGATACTTTATAAAAATATATATATATATATCCAAGTCCTACAGAACAAGGCAAAATATTTACTTTATTTTATCAAAATACCTTTTGTTACTCTGTTCCTGTGAATAAAGTTGCATTTAATTTTATTACTCAAAAGAGCTTTTATGTTACATTTTATTTTTATTTTTTTCATACGGCCTTATATGAAAATCGATTCTTAAGGAGGAAACTCTAAAAAAATGTCTTGAAAACAAACCAAAAAATATTGTGATAAATAAATAGTTCCTACTAAGTAGTTTTTTTTACATTTGTCTTTTTAACTAAACGAATTAAATGAAAAAAACGAAAAAATGAAATAAACGAATATTTGTAACTGATTTAAATACATTCAAAATGTATTTATTTAATATTACTTACATCAAAAAAAAAATATGTTTAATAAAAAAGTCCCAGAATTTTGGGGTAACCTCTATGCACTGGTAGTAAAACCGTCAATGCACACAAACACAAACATTGTACTAGACACTCGCGTTGGGCGGGGTTCACTCACACAGCACCAAAAAGTGGCTTCAAAGTAAACGGTGACTTTTGTACTAGTCACGGTATCTGGACCTATATATAATCTAAGTCCAGCGGAAATCACAAAACATTACCATTCTCTAAAATCAATAATTTTTAGTTCCGTCGCTATTCTCAACTTCAACTTTTGGCTTGTGGCTTTGTGGAGTTACCACAATTTTGCCAATGTCAAAGGATTTTGTGTAGAGCTGTGGTAGAGCCAAAAAAAAAATGTAGAGATGTAGAGACTATAAATAAGTCGCTATTCTCGCAAACCAGCGAAATACGTATATTTGTTAATAGCCTGTTTCCTTAGTGACTAACAAATGGACATACATTAAGATCATCTGTTATTATATTAGCTGACAAGATTCGCCCACTAACAATGTGTTCAAATCGTATTAAAAGGGACGTTAACTAATATGCCCCCGTTTGTATATTGTCTGGAATTGCGGGGGAGAGAGTCAATAATATAGGCCATAAAGTCTAATGCCGCGTTCCTATAAACAACTAGAATTTTACCGTCTGTAAGCAAAACGAATCGTTTCTTGATTATAGGGACGCGGCATAAAACTGCGTTAAAAATACTCGTATCATAAGAATAATTTAGTGTTAAAAACAATGGAAAATTAGTTGAATCATTATTTTGAAAGGATGATGCCCATTCATGGTTTCACTTTTAGACGTATATGTAATTATTTTAAATATAAAAAAAAAAAAATGATTTTACTTTTCGACCCTAAATCTCTTCTACAGAACTTGGGGTTTGAAATTAATTCTTACAAGGACTAAAACTTGAATCAATGACCGTTTCCATTTTAAGTGAAATGTTGCCATTATATAAAATAAACGATTAATGGTTGAATTCAAAAAAACACCGTTTTAAAATAAAATGGTTAAATAATAATACACATGATTCGTAATGTCACATTAAAATATATTGCAGTTTAGTAATCTTATTATTTCGTGTATGTGGTCGTAGTTTATGTAGTGAATGTATACTTCAGTGTTAGTTTTGCCTTAATTTATACATGGTATCCCTGTCAAAAACATGATGCCACAAACATTATTAGAAAAAAACTCTAAAGTCAGTGTCACAATATTTTCTCGTTGTTGTTATCGCACTTATCGTTGTTATTTTTTAACCTAATATTGGCATTTAATTTCTCAATAACCCCAAGTTATGTTACAATATACGTTTATATTTCAGATAATACTCAGTGCAGGCTTAATAGTGCAGTTTATACATATTTGACGCAGCATAAAAAAGTGTGAAACTGATTTTCATGCTGAAATGGGCAATATCCTTTGGATTGGGACATGGACATTTTATTTCCAAAGCTTACAATTAATTATAATAACTACAAATTTACAATTTTAAAATACCCCCGACTCGAAAATCCCTTCAATGATCAGAAAAGAGCTGATGATCTTCGAACGGCTGAACCGATTTTCTTGAATTATATCTAAGAACACTCTCGACTAATTCATCTTTCAAACAAAAAAAAACAAAATCTAAATCGGTTCACCCATTCGGGAGCTACGATGCCACAAACAGACAAACACACACACACACAGAGAGAGACACGTCAAACTTATGACACCCCATCGTTTTTGCGTCGGGGGTTAAAAAATAAATTATAATAGGAGCGCTGACGTGTGCGATGGTAGTAAAACATCCTTTATTAATCTAAATAGGCAAGCAAAGTCACAGTCAAACACTTAGAAATATCTGTTTTTTTATGGCATAGGGGTCAAACTAGCAGGTAGGTCACCTGATGATAAGTGACTACTGCCACCCATGGACATCTATAACTCAAGAGTCACAAGCACGTTCCCGACCTTTAAGGTGGGAGTAGGAGGCACTAGTAGGCACTCACTCGGTGAAACACAATGCAAGCATTGCTTCACGCCGGTTTTCTCTGAGGCAGATACCATGGTATCATTCCGGGCAAGCAAGTCCATACGTGCCGAAGCATTCCTATCCCATATGTGAGAAACGTATAAGCATGTGTTTTCTCGTCCAGTTTTAACACTTCCAGGTGGGTAATTAGTTAAGTATTTATCGGCTATACTAAATTAAGAAAAAAAAAGCGTAGCGATAAAATATCACTGCACCTTTCTGTAATTGTTTACATAAAATAATCTTTTTATTAAAACGTTTAAAGTAATTTAATGCTCACAACAAGCAAAGATAGAAAAAATAAGCTACCATCAAACCAAACTTACTTGTGCCTCAACAGACGCCAGGAATATAGTCACGAAGTCTTTTCCACCTGTCACACAAGTCCTCTTTGGCGGATCTGGCTCGAAGTCGTAATGGGCCAGAGCAGTTATGTACCAGAAGACGGCGAAGACCAACCAAATTGCGAAGTGGACGACAATTGTTCCAGTCACAATCCAACGCCAGCGTAAGTTGATCTGCAAGGTAATGACATTCATTAGACGAGAGCTGATGCTCTGGTGAGTCCACTCAACGGCAGAAATACACCATCACCATAAATCAAAATCAAAACCATTATTTTATTACAATTAAACCAATTATAGGTATTTTTGAATTGTTAGGAGTAGTAGTCAGTCGTGAAGCTAGTTGCCTGTTCCAATGCGTAGGAGAAGAACAGGCAAGAAACTCCAAGGACACTGTTTTTCAACATGTTTTTTACAATTTCCCAGTTAAATTGATCATAAGTTTAATGTAACATATTGTTCTAAATATGAACAGACTCGCAAATTACTATCATATTTAAGTAATAGTAGTCCGGGGATGGCCAGGCTTTACCAACAGCACCCGTTCACGAGCATGACGCACACGTCAGCCATCATACAGATCAACCATATTGAAGGGAGCCGAAGGGCTCATACGCCACCATCGTCCAGACTTCTAGGCGAACATGACATACTATTACTTAGAAGTGAGAACTAACATGCAGAAGTAGTAAGGGCACAGGACAGGCAGACAGTTTTACAGACAGTACAGTTTAGGGGCACCGGTAGCCGTAACGGAACATATTGGTTTTAGTCAAATAAGTGATGTTTTGAAGAAAGGGTAGATCGGAAGTACCCGAACCCGCGGGCTTGTATGAAAGATTTAGTTAATGACATAAGTTAGTTCGGGAGGTATGTAAGCATAGAACCAAGTGGTGATCTGTTGTCTTTGCTAACCCCGAAGGGAGAAGGCGTGATTGTATGTATGCAAACTTACCAAAGTATGAAATGTATCATTAAGGAGTCGAATGTTCTCGAAGGGCACGTTTGTAATCATCGCCACGTTCTCCATGCCAGATTTGGACACCAGCCGCTTCGGGTACTCCGAGGCGTATCCTCGTCTCGTTCTCTGAGGGTGGCTGCAACCACTTAGGAGACGAAAAGCTATTAAGGGGACATATACTAATACATATACTAAAATCATAAAGAATGTTTATGACTTTGTATGTTGTGAGTTTGGATGTTTTAAAATCTTTTTATTCTTTTATTTTTATAGATGAATGGAAATCTGTATCTGTAATTTTACTACGCAGTCTTTAACACTATATTATATCTAGTTATACATACGTTTCAGCCACAGTAATAGATTGTAATAATCACAGCCACAGTAATATTATGAGATGTTGTTTGATAACAACAAAGGAACTAAAGTTTACTATTTACATTATGTTATTTGATAAAATACTTTAACAGATTTAACAGAGGTAAAGAAAAGAAACAGAACCTTCGAGAACGTCTGGATAGCGATGTGGAATATGTATAATTGATAAATTTAAAACACCCCCGACTCGAAAATCCCTTCAACGATTACAAAATGCCTAACATCATTTTGGAAAAAAGCTAATACTCTTACACTACTGGACCGATATTAACCAAACATAGCTAAGAAACACCGCAAGGAAACTGACTTTCAAATGAAAAAAAAACCGCATCGAAATCGGTTCATCCGTTTGAGAGCTACGATGCCACAGAGTCAGTGTCTGACACACAAACACAGACATCGACGTCAAATTTATAACACTATAAAAAAGGAAAATAAATATTAAAGAGCCTACTTAAAGCAACCTACTTTTACCAATTAGTAATTCTAAGTTAGTAATTCCCGTTAACGCTCTTAAATTAATCGTACCTATATCATGAAACAAAAGATACAAAACCTGTGCAGTAACAAGAGTTCTCACCGGACACTGCAAACTGAACAAACATATGTTCAACCTAAAATTGGGCGAGAACACAATATGCAGATTCTGCCAAGAGGCAGAAGAAACTGCAATGCATATTGTTGCCCACTAATGCGGCACCGAAGTATTAACCTAGGGTGACATCATGCAACCGCAGGAAATACAAACAATCACTGCTGAAAGGATCTGAAGGTTTCTCGAAGCCATAAGTCTGAGCAGTGATCTGTAAAGCAAAAGTGCTCTACAAAAGACCAGAAATGGCCGAGGTAGCACTAGGCACTTAAAACAATAATAATAATAATCATGAAACTCGAAATGACAGCCGGTGTTGTTGTCCTAGTGGCCTGTCCAGTCACAGGAAATACTGGACATTCGGATACGCGACCCCGGCCTCTGCGGGCTACTGCAGTCTCAGTCCCTTTCCCCATCCGAGACTTGCGGTAGCCCTTACCCTAGTTTACCTTCTTCCTTCCTTTCTCGTCATAAAATGACTACATTCCCAGAGATGGTTGGCGGTAGGCCGTAGAAGAAACCAGATTTAAATTAAAAATTTAAAAACCCCCTACGCCATTTTGTGATGGTGGCCATCTTGGATTTGAAATTTGTCATAATGTATAGTATTCTACTAGTCAATCCCTTTCATTTGATACCCATGTTGAGGGAGTTGTGAAAAAAAAGTAATTCGCCATTTTGTGGTGGCGGCTATCTTGGATTTGAAATTTGTTATAATGTATAGTATTCTACTAGTCAAGCCATTTCATTTGATACCCATATTGAGGGAGTTGTGAAAAAATATGCAAGCTGCCATTTTGTGGAGGCGGCCATCTTTATCCGATATTCATCAAACATAGCTAAGAACACTCCCGACTAATTCACCTTTCAAACAAAAAAACGAAATCAAAATCCGTTCATCCGTTCGGGAGCTACGATGCCACAGACAGACACACACACACAGACACGTCAAACTTATAACACCCCGTCGTTTTTGCGTCGGGGGTTACATATTGCGCCGACCCTAACGAAAATTGGAAAAAGGGCAGGAATGATCATGAAACTCGAAAGTCTGAAGTTAGGTGGAAGAATTTTACCGTAAGTAGTACTCAAATAAATAACTGTGTAAATTAATTACTACATACGTTGTAACCGCTATCACTGTTTAAATAAGATAGCGTCACTTTTATTTAAAAGTAAATCATTCAAAAATCAACATCGCCTACATGAGAGAACGGGAAACACGTAGGCAAATCATTTGTCTCACTCGAACTTACAATATAATGTCAACATTGACGACCTATGACGCAGCAAGCGGCAGTCGAAAAACTGCCATGTCGTGGGTCTTGGATTCAATTCCCGTTTACTGCAAACATTTGTGCGCGAATGTCTCTTTGCATTGGTTTGGGTATTTCTACATAATGTATAACTTGAATATTTTTACAAAAGCATAAATCAAAATATAATTAACTTTCAAAAACAAGTATATAAACGACTTCAATACATCTAAATCGTGATTAAAAATAAACTCATCATCCGATCTTTACGCAATTTAAATGGAACCATTTCGGATTAAACCTCTTTCGAACAAAAAAATATTTTGCAAATCCGTCTATACATAATGACGGGGTTATGCACAAACTTACATAAAAAAATAATCAACATCCAATTATAGAACCTCCTTCTTTTTAAAGTCGATTATGAAAAATGTAACTACTTAACTAAGAATGTTTATTAGTGACCTAGACCCTATTGTACAGGCTCTGCTTAGTTTGGGTCTAATACCGCTGTGTAATATGTACCAGAATATTATTATGATCTTCTCTATTTATTTAAATAAATATAGTAATTCCTTTAAAATTTAAAAACTATATTTAAAAATATAAAATAATAGTATAAATAAATAGTGTCCCATCGGCATCGGGTACAGGGTCCAAGTTACACAAGTTAGGGTCCCAGAGACAAACCTCACTATGGGTGCCGTATTGAGGACTGCCTTTTGTATCAGCCTCTTTTTGTTTTTTTTTAAAAGACTACTCCCGCATTAGGAATTACTCCTGTGTCGCGGGGGACTTTACAAACATAGAAACAACGGACACAAAGAACACCCAGACTCAGGTGGGAATCGAACCCACGACCTATAAGCATAGCGGTCAGGGTCACTAACCACTAGACCAACAGGCCATCCATCGGTCTAACGTGAGCCTCTGAAGATGTTCGTCGAGACTTATTATGATTATCAATATTATCATGTATTAAGGAACAAAAATACTAAAAGAAATGCGAAATAGATATTTCCTATAACTTCAAAGTTGTATTTTTAGATCAATATTTTGAAAAACTAGATTATGGAAACTTATCGCTTGTGTGTTTATAACTCTTTCTATGGATATCTGTCGACAGTGCTTTATCTCCTTCAAATCATTTGTCACGAGTTCCGAAACTTAATCATGAATCCAGATATCACTTTATTCTTCGTTTATCCGCAATGTTATAAAAATTGAAACAAATACATAGCGTTAATCCCAGTTATAAGACAAGTTTTATGAAGCTCCTACTAACTTCTCCAACATGAACACGACAATGCTATATTTCTCGACCCAGGACCTTCATTCCCATACCATGAAAGATAAAGTGAAAATAAATAATAAATTAATTACTTTTGCTACTTGCCTTAACCTTACACTTCTAAAAGCCATCCTGATTTACACGTTTAGAAATCATAATGGACGGAAGTGCCAAATGATTTGATTAAGAATGTATCTGTTTTTCTTTGAAATTTAAATCGCAACGGTTTATTAACAGACGGGGACACGATGGTTATGTCCCTCTAACACAATGGATCCTCGAGGCGAGGTGATCATGCCTGGCGGACCACGGCCCGACGGTTGATGTTGGGATGTTGTATGTAAAATATACTAATCATATATCTATAATTCATTGCGCGATGCAGGCTTAGTAGTTACTTCGTAGTTCAGCTCATCTTCGCTAGATGATGTTGGAGTATGTTTTTGCTGAATGTGAAAGTCACCACAAGAATATTTTAGTCTTTTACTTTTTATCGCAAAGGCTTCACAAAGATCTATTTTAAGTTGTTTCCGTTCCGTTCCGTTTTTATATACATATAGTATAATATTTTATAATTTATAATCTTTTTCGAATGAACAGACTATCTCACATGACGAGAATTTGTTAAATCGAACTAGTACGTTTCTCACAAATTTTCCATCTCCATAGCATTCGTATTTCTTTGTATACTATGAACTTACTAAACATCCTGAAGATACGTTTATTAGCATAACTTCATTTCGCAAATACACGTGTTAATGTCATGGACTCACAGTAAATAATAATATAATGAACACTTAAATGTTTACCTAACAAAATGTCCAACGTACATCGTGATAAACGCATTCTCTTAAATATAACAATCAGAATACTGTGCTATAATGATAATAACAATATCCTGGGGACTTATTACTCATCGTTATTTAGACCCATAGTAAGCAGAGCTTGTACTATGGTCTTAGAACACGGATATAGGTACATTTACGTGGGAGAGCCATGCTTCGGCACGTATGGGCCGGCTCGACTCCGCTCGATACCACGGCCTCACAGAAAACCGGCAGTGAAGCAATGCTTGCATTGTATTTCGCCGCGTGAGTGAGGTTACCGGAGGCCCTAACCCTTACCTCTCCCCTATTCCCGTTCTTCCCCTCTACCCTCTTCCCCCCTCCCCCTCTTCTACTCCCACCTTAACGGCGGCAACGCACTTGTGACTCTCGAGTTACAGGTGCCCATGGGCGGCGGTAGTCATTTACCATCAGGTGACCCATCTGCTCGTTTGCCCCCTATAAAATAAAAAAATACCTAGATGCATTTTTTTTTGTAAATCCCACTAATATTATAAATGTGAAAGTTTAGATGGATGGATGGATGTTTGTTACTCTTTCACGCAAAAACCACTGAACTGATTGCCATGAAACCTTGGTATGTAGATAACTGGAGACTTAGAATAAAGCATAGGTTTTTATCCCGACACTCCCACGGGATCAAGACTGACGCGGGTGAAACCGCGAGGCGCTGCAATGTAAAAAGACACATTCATACATACAACTATTTGCACTGAGCAGGAATCGAGCCCGCGACCTGCCGTGACACATAGGTTTTTAAATATGTCATCATCATTTGCCTGAAATTTTCCCAAATTTAGGTTTGGCAATCTTCTTGGAGATGTTATCGTTTGCAGGCGGGACAAAGAAAGAAGGTAAATTGGGGTAAGGAAAAAGGTTAGAGTGAGGGAGCTAGGGTAAGAGATACCGCAAGTCTCGGACGGGGAACGGGACTAAGGCTGCAGTAGCTTAAAAAGGCTGGGGTCGCGAACACCTTTTTTCGTCCTGTGATTGAAAAGGCCACAAGGACAGGATCATCAATTGTTTTTTAAATATATATATATATATACTTTAATCAGGATACATGAAGTGTATTACACTCAAAGATTGCTTATTAAAAAATCTTTTAAAAAAGTATCACCGACTTCAATGCGCCTCAAAATACCCAAATCGCTTCAAGTGTGCCTATAAAATTTGAAGAGTTCCCTCGATTTCTCCAGGATCCCATCATCAGATCCTGACCTGATGACCATAGGACCACCTAGGAAGTGTACTCTTTCAAACAAAAGAAGAATTTTCCAAATCGGTCTGGGCGTCTTTGAGTAATCGGTGAACATACATAAAAAAAATACATACAGCCGAACATAGAACCTCCTCTTCTTTGAAGTTGTATCCAATTAGTAGGCATTTTACAAATCTAAGCACCTATACAGTGTCACGGGAGAGCCATGCTTCGGCACATATGGGCCGGCTCGACTCCGCTCGATACCACGGCCTCACAGAAAATCGGCAGTGAAGCAATGCTTGAATTGCATTTCGCCGCGTGAGTGAGGTTACCGGAGGCCCTAACCTTTCCCCCTCCCATATTCCCGTCCTTCCCCTCTCCCCTCTCTTCCCCCCCTCTCCCTCTTCTCCTACTCCCACCTTAAAGGGCGGCAACGCACTTGTGACTCTCGAGTTACAGGTGCCCATGGGCGGCGGTAGTCATTTACCATCAGGTGACCCGTCCCGACCCGGTCTGCTCGTTTGCCCCCTATACCATAAAAAAAATTCATTTATTTCGGCTACAATACTTACGCCCAGTTTCTGAAACGCAAAAATATAACTAATCGAATGTCAAATCTCTTGTCAAATATATATTGAGTTTTGATTTGATAATGGGATTAGTCAACAAAGCTCATGTCAAATGACAATTTTTTCTGCAAAATCTATGTCAAATTCGAATTCGAATGTTCAAAGAAATTTATTTATAAATTTTTCTTTGATCAACGTTTTAGAAACTGAAATTAATTTGACACCACTGTTAACTTGACAGCTCTGTTAGTTGAGAAATATTTTGATCAGCCTTTCAGAAACGTGGTGTTAGTCTTGTTAAAGGACTAAAATAGATTCATTTTCCGATTTTGAACAAACTACTATTGAATGTAACTGTTCCCCACAGCTTAACGGTTACTGCTTCGTTCCTGAGTGTCGTAGCGTGATATTAACAGACACGACCTTCCTCAAAAATAGGACTAAAACATAGACTGGCCTGTTGGTCTAGTGGTTAGTGACCCTGACTGTGCCCTAGATCGTGGGTTCGATTCCCACCCGAGTCTGGGTGTTCTTTGTGTCCGTTGTTGGTATATTTGTAAAGTTCCCCGCGACACAGGAGTAATTCCTAATGCGGGAGTTGTCTTTTTTAGACTATGAAAATAATGTTTAAAATCGGACTAGCAGTTAGTAATTCGATTAGCGTGTTCAACCGAAGAACAAACTTTTCAGTTTTATCATACATATGATAAGTATTGGTTTAGATAGAATATACATTCTATAATAACAATAAATTATTTGAATAAACACAACCTTACCAATACGTTCATTTGCTCTGTGGTTAAAAATGCTACAGTTGGTATCCACAGACAATAACGGTAGAAATAAACTTTACTATGTAGAAAGAATTAATAAATTATAGTTTGAAAAATATAAATAAACACACATATGTAGTGAACCAAATTAAAAAGTAAAAAAACGGCTCCACTATCCACCTCCTGGCTCCATCATCAGACCATCGTAACTAAGCCCAATCTCATGGACTCGTCAAAACGCGTCAAATAAGGGGTTTACTAGTAGCTACTAAAGAGTTCCAGTACCCACCTTCTGGACCTATTATCGGATCAGCTCCAAGATGCCAAATTATAGTATTGTCATCAAAACTATATATACATACAAAGTTTCATTATAATACGACAATTAGAAGTAGGTAGGTAGTTAACTTCCAAGATTTGTTACATCTATATATTAATACGTGAAGCGAAAACTTTGGATCCCTTTTTACGAAAATTGGGCAGACGGAGGAGTATGAAATTTCGCACACTTATAGTTTATACAGAGAAGAAGTGACGAATGCTAAAATTTTTGAACAATATTTGCTACAAAGTTAAAAAAAATGCAAAAATTGGTACATACAGCTATGAGTGTCCAGTATATATTTTGACCTGTCATGGTACAAAAGTCTATACAATGACAGGCCAAGTAATATTGGCCAATGAAATAAACCATGGTCGAAATTCGACCACCACGCGATCTCTAGTAGTTAATAAAAGCGTGATAAAAATTATTGAAAAAACTTACTTTTTCGATTGCCTTTTGTCTACGCTAATGTTGTTTAATTCCTTTCCTGTTTTCGGTACACTACGATCACTTTTCGATAAGTTAAAATCTCTTTTCGGCAAACTGTAATCACTTTTCGGGATATTACGATCACTTTTCGATATGTTTGAAACGAAATTATATCGTATCGGTTTTTGTATGTCCAAACTTGTATTACTTTGTGTAATTATAATTTTTGGAAGTTGCTTAGATAATTTTCTTAGTCTCTCTGATCTCGGCTCAGAAATCACGGAGTCTATGCTGCCCCGAGATTTTTCATTCTCCAGTTTATACACTGGTTTAGTTTCTTCTTTTGCTTCTTTTTTTATAGTTTCCATCTTTTCTGCGATTGTGTCATAATCTGGATCTTCTTGAAAATCGCAATTATTTTCTGAATTATTTATTTTCAAATAATTTAAACATTCGTCATAAACTTGGTTAATCTGTTCAAATTCTAACTCTTTTGTATTATTTTCCATTCTATTTACAATTTTTTTGGTGATTAAATCAAACCCAATAATATTTTTTGTACGATTTTTTTCGCATAATTAATTATTTATATTTAAATAACATATTTATTTAAAAACAAATTCATTCTAAATTTAAAAATAAGTCACAACACTAATCTTAATTGAAAACTTGTATTTATTGAAATATTTTTTTATTGGTTAATTTAAAAAAAGCAAAATTAAGTCATTTTTTTTCGCGTAACTATGAGCACTATTGAGTAACTTTTTTCAAATTGTTTAATGATTTGGAAACGCAAGTGTCCTGTGCGTTATCAAGCCCGTTATCTTCTTATCTGCGGTGCTAATTGTGATGTGAGCGCTGTAAGCCCAAGATCTGCGGTGACCTTGTTGAGAGCGGAGATAGATGGGCTATTCTGTAATAAAATTCTATAACGTCAACAAGAATAAAATATATTAAAGAAAATATAACGTTAACAAAACATTGGAAGTTACACTCAAAAAATTTCAAGAAAATCTGAAAAATGCAAAATCACTTCCACGTTAGTATTAAAATTAAAAACAAAGCATATTAAATTATTATTATAAATAATATAAAATAAAAAAATTAAATAGCCTTTATTTCCTCTGACCTTCCTAAATACATTTTTTTGTAAGACTAAAACTAAAAATGTAACTGTGTTTATAACTAATGACTATGTAATGATAACTAATAATTTTCATTTTACAGTTTAGAGGTCAGGCTGTCTTCCGACATAGGCTCCTCTCAATTTCCCTCCGTATGTGTCGATCCATAGCAGCCCTTCTCCAACCCTTGGGTAGGTCGTCTTCCCAGCTTTAATTTGCTTTCCCCTAAGTCTTTTTCCATTTCTTGGGTACCATTCGGTATCTTTTTTGATTCACTTTTCTGCTTGTGTTCTCGTCACATGCCTTTCATTTCCATTCCAGACTTCGTGTTTCTACTCTAGCCTCTGCAAATTTGGTAATATTCCCAATTTTTGTAGCTTTCCATTTATCTTTCAATCATAATCGTTTTCATTTCTCTTTGGCACACACTCAGTTTGTGTTCGGTTTTCTGTGTTAGTGGCAAGGTGTGGCAGGCCAGACCTTACCATTCCATATACGGCACCATTTCATGTCATTCCATGGCCGTTCCAGCATTTATACAGCTGTAGATGAGACATGGAAGAATGCAGGTGTTATTATTGATAAAGGAACTTATATAAAATATGCATATCTTAAATTAACATTTTATTCTTTATTGTACAACTTTTATAGCTATCAGCAATGTTTTCTAGACAGCCTTTAGATGGAAAATCAGATAAATGGACAACGAGACTAAACGGTAGCGGATGGTGTAGCAACCTCAGGTGCAGGTAGATTCATCATTTATTATTGGGGTGACCATTTCATTCATTGCGCCATTTGTGCAGTCTGGTTAGGACAAAGATGCTCAAAAATATTGTCACCATCGTTATGACGAGTCCAACAGATTACTCTTGGTAATGATGGTCTAATGATGGAGCCAGAAGGTGGATAGTTGAACTCTTTTCTACTTTTTAATTTTGTTCTAAATTAAAGCGTGTTTTTTTTTAACTATAATTATTTTATATAAATAGACTTGCTCGTATGTTTGACATTTGAAATTCAACGTTCGATGCCAGCTCCTAGAGACGCGTTGGTCTTGTAAAAACGCTGCAAAATACATATCACAGAGAATGAAGGAAATCGCTACTGCGGTCATCATATTTGTAAATCAAGACACTGTCACAATAAACAATGGCGCATATTAACGTTTTCGTGGTTCTCTGCTGAAAATAAGCATTTCAAAAAAAGGAGGAGGTTCTCAATTCGACTGCATTTTTATTTTTTTGTTTGTTACCTCAGAACTTTTGACTGGGTGAACCGATTTTGACGATTCCTTTTTATTTGAAACCTGGTGCTTTCCGTGTGGTCCCATTTTAATTTGGTCCAGTTCTGTTAATAGCATCTATGAGAAAACCATATAAGTCTTTTATGGAATAGTTTTTTAAGTCGTTTTTTTTTTGAAGAATTAAATATTAACATTATTTGTAATAATTACAGTGCAGTTAACTTATGACATAATTGTTACATCCTACGTTACGCTTGTATCTCTGAAAGGGTGGGCAGAGGCTCGGTAAGCTCCCACATTCTGCCAATTATAATTTCGTGCCACTTAGTTCTTACAGAATAACCCAATACGGCCACAACACAAGAATGTATTAAATCATAGACTACGGTACACGATATGTTTTATCTATTGTGTTTAATGCATGTAAGCCTGCTTGTGTAAACATTATTGTCGCATTATACGCCATTACACCATTTTCGAAGTTTGGTAGAATATTTTTTGTTAAGACTCCTAGTAAAACGAGTCACACATTACTTACTAGAAATGCAATGTAAATAATAGTCATAATTTAAGATGTATTATTGTAAATGGTTTCTAGAATACTGATACAAATGAAGTGGGAGAGCCATGCTTGGGCACGTATGGGCCGGCTCGACCGAAGTGATACCACGGCCTCACAGAAAACCGGCAGTGAAGCAATGCTTGCTTCGCTTTTCGCAGAGTGAGTGAGGTTACCGGAGGCCCAACCCTCCCTCCCCCCAATGATGACGACCTTTAAACCTTCAAGAAAACAGCGTACTCCCATCTCAAAGGCTGGCAACGCAGTTGTGACTTTTGAGTTGCAGGTGTCCATAGGCGAAGGTAGACACTTACCATCAGGTGACCCGTCTGCTCGTTTACCCCCTATAATATAAAAAATACCTTTTTTTTTTGTAAATACAATTTTTTTGTGGGATAGGAGGCAAAACGAGCAGACGGGTCACCTTATGGTAAGTGACTACCGCCGCCCATGGACACTTGCAACTCAAAAGTCACAAGTGCGTTGGCGTTGGTTTAGGCCTCCGGTAACCTCACTCACTAGACGAAACACAACAGCATTGCTTCACGGCCGGTTTTCTGGCCGTGGTATCCACTCCGGTCGAGCCGGCCCGTACGTGCCGAAGCATGGCTCTCCCACTTGAATATAAACATCTACATTATATACATAGTGTGGAGGAACGATTGCTATTAAGCTTGCTTTGTGATTAAGCTATGATTAAGCTTTGAAGTTAATATGAATAGAATAGATTTTTTAAAGACATTGTGATTAAATCTTTTACTTTACACGTTCCATCTACTTTTATGAAAAACAGAGGCAAAAATACTTCGAAATTGAAACGGTCATAACTTGTAAACGGATAGTTTTTTTTTCAATTTTTTTTTTGTAACAGAATGCCAGAGTCATGCCCTTTCACAGATTTAAGTAAGTGTTCCTTTTTCAAATACACCCTGTATAAGTACGTTTATCAGCAGTTTGATTACCATAGTACAGGCTCTGCCTAATTTGGGATCAGACAGCCTTTTGTAATAAAAAAAATCGATATTGTGACGAATTGAAATACTTAGTGAAATCGATATGATGCATATCCCTACGTATATAATTATATTTTTAAGTATTTCCTGAACATGACGTCTAACGCAGCCACTTATCTAATGATCAAATATTTATCAGTCACGTGATGGCTTATTTTTATTTTCATAATGATAAAGTGAACGTGTTACGCCAATCTTTAATGAGTAATTATATGAAACACTAGCAGCGCCCCGCGGTTTAACCCGCGTAAGTCCCGATCCCGTAGGAATATCGGGATAAAAAGTAGCCTATGCGTTAATCCAGGTCTCCAGCTATCTACATACCAAGTTTCATCGCAATCGGTTCAGTGGTTTTTGCGTGAAAGAGTAACAAACATCCATCCATAGATCCAAACTTTCACATTTATAATATTAGTGGGATTGCAGTAATGAGGTAATTTTGACGACCCATCTTTTACAGAGGGGTGTACCTATACCTACTTTCGTATTTTCTTGTTAGTGTGTACGTTCATAGGAAATAATAATGATTTAGTTAAATTGACTGGCCTGTTGGTCTAGTGGTTAGTGACACTGACCGCTATGCTTATAGGTCGTGGGTTCGATTCCCACCAGAGTCTGGGTGTTCTTTGCGTCCGTTGTTTCTATGTTTGCAAAGTCCCCCGCGACTCAGGAATAATTCCTAATGCGGGAGTTGTCTTTTCTATAAAAAAAAAAACAAAAAGGCACACTTTAATGGCGAACTAAATTAAAAAACTAAAAAGGAGTCCCATTTCATCATCAAATCATCGTTTACAAGCCCAATCTGTTGGACTCGTCAAAACGAATCATGTGAGCCCAAACTCGAGGAGTTTAGTAGTAGCTACTAAAGAGTTCCATTATTCATCTCCATTATCAAATCAGCTCCAAGATGCCAAATTATAGTATTATCATCCAAACTATAAATAAACGAATTTGAACTCGGCGCCAAACAACAAATTTTATATGCATAGAAATGAAGAAGGCTCTACGTAGGTAATTAATCATTTTATTACTCAAGCACCTACTCAAAGTTAGCTTATACAACATTTGATAGTTTAAATAAACTCAACACTCAAGACTTAAAAGGTTTATTTTTTTTTTAGTTGTTATTCGTCGATTTAATATTTTGTTTTTAATAAGGGTTTTTTGAAGTGAAACTTTTTTAGAATCGTGATTTGAAAAAATCAGACTAAAAAGAGACAAATAGAATTTAGTCTGCGAGACAATGAGATAGAATACAAGTATACAGTGTTCCCTATAATCTTTGTCTTTGCGCCTGCGTACTACGAAGCCTTCAGAAAATGCGTCATAGTCAACGTGGTATAACATTCACGTGTATCATTTTTGTGCATTTGCGTGTTATAAGTAATTGGTTAATTAATTCATGTCACCTAATTATTTAACACATCTGTGTTAATTTGACCACTAACTTTTATAAAAATTATCTAAAGTTAAATTTATTAGCATTAGTAAATTATTTGTGTTGATTAAACTTTTTATTTCTTATTCTCTCGTAGGCTACTTTTCTGAAGTTTCACTTCTGTCGTGTGTGAATTGCACACACACTTTTTTTTCTTAAAAATTATTTCGAAAATTATTTTACGTAATAAATAAGTTAAGTTAGAGGGCTCGGGTTTCTCGGCAACAGCCAGTTCGAGCTATTGTTTACACTGTACAAGATTTTATGACGCATGTAAATATTCCGTTATTTAATGTTTATTTATAGTCCCGGTGTATTTAAATAATTTCGTTTTTAGTTCCTATTAAATAATAGATGGTTTAATTTGTATATGTATTTAAATTGGATATAAAATAACAAATGGGCATAAGTAACATTTAATTGCCAGTTTATATGTCACGTACAATAACATAGTGGTGTTCATTTAAAGTCTTGCACGATCACTTATCATTTGTTTAATAAATAACTTAACGGGATATACAGAGTGTTACAAAAAGGTTTGGCAAATTTTAAGTGCGTTATGTGTAGCAAGAAAATTGTTGATTTAGCTAGATAAAATGGATTTTAATTTTTTTTCATTTTTTTCTTCGGAAAATGTGTAGGTGCATATTTTTAAACTTTATAAGTATTATGAATTAGTCAATTTCAATGATTTTGTTATTTTATTTTTTTATGAAGACATTTGCGGAAAATGTCCGCAAAAAAATTAAAATAACAATCATTGCAGTTGATATGTTGTTTGGAAAGGTGACCTACAGCAATTGCTAAACATTTTCCGAAAACATTTTTTTCTATATTTTTCGGCTAAATAAAATATTACTACACCTTTCTGTAAAACCAAACACTATTTTGTACATAATTTTCTTTTTCATTAATTTAATGAGCTGTCACGTTTCGGACTTAGTTTTGAAAAATCCCATCAAATTTCAGTGTTAAATATTAAATTTCGTTTATAATAATTTTTATGACATATTTTGTGTTTCTTTCTTTATGTTTTATACTGACTTATGTTACAAAACTTAATGTCTTTATTAAAGCATAAGTATGTGACATAGAGTACGGAACACACTTGTTTTAACTGTGCTCAGTCACAAAACACAACACAACTATCTACATATTTGATGGTCATATTCACAAAATCTTTTTTTTTAGTTAGATAATATGTAAATTGTGTGTTGAAAATGTGATCCTAGTGTTAGAAAGAAAAACATCATTTTATTTTAATGAGAGTCAGCAAAATTTATAAAAAAAGAAATAAAAATATGGATAAATGGTTGTAATTAAAATAATGTAGAACATTATAGTTAATAAAATGAGGTTGAGTCCTTGGAAACAGTTTTATGTCTCCAGTTTATTTAAAAGTATATAATATAAAACATGTATTTACCCATACATTGAGATAAATTAATTTCCGTTTGAACAACTCACATTAAACTTAAAATGTAAGGCATCTTGCAAGAAGCCAGATTCTTTTATTGAAGTAAAGCCACCAATTTGAATATATTATTTTTTTATTTCTAACGTAAATTTTGTATATTTTAGATAAACGATAATAAACTTCATAAGATTTCTATACATTACTATAGCTAAACAAAACACCGACACCTAATTCAAAAGATACACATAACCCCCTCATTATTGAAGTCGGTTAAAAACGTTATTTCGTTTAGAACAATATAATTTATTTTATATGAGACGACAAAAGACAAATAATTTTGCCACAATTTTCAAATATATTTTTTTTAAGATAGATTTAATCATACTTCTAATAAATTTAATGAAATTCTACTTTAGTAAGTCATATCTAGTTTTAAATTAAAATACTAGAGATATTAATTAAAATATTAAATACCTTTTTCTTGGGCATGGGTAACAGTGTTTTATACAATCACAAGGTATTAAAAATAAGTTGACAAATTCTTAATTGTTTTAACAATACAAATACGATTTAAAAATACAAATAATCACGTTAACAATTTCAAATAAAAATTTTAACGCGTAAAGAGAAAATAAATTTAATTACCATATTTATTTACGACTAAATACATTTTTTATTTTAATAAAATCGTTCTTACTTAAAAATTAGTTTTCGCAACAGATTTGGCATTTAAAATTCACGAAAACACAATTAAAATTTATTTGGCAAAACGTTTCAGTCGCATTTAATACGTGTTTAATCTATTATTACAATTTATTGGAGATATTCAATAGTTATTATTTTAAGGAGAATAATAATCATTATTATTTATATTGACTATTGAATTCGCTATTGGGTAAGCGCAGTTTCTCTAACCAAGGCCTAATGTAGTTAAGTAGATATACCACGGTGTTATTTCTGAATATCATCTAACAACTATAGTTAGAATAAATACTCCTTATATTATCAAACTAGCTTTTGCCCGCGGCGCCGTTCGCATCAATGTAGATTGTTTCAATCAATTCTGTTTCCCTCGGGAACAGTACTTTTTCTCAATGACTTACGGTGTAAAAGTGCCGCAAACAAACAAACTTACCTTCGCATTTATAATATTAGTTAGAATTCATAATCACCAACACGATAACACCAAATAGTTTTATGTTACTGAGGGAAATAGGTAATTAGGTACTGTTTTTGTGTGATTCCTATTATATTTTGATATTTTCTAAACAATTTGGTCGTTTACATTTTAAAATATATATTAGTTATCATTATTATATCTATTTATTTATAACTTTGCTATTGCATGGACTTGTTTTATACACAATTTTTTTTTAGGTTTTCTCTATATCTAGGTACGTGTAACCTAAACAACTATTATTATTATTTCAGGTAGCAAGGTGACCATGTATTATTATATCTATTTATTTATTATTATAGTTATACATTATGTTACACTCATTATAAGCGATGCTAATTTATTTCGATAGTTTGAATTTTATATCCTTTGCCGTAACGTGAAAAGGGAACCTAACTAAATCTATATATTTGTCTGTTCAGTTTATACTGCGAATAAAACTTTGAAACATTTGAAGTTATACTACTTTTTCATTTGCTCAAACGTCTTGGTATAAATTCTGATCTATAATTTTCTATAGCTTGGATATACAAAAAACGTACATTAATGCCACATATTTCAAAATTACTCATGTTTCTTGCGTTCAACTTATAACATTTTTACCTTTATGCTGCATCTCCTTCACATCGCTATTTGTATGAATCGATCTCTTAAAATGAACGTTAGTTGTTTGAAAAGAAGCAATGAATAATAATATAATAATAATAACACAGTTCGAAGTAATATTCACTATTGATTTCATTTATTATTGATTTGAGAATTGAGAGTTCACGTTCTTTTTCGTTACAATGCGTCATCATTACGGTCAACATATTATGTGTATTTATTGATTTTATAGCATGCAGTAATCTGTAGAGGTCTTTCAATAAGAAGTTTATTGTGTTTTTTAAAAATAAATATAGAATTTCTGATTAAATGTTTCTTACCTACCCATATTATAGACGCAGAGTGGAAAGTATGAATCATTACAGGCATATAATAAATGTATTTACATATACATAAATGCTTCATGGACCAAATTAATATATATTATACCAAATTCATGCACGAATGAAGTGCAAGGAAATTCGTGTTTCATACCTACACAAAAAAAAAGTTGTATTTAATAGAAGATAATATGAAAATTTAAATATATTGAACTATATAAGTGCATAAGCAAGCGTTATGGGTACCTTTGCGCCGGGAGCGACCAGGGGCGAGTTATTTGTTTATGACTCTGAATGACAATTATTGTGATGGATATATTGTAATTAATTTCAAAGATAAATAAAATTTACACATTCTATAAGTGAATACCTGTAGGTACTTTGTTTCAATTCACTGATAGTTAGGTACTTATTTTTATATAATATTCATAATTACATATTTATAACTGACAGAGACGCTGTCATTGTCTCAAAATGTAGTTCGTATTGTACTGTATAGCGGAGATTTTAAAACAACAAAAAGGAACAATACAATTGTTTTATTTAGATTGTTTTTTAAGTTGCTAATAAGTATTATTTTTAATTAAACATTTGATTGATTGAATTCTGAAGAGGCGCGAGGAGATCAAAATGTCATATTCTCTTTCTTCGATATCATTTAATAATGATTTAACATTAAATACTTGTTTATTATTTATTACAGATCCAAGTAAAATCACTTGTAGCGCAATATATTATATTATAATCGCCATAATAAAGGGTTAAAATTACATATTTCATAGAAAAGTGAATACGGAATACCTTTACTTTTCACAACCCTATGTTAAACTCGTGATACACAGACCTACATACATAAAACACGAGTTTTTCATTTACATGCATAACTATATATTTATAACTGGTTCTAGAAATGTAATAAGTAATCCATATAATATATATTTTTATGACTACTTGTATTGTGAGCGACACTAAGGTAAATGCTAGTGTTATTGTAGCCTATTAATAAGTTATTATAAAAGAAATGATAAAATAAAATAACGTAATATAAAATAACCATTTATTCAGGAATAAAATTTAAAACAAAAATATAAAATATGTAGAAATAATTTACAACAGAAGTTAAAAGCTTAAAAAAAGTAAAATCACAACAGTTTATATCGAGTACTTTACATTATTAATGATATTAATATGTATATATATTTTGTAAGTCTATTAAGTATACAACGGTATAATATCTATTTTATTTTAATAATAAATACTGTTAATAAAATCTAGATTAATATTAAACCCTATTATTTCAATAGACCTTAAACCAAAAATAAAGTTAACATACTTTTATTAATAACAATAATAGTTGATAATCATCGTCAGTTATTATTAACAGTATTTAAAATTTTCAATTAAAATCACGTAAAATCAACAATTTCTTCTTAATTTACTTAGTTATATTATTAAAATCAATTTAATATTAAAATAAGGTTTTAACGACATAGATTAGAAATTATAACGCCATAGATTTAGAACGATAGTTAGCGGAAACCACAAACTGGGTCTAAGGCAAGTGTCAGTTCAAGAACTGCAAGATATTTAGTTGTATAAATAATATTATTCAATTTCAGTTAGAGCTCTTCCTTTTACTTACTCACATTTTTTTATTCAATATGTTTGGGAAAACTTATGCTTAAAGTGACTGATATTTTGTATGAGAAAAAATAAAAAGAGGCGTTCTTTCATATCTTAGGCGTTCTCTTACATCTCTGACTCTCTCTTCTTTGCGTTTAATTCTTTATTTATAGACACTTCATAGTAGTTAATTTAATTTTTTTTTTTAATATTTTCTAGATTTTTAAGTCATAAGTTGTTCTGTAATGCTGATAAGCCGGTAGGGGTTTACAATTGCCTTAAACTCAGCTTCAATTGCAGTTATAACCGCTCTATAAGAACTATATTTATGACTATGTCGATAAAATTATATTTTTTACATATAAATCACACATCGTAGACATCTCTGGGACTTATTACGGTTTTCCTGGAACAATACAAAGTGCAATAATATCAATCTGTACCTAGTATATGTATATTATTATATATAAAATATTATAAGAGTTTAAACATATGGAAATGGGTGAAACCAATTTGGCCCACAGTGGTAAGGCAAAATTTGTTTCAGTCGGTCCAGAGAGGAAGAGTAAGGGGATACTTTAATAAACTTTATACTACGTAAGCATACAAAAACCCTCAGAGTACGTATGTCTAGATTTCATTTTTATTAAATTTCTAGCCCATATACCAAGAATAAGCAAGAAGCAAAAGAAAAAGATTTTGGAAATAATTATTTTCAAAATCTTTTTCTGTTTGCTTCCTATTATATTATGGGCAACATGCTAATGAAAATAATCAAATTTACTTATTTACATAAGGAAATTTGATTGTTGTAACATGCCCGTATAATAGGAAGCAAACAGAAAAAGATTTTAAAAATAATTATTTTAAGAAATAATGATTATAAGAAATATTATTTCAAAGTTAACGAATTCGTTAAGTTTAATTTTATTATTCAATTTGTCATATTTTGATATAGGTAGTAAGCAAACCCAAACATATTGTATTTACAATGTCTGCCAAACAATATCTGATTATTTAAGCACGTACACTATGAGTTGCAAATATTTAAAAAAAAATGAAAGTATAACATCGATAATATAGACAAAGAACGGCCATATTGGTTGCTAGTCCTACTTGATGTACAAATGTGTTGTTGTAACTATTGTAAGTGTGCCAAACTTACCTATCGTGTGGGACTATTACATCTTCATCCGAATCCAAATCAAAAAGATCATCTCGGATGTAACTCTTATTAGCGAAGCCTCCCAAATCCACTGAAATAAAAAGAAAATATCTAATCATTTTAATCGCCTTAGTAACTACTACGTTACGTTACGTTTCGTTACTACTAACTAAAACGTTAAACCAGTTTTCGCAAACACTTTATTTTTAACCTTTTTTTTTGGTGACGGTGATGAAGATCGTCATGGATGACCTCCGCCCTTGGGGAGGCGAAGGTGTCTGTCGGATTCTTACCGACTAAAAAGCACCCTGGTGTCCCGCTACTTGCCTTTGATCGATGGGGCGAGAATCCCCATTGCATTTTACCGCAACCACCTTATTTGTGAGCTTGTGATAACTCAATTAAATCAAAATGGAACCTTATAAAGGATCACTTCGTTGCCTATCTGTCTGTCTGTCAATACCCTTATTATCAGGAATGCGTTCAAGTTCAACATCTAACATCAAATACTTGTCTGCTTTGATTGTGTCAAGCTCTTACAATAAAAAAATACGGAATTTTAAATCTTATATTTTAACAGTATAGGGTAATACCTACTTCCCATTGACCTAGAATCATGTAGCAAACTCAGCACAAGTAAAGGGAAAACCAAATGTTGTTAATTTATTGTTACATTACATTATTTTTCTTTTTGCGATTACAGATTTATATTTTGCGCTTGGAAAATTTACTGCTACGTTTATCAATGTGTAGCAGAGTATTATTTAGAACGCAAAGTTAAGTTTGTCTTCCAATCCGAGTTAAAAGATACCAATTTTGTGGAGAGATACTCGGATACATACAAGTCTATAAGGAACCGTATCGGTGCAGGTTCGGCTCGCACTCGTCGATTTTTTTTTCTCGAAACAAAGACGCCAGCCAAACAAGCTATATAAGTATCTCAAAAAACATAAAGTGACCTAATTATACTAGAAAAATTACCGTACTGTAAGTGACTGTAACTAACTAAATTAGTCGTGAGTTTAAGTGGTAAAATATTCTCATTAGAAATGGTAGAATGCTCTTGTTAGCCCCTTATTATAAGACGTTAATTAGTTACCTTAAGTGGGAAAGCCACAGTATGTCTACTGCTAAACAGTTTTACACTGTTTTACATTTAGAAAAAAATAAGTAATTAAATACATTTCAGATACATTACATTTCTACTTATTTATTTCCGAATTAATTTAGCCCCTTCGGCCGATTTCGAAATTAAGTTTTGAAACTAGTTTCGAATACAGAATAATAATTCTCCAGCCGAAACCGGTTACCAAAGAGGAATAATAATTTTGTTTCGAAATTAGTAACTAGTACCTATGGTAACCAGACTGCTGATAACGGCTTCTGGCTTAGCAGCCAGGGTCACTAACCACTAGACCAACACCAAACCATAGCTTTTCAAAAAATATTTTTTTTTTTTTCAATTTCTCGATCAATGGGGGTTTTATTCATTACATAAGCAAACTTTGTTTATAATCTATACAAATATAATTACTTGTCTGACTGACTGATCCATCAACTTAGAGCCTAAACCGCTGAGGCTACAAACTTAAAATTTTGGCAGTTGATGCCAGGAACACCTAGTTTTTAATTAGTTTTGTGTCCCACATGTAAGTATACAGAATGATGAATAAGCGTTTGTTGTGTGCTAGCGCGATGTATGTGACAGGTCAATTCCAGTTGAATCGAGTAGCTCGATATGATTACTTGTTAACGAATTGTGTATCCGCTGTAAATATAAACTTGAAGGTTAAGTAATAACCGACGTTTTATTAACTACTCAGCAACTCCCAGTGCGATTACACAGATAGTACAACATAGGCCTTACCTAGGCCTGCTATCACTTAAATTGCCGACGCTGGACAAAATTAAAAAAAATCCGTACACATGGGTGAAATCCAGATTTTTTGCCGGACACTTTAAAAAAAAACGAGGATTCCATTAAAATTTTTAGGTTGTTAACGATTCCTCTAACAATTATAGTTGACCCCTGGCACAGAGTGTCCGGCTTTTACCCGGACACTTTTTGAAAACCCCGCCCGGACGCTCCCCGGACGCCCTCTAAACTAGGACAAGTCCGGGGAAAACCGGACGGATGGCAGCCACGGCCTTACGAGAAGACCTACAGTTTCGATAAAGGAATTATTCTGCCCTGACTGCTGAGCCAGAGGTCGTGGGTTCGATTCCCACCCAGGAAAAATAATTGTGTGATGAGCATGATCATTTGTTCTGTGTCTGGTTGTAATTTATATATAATATGTATGTATTTAGAAATATATAAGTATGTTTATCAGCAGTCTGGTTACCATAGTACAGGCTCTGCTCAGTTTGGTATCAGACGGCCGTGTGTGAGATGTGTGAAGTTATTATTATTATTCTTACGGAATGGAGACTAATGTTGAAAGCAGAATTATTATTCCTCTTTGGTAACCGGATTCCTATGGAGAATTATTATTCTGTATTCGAAACTAGTTTCGCAAACGGCCGAAGTTAAAACTGTTACAACTTAAAAAAAAAGAAAAAGAATATATTTTCAAGGTTTTAGTTATTAGTCAAACTCTTTCATTTGAAATCCATTTTGTAAAAAAAAATAATATAATCCGACATTTTGTGGCGGCAGCCATGGATTTACAATGATGCTAAAGGTTGTTAGACTTTTTAGGGTTCCAACTACTAGTAACGAATGCCACAGATGTTCGTATGGCAACCGAGGCGGGCGGGGAGTCTCAATGTGTTAAGAATGGTCACCCATCCTAAGACTGACCTGGCCTGTATTACTTAAACCTGTAATTTGCTGACCTACTCGAATACCACTTAGCCACGAGCCCCTCAAAGTCCGTCTGGTCCAAAAATACTAGGACATCCCCGAAATACACTCGAGAGTAAAACCGTAAATGTTAACTAAATTTGAGCACAACTTAAATTTGAAAAAAGTGTAAATTATAAAGTGTTTACCTCTGGTCGAATCATCGTATTTTTCATCAGCCCACTTGTAATCACTCTCAGAGTACAGAGGCGGTAGCGTCTGGTGAGGAGTGGGATACAAATCAAGGTTCCTTTTCTCGTTCTGGATGCTGTCAGTGTCACTGAACGACTTCATTCTGAAACATCAGGAGAAAATGCTTATATTATATGGCTTGATATTTAATTAATTAATTATAATAGAATTGTAAATTAGATTGGTCAAATAACGTTTACTCCATATGCGCGTATTCACGGTACGGACTCGTCAAAGAAACAAAAAATAGAAATTGAATGCATCTACTAAGGGAACGTACCCATACTACGTGACCCATTTTTTACAATTTTTTATACCCGTTCCCCTTTCTCGGTAACCATCCGTAGTATATGCCAAGACCCCCCCTCCCCCCCCCCTAGTTTAGTAATTTATAAATATCGTTTTAAATAATTTTTTGCCGCCAGAAAGTTAAAAAGCGCTAAACGGTTGCTTGTTGCCACTTGTGAGTTTAAAAAAGCGCTAAACGCTGCGCGCCATATTTGAATATTGCTCGAAAAAGCATGAGATTTCCCTAAAGGATATTGACAACGTGACGAAATCCAAAGGCCCCCCTTCCACCCCTGTGATCAAGCGTGGTATCTTGTAAACCCCCCTCCCCCCTCCAGAAAGGGTTACGTAGTATGGGTACTTTCCCTAAGATTCATTAGGCTTCCTGACCCCAAGTGTTCTTTTTTCATTATTATGTGGGAGCTTAATGCATAATAAGATGGATAGATAGATAAATAAATTCTCTTTATTGCACACCAAAATAGGATAAGATCCCAAAAAATAACATTAAGAAACAGCAGTACCATGGGCGGCCTTATCGCAGTCTTTGATCTCTTACAGGCAACCTTTGCATGGCTGTATAGTGTGTATGGATAAACGCTCATGAAAACGAAAACCGACGATAGTACTAATGACACCTTGTATGATGGGTCAGAAAAAAAAACGATCCCGATAAAAAATAATTCTTTCAAAAAAAGACCGACTTCAACAAAAAAAAACTATTGCATAAAAGACTTATGTATGGTTTTCTCATAGATGCCATTGTCAGAACTGGACCAAATTGAAATGAGACCACACGGGAAGCACCAGCTTTCAAATAAAAAAAGAATCATCAAAATCGGTTCACCCAGTCGAAAGTTCTGAGGTAACAAACATAAAAAAAACATACAGTCGAATTGAGAACCTCCTCCTTTTTGAAGTCGGTTAAAAATCATCTTTTTACAACCTTTTATTGACATTATTCATGCTCCATCATGTTAATAGGTTTATTATATCTATCAGTGCTATGTTATTCAAGAATAAAATTTAATAACATTCCCTAATTCAATGTCCTGAAAAGTATATAAGAACATGCTGCTTTCTTCACGAAATTAATATTATATTTAGAATTATCATTTTTAGTGATAATTATCAAGTATTTATTGAATGCATCGGCTACTTCACGGGAATGTTCTAGAATGTCTGATTCGTTTTTTTTCTTTTTAGGGTTCCGTCCCCCAAGGGTAAAACGGGACCCTATTACTAAGACTCCGTTGTCCGTCCGTCTGTCGCCAGTCTGTATCTCATGAACCGTGATAGTTAGACAGTTGAAATTTTCACAGATGTATTACTGTTGCCGTTATAAAAAAAATACTAAAAAACAGAATAAAATAAACATTTAAGGGCCGTTTTTTGCTCGATATTAATAACGGCTACAGGTAGACGCTTGAAATATCCACAGAATATTTAGTTGTATATTCGCTTAAAAATAAATAATTAAATTAAAATAATATAAATATTTAAGGGGGGATCCTTTACAATAATAATGGTTTTAATATAGTGTCTAATGTTGTATAGATAATGGTACGGAGCCCTTCGTGCGCGAGTCCGACTCGCACTTGGCCGGTTTTTTATTATGAATACGAACCTGGTGTAGTCCACGAAGCATCTGCAGCGCCACAGGGCGAAGGCCAGCAGACACATGGCAATTACCACACCAGACGCGATGACCAGCCACACCATGAAGATCGAGCTGTCATTCGGAATGGCGTACTCCTGGAATTACACACGCCAACGGTTAGGAAGAAAATTTGCTACTAAATAACTTTTTTTTTTAAGGACAACTTCCGCATTAGGAATTACTCCTGTGTCGCGGGGGACTTTACAAACATACAAACAACGGACACAAAGAACACCCAGACTCGGGTGGGAATCGAACCCACGACCTATGGCATAGCAGTCAGGGTCACTAACCACTAGGCCAACAGGCCAGTCAATTATTTTTGTAGGTGGCGTCAAAGGCATCAAAGAAAGCTAAAAAGAGTACTAAAAAAACATATGATGAATGTACAAGTACAACCAGAATGCTCTAGTTCACAAAACACAGGCACTTAGTTCATTTAACCTAAGCACATAGCCCAAAATGTATCATCCTCCGCGCCTTTTCCCAACAAAGTTGGGGTCGGCTTTTAGTCTAACTACGATACGGCCGAACTTCAATATTTTACGTGAAGCGACTGCCAACAGACCTCCACAACCTAAGTAAGAGGCGATATCGAAGTTCTGTAGTCAGACCAGGTTGTCGGACTTTTTAGGGCTCCAACTACCCCTAACGAATGCTATAGATGTTTGAATGGCACCCGGGACCGACGGTTTAACGTGCTCTCCAAAGCACGGAGGGGTCTCAATGTGTTAACAATGGTCACCCGTCCTAGACTGGCCTGGCTAGTATTACTTAACTTTGTAATGTGCTAACCTACTCGGTTACCATCTAAAATATAAAATTCTTTGAAAATACTAAATATCACGAACCTGATAATGATATTTACTGACGCAATTCGCGCATCTGCTACTATCTGTCATGGCAATTGTAATGTTTATAAGTAGAGGGAAGTTATTTATACAATACTACCCGGCCACGCGCTGCTGTGGCTAGGTAATCCTTACTAATATTATAAATGCGAAAGTAACTCTGTCTGTCTGTCGCCCTTTCACGCCAAAACTACTGAACCGATTTAAATGAAATTTGGTACACAGATAGTCTAGAGCTTGAGAAAGGACATAGGCTACTTTTTAATGCGAAAAAACGGAACTTTTCATCTCCACCTTTCAACCCCTTACACCCCGTAAGGGGTTGAAAGGTGGGGATGAAAAGTTGTATGGAAGTATCTTTATATTTAGAGCTAGAAGCTTGAAACTTATTTTTTACGTTGTTGATTCTATATAAATACACTATTCCACGCGGACGAAGTCGCGGGCACAGCTAGTTTACAATAAAAAAATAAACTATCCTATCTCTCAAGTGAAATCAAACTGGAAAATTTCATAAAAATCGGGTCATTACTTTAGGAGTTCACCGCGAACAACTAACGTGACATGTAATTTATATAAAATGTAACATATTACTTATATAGGATGTAAATGCGTGAACTTAGCCTGCGAATATGCGTCCTATAACTGAGGCGTGGTCTATTGTGCATTCCCAGCGTCCAGACTTCAAGATTTTGCTCAGCAATAATAACTATAGAATAAACGCACTGGCGCATGGCTGCGAGTAGAAAACGTCGTGAAAACTTACGCTACGAATCCAGTAAATCAGTAAGTTGAGGAACAAGAGCGCTGGTGGACAGTGTCCTGAGTCATTGCTGTTGATGCTAAGATCACATCAGGGACCCTTAAACGAGTGATTGAAACGATTTCTATAGAATTTTCAAACGTATGCCATGGTGCTGGAAGCTTTCAAGACTACCTTATGTTACTTACCTCAGGAAACATAATTATTGTAAAAATATTTATTTGCAGTAGGTACTTTACAGTCAAAAACTACTGATTACGTTGCGATAACTGCGCTAAATTTAAACATACTTACGGATCAATCATTTTAACGTTGTTTTTATTTTTCACTTCAATCTTATTCTCTGTGACCGATTCCATGTTGGCTAGTCAAGTTAATAGGTGTGAAAAAGTGCCAAGTACTTACCGTAATTCCCAAGCTCTTCAATCTGGCGGCAAACGGCTCTTGAACAATATAAGTCCTCCACATAGTTTCAAGCTCCGTGACATTGAGTCTTGGCTTCGCGACTGGTGCCGCATAACGCAGAGGCACGCCGAAGCTGACATCTACACAGGTCTCATAGCTCGGCCAACGGATGCTGCAGATAGCTGTCCTTGTAATCTGAGTCACCTCGTACCTGAAGATTTCACATAATAGCCAGTTTCACTACATATTATAAAACAAAGACCCCGCCGCGTCTATCTGTCTCTTCGCGATAAACTGCACAAAAACCGAATTGATTTTCATACAGTTTTCACGTACGGATAGAGCGATTCATGAGGAAGGTTTAGGTGTATAATTTATTAGGGGTTTGTAAAAATTTTGCTGAAAAATGAGGACGATTGTTGAAAATGTCGGAAAAAATCGAATGTACATATTTGTCATATATGTAATATTATTGTCAAATATAAGTGATGGTGAGCGATTCAACCGTACCCGATGTATTTACTTGTCTAAGTTACTAGTTGTAAACAAAAAAAATACCGTTTCCGTAGAACTAAGGTACACGTAGGTCTTAAATTTTCCCATCTATTGCATGTCTACTTACAATGATACAGGTTTCTACAATATATTAACACTTTTAGTCAAATCAACAACACTCATTAACGTCTTGAAAGAAAGGTATTTAACACTACTTATTACTATATTCTAAAAATACTTACTAAATATACTTTTCTTCTAAAAATCTTCACTATTTATTTACGTACTTATTTGTAAAGTTTTCTTATAAATATTCTATGTGAGACGGAATCCATCTATCGTACACATAACAGGAGTTTACACTTATATTGTAATTCATCTAACATCTATCATTCTCTTTACACCTTCATTGCCAGTCTTAATATCATTTTCTAAATGAGATATGTCGGGTTTTAGGCTTGAAATATCTGTGCCAATATCTATTCAAATTAAAATGCAAGAAGAAAATAGTTGTCTCCCAATCTCATACAAGCTTCTCTTCGGTAAACTTGACAGGTTGGTGTATAACGTCAACAGAGTTGTCTGTTGTTATATTAACTTTAACAGTATCATTATTGTTAAAATTATCTTTTTTAATATCGATTACTTTCTCATTCTTAATTTCATTGTTATTATCTACTTTAGGTTCTGCAAGATTCAAATCTGATTTTTTAGTCGGTAACTTACTATGTTCATTATTTGTTATTTGTGGGTAGTGATGTAAGATAGCTGTCGTATTAAAAGTAATTTTACCATACTTAACAATCTCTGTTTGTCGTTTGCTTTTACTAGTGCTAGGTACAGCTATATCTATATTTTTGCAGACTTCAGTTGGAGTATTTTCTGGACTGTATACATCTTTAGTTTCTTCTATAAGACCTAAGGCTATTCGCTTACTTTTTTTAACGTTTTCCATGTAAGTATTATATAGGTTCATATCTACTGTGTTGTTTTGTTTGAGTGGCAATGAATTTGGCAATCTGTGCGCTCTATCCTCAGCTGTGTATCAGAATTGTTTGTGGTTCGCATTTTTAGCGGCATCGTCGGGGGTGGCGCCGGCTGCGTGGTCGCGCACCCCACTTGTTAGCTATGTCTGTGACTGCACCATGGAGATACTGGTTGTCTCCGTAGCAATTGTCGGCGCCGGGAACTCATCTCCAGTAGAATCGTAAATGGGGAACTCACAACACAGCACACATTTTAAAAACTTCGGCACTTCAACATACATAGCTGGTGGTATTGGTATCAAAGGCGACGTAGAAGCTTTGTAATACAGATAATCAGGATTATCTCTGTATTTTTCATCTGCTGAACGTTCCAGTAAAGGTATACCAGATAAGAATAATATGATCGATGTCGTAAATAAAGGTGATAGTATAGCGACCCACTCGACCCCGCTGATCACGTTCAAGGATATAATGAATATACCCCACCACAACACAACTTCACCAAAGTAGTTGGGATGTCGAGACAATCCCCATAAGCCATCGTTACACCACTGACCATGGTTCGCAGGCTCCTGCCTGAAAGCGAACTTTTGCAGATCCGCGTAAGTCTCTATCAACAGTCCTATAACAAAAATGCCCGCTCCTGCTGAATCTAACGTCGTCATCGTCTTTGGGGATTTCGGGAATGAATGATGAGGCGAATTTATTATAATTACTGGTAAGCTAACTATATACACCCAGACGGCTTGGAATGTGTAGAAGACCGCGAATCTCAGGGTGTTGCTCTTTCTGTCTTCGAATTGTTTGTCTCTCCCTATGTGGTAGATCCTGTATATTAGGTAACCGGAGAGACGTATGCCCCAAAGGCACACGAAGGCTGTTACCATCAGTTGTCTCGAGTCGTAACTTTTGAGTGTCGACCCCCCTTGTCCGAGGAAGAAGGTGAGTAAGGCAATGATGATAAAGTTTGCACCGCCTGTAAAATCCGTAACCTTGTCATTTTGAAACAGCGAGGCTATGGTGAAGAACAGTATCTGCAGGGCGACAGTCATCATCGCGCTTATAGCGAAGTTGTTCCTGTCTATCAGAGGTTCCATTGTGTATATATTTGACACTAATTCCTGTATTTGGCATCAGGGAACGTTCGAATCGATGTGTTGACGCATTGCTGCATTTTCGAATATCACTCTTATTTTTAACGCGTTACAGTACCGTTTATATTGCACATGATTGACGAATACTGCTAAACTTATACACTATAGTCATTGATATTTGGTATTTAAAAGTTAAATTGTGTATATTATTTGGCTTTTTTGTTATATGCGGTTGTGTAAGCTCCTCGCGTATGCTTGTACTGAAATAGACTTTGACGTTTGGTTGGCGCGTGCGTGAAGCTTCATATAGCGTACGCATGCGCGGAACCTTGAACCACTGCATTGGGAGTATTTCGCGTCGCTTTGAGTTTGTTGAGAATTTATATATTTTGTTATTAAATGTTTAGTTAGATATATTGTTATAGTACTACTTCATGTTGTGAAACGATATTTAGGTCGCATTAGTTAAAGTATGTCGTTTAAAATAGATTTGTTTTCTTAAGTTTGACATACTGAACGAATTATCTCGCTATTGAGCTTTTAGGAGAAGAACGAGAGGAAGATAATTCATGGAGGTCGCAAACAACTGCGCAACCAAGCTTTACTTTTAAACCAAACCAAACCAAACAGGCTCTGGCTATCTCCACCTGTGAGTTAAATATCTATATGAAAATGAAAGTTCTAATAATAAACTGAATATTTCTGTCATATTAGATTTCCGCTCGAAATGGTGCCGCCCACTTAGACCTTGGTTGAACACTACTATTATTGATACTATTGTTTTTTTTTCTTTTCGCCTTCCCCTCCCCCTCGTCCCTGGACCTCTAGCCACCCTACTTTCTATTATATAAAATAAAACTATGCTGGAACTACGGTCTCCTAATAGGGTAGGGGTGACTCCTGTTCGTACTATAAATAATGAACCATTTTACATCACCTTTCTGATAAGGTTGCGATTTCAGTAATCATGTTTGACGAGATATGTAATAGTGACGAATTAAACGGATATCGAAATTTTGTTCTTTGTTCATAATTGAAAATAATTGTTTCGATAAATTTATATGATAAGATAATTGTAAAGGTTTTTTAATGTTTATGATATTAGATTCTACTGTGACAGCATAAGGGTGGCCAACGTCTACTAGTTTATTAACCGACTTCAAAAAAGGAGGAGGTTGTCAATTTAATTTAATTGTTTGTGTATGTTACGCGATATCTCCGCCAATTGATAAATGATTTCAATAATTATTTACAAAAATTATTTTAATTGATTAGTTTGAAGAAACAATGGTGGTACTATTCCTGTCTGGCGAAATCGTGTTCAAACAGAAATCGGCTGGTCTCGACTTCCCCCACTATTAAATATATATATATATATATATATATATACTAGCAGGCAGCGCCTAGCGGTTTCACCCGCGTAAGTCCCGATCCCGTGGGGATATCGGGATAAAAAGTAGCCTATGCGTTAATCCAGGTCTCCAGCTATCTACATACTATTTCATTGCAATCGGTTCGGTGGCTTTTGCGTGAAAGAGTAACAAACATCCATCCATCCAAACTTTTACATTTATAATATTAGTGGGATTTTGTGTAAACATATTCTATGACATACAATTTAAATACATATGCATGCAATTTTAGAACAAGAAGTTTACTTTTTCAACTTCAACTTTTGGTTTGTGGCTTTGTGGAGTTACCACAATTTTGCCAATGTCAAGTAGGTACACGGAGGACAAACTAAGTTTACTTTTTAGAAAAGGCTGACTGTTATCTGTGATATGTGTCATAAAATAAAATAACTTTTAAGTTGCACAATGTTGCCAACCTGTTAATGAAATGATGTCAACAGTTTTTAGGAAATGATATTTCCAAATACGTGTGTCGTGAAATGTTTTAATATGAGGAAATAAATTATCAAGTAATATAGATTAGATATCGTAATCTAAATACATGATTTAAATACCAATAAACTGATACTTGGTTTTTGAAAGGTATGAACCGAAATTTCAACATTCAACATATGTTACAGTCAAACCTCTTAATCTAAGTTTGAATTTCGATTGTTATATTTTTTTAAATATAAGAAACTCTGCTCCGTCTTACGAATTTTCGATCAGGTCACGTGTCCTGACGCGAGTTTAACATTTTTTACCCATCCCAAAAAGTGCACAACGCCGCTAAAGAATTTTTCACTTAAAAAAAACTTACGTTGTATTCAATCCAGGGTCAATTTTGTTTTCCTTTATGTACACATACGCCATATCTGCAATAAGCCCCTTGAACCTCGACCTGACTTCGTGGAACTGTAGAAGGGTTAAGCCAGCCAAGCTTAGTGCCATTGTCTCCGAGGCTTGTTCCACTTCCGGTTCAGGCTCTGGAACCTCTTCATTTCTATCTTTTCGTGGCGGGACTAGGAAGGCAAAGTATAATAAAGTGAAAAAATTATGTCACTAGAGATGATTTCTCAAATTATTAAAAAACTAGGAACATCCAGACTATATCGCTGGTTTGCGAGAATATCGACGTAATTCAAAATTCAATCGAATTGAACTAAATATGCCAAACGATTATAAATCTTTGATATATTATTGTGAACAGAGATGCAACGCCGATTTCGTGCTAACGTTCGTTAGAAAGCGACAAGTTCATTTTATATTTGAGATAAAATACTATAGCGGCAATCACAAATTCATTGTCATTCTCTCAAATCAATGTTTTTAGTTCCGTCGCTATCCTCTCAAACCAGCACTATACAGGAATTCCGCGACTTGTGCGACCGCGAATTCCACTATCGTGCCGCAAATTATAATGTTATGATATTCAATGGCTTCAACTCTTTGGTTATCAGCATTCGAATTTGTCAGTATTCTTTGGGTAAGAAATACTTAGTTGTAGACCCGAAATTTAAAAACCACAAAAGCTAACATATATACATGGCTACCTACCTAAAAATCTGTGTGCAAATTCTGTCTGTTTTTCTATAATTCACAAAAGCGAAGATAATCTTTTTGTTGTCATCGATAAATATTTATCGGTATGTCAATTCCTATTGAGCATGTGATATTGTGTAAGTATGTATTTATAGTTGTGAGTGCTGCATTACTTTGCATTGTTTTAAACGTGTTCATAGAAAGAAGGAAATTACTTATACTGTTGCCTTTATTAAGGTTTTAATTTTAAAAGTAAGTTATTAACGTGAAACACCAAAGAGTACGGATTATTTATTGAGCCAGTAAGGTGCTGTCGTTACAAATGTGGAAACGCGACCAGGGCTGCCAGTAAGGACAACTTATTTTATACCGCCGAGTCTCAGAACTTATACAAAATCACGTTATTATACAAAATAGTCACTCTTTGGGAATTTCAATAAAAGGTGTTTTAACTTTATCGTATGGGTTTAACAGTGTACCACAGACATTAATTGTTTTAAGTATCTCTATACGAATGTACTTACTTATTACGCTATAAAATCAGTAATGACATTGTATCCAATTATACATTGAAAGCTACTAAACAAACAGGATGCATAAGATAACCGAATTATACGAAATTTGTATCCAATTATACAAACCGTCAGCCCTGAACGTGACTGACTTAACAGGGATCATTGTAATGCATTTATACAGCAAATCTTTGTAGTCAGATCGTGCCACCTTTGTAACTTATTTATTCTCTTTGAAAAAAAAACCAAATGGCTTTAACAATATATAACAGGCAGATAACGATAACTTTTTTGTACTATTGTATCGTATTTTTTTATGGGATAGGTTGTTTTTTTAATTACATTTAGGTAAGATTTATCATTTAACTTAGTTATAAGGTATCTAATTGATGACCTCAGATAGACTTTTCTTTGTGAACGTTAGCTTTTATTTATTAATTCTTAATTATTCTAGCTATCCTGACATACGTTGTCCCGTCAAAATTTCAATAAATTTGTTTCAATTTCATGAACAAAAATCCCTTTCCAGTTCTCGTATTTCCTCATTTTCAACAAAACAAATTTCCACATTTAATAATAATAATTATTAATTTATTAATTATTATTATTATAATAATTGTCAACCTACAACATTTCATTTTTATTTATAAAGATAGATACATTAAAAGTGTTTTCGATTATAGCGCAACAATATATATATATATATATATACTTTTTATACTTACTGATCATCTTGGCGCTGAAGGAGAATCCAGTAGGAGGAAACCAGCCGGCGTGGGTCTGGAATCTCACAAACATGCGGTTCACATTGGTAAACCTGTACCTTCGCTCAGAGCTGAGCGTGAAAGAGAAAATTATGCCATCTGATCCTTCCATGTTCACGTTACCTGTAAACATTGACAGAAGTTTGAGGTTAGAAATAAAAATATAACAAGAGTCCATAATAAACCATTTTATGAAGAGTATTGGTGAGGATGGAGTTTGATTTGTCCTCCATCTTAAACTGAGTAGACGTCCAGATGAATGCACTTAATAACCGTGACCAAGCCGAGTAGAACGAGATTGAGGTCCCTAAGGTTCAAAACTGAATAAACTCGAGTGAACTATTTAAATTTGTATTGATTACTCAACAAAGATTGTCACTTGAGTCGTGTGAATCACTCGTTTATATGTATACATGACCTTATTAGTTTCAATAGACAATCCATATTGATACAGTGCACCAGAATGACCATGACGTGGGTAGAACTATGAAGAACGGCAATGAGTAGGTGTAATCACTATTATAAAAGATATGTTGGGAGGGGCTCGTGGCTAAGGGGTAGCCGAGTAGGTTAGCACATTACAAGGTTAAGTAATCCTAGCCAGGTCGGTTTTAGGATGGGTGACTATTCTTAACACATCGAGACCCCTCCGTACCTCAGAGAGCACGTTAAGGCGTCGTTCCCGGTTGCTATACGAACATCTGTGGTATTTGTTACGGGTAGTTAGAGCCGACAATCTTTTTTTTTTTTTTTTTTGTGCGTGTGGAAACCCCCTCGGGCCGTCACCCGGGGCGGTGTGTCGGAATCGAACCGACTAAAACCACACGGTGTGCCGTACTGCGCCTTAAGTAGGAGGGATCCGGGAACAGCTTTATTAAGACATCCGGAACCCTCCTAGCGCCTGCCCGCAAAAGCGCGGGCACCACCTTCGGGTAAAATTCTCTAAATTAGGCGACGTCCAGGCACACGCGGACGCCGCCTCCTCGCGGGGGGCCACTATAGCGGGTGGAGGGGAAAACCCGTCCCATCCACCCGCGGCCACACTCAGGGCGGCATGAGGCGCTGGTAAGCGCGCCTCCGCCGCCCGGTTCGCCCGGTTAGCCGGCGGCGAATTAGGTCCGAGTGGAGATCGTCCTCCCGGACCCTTTCTGCCGCCTCCTTCTGCGAGATGACGTCCTCACAGAAGGTCGCGACCGCGGTAAAATTTCTGTCGCTACCGGCCATGGAGCGTATGACGGCCGGTAGCGAGAGATCCCCTCCGATGACTGCAGTGAGGGCCCGACGCTGCGTCGCCCAGGCGGAGCAAACCGCCAGCGTGTGCTGAGCCGAGTCCTCACTGCAGTCGCAGTGGTGACAGGCGGGACTCAGTTCCCTCCTAGCGACCGAGTGCAGGTACTTCCCGAAGCAGCCGTGCCCGGAAAGGACCTGCGTCAGTCGGAAGGAAAGGGTCCCGTGCTGCCGCCCTGCCCACTCGACGATGACCGGCTGGAGCGCCTCCACGGCGGCAAAGCCAGCACGTGGAGCCTCCAGCCGGGACGACCAACGAGCCATGGTGGCTCGGCGAGCGGCCTCACGCCATTCGCGTACCTCTTCGGGCGGGGGCCGACTGCCGCTTCCCGCCCGGAACTCAGCCGTTCGCCGATATACTTCGGCGAGCACTTCCGCCTCCAAATCCCACGGGGGAGTCCCGGCCAATGCGCACGCCGCCTCCGTCGACACGGTGCGGTAGCCGCGTATGGCTCTAACCGCCATAACCCTCTGAGGGCGCCAGAGGCGCGCCCTATTCTGGGCGGTCAGAGCTCCCGCCCACACCGGTGCACCGTACAGTGCCATTGACCGGACAACCCCCGTGTATAGCCGTCTTGTAGCGACGCTGGGTCCGCCCAAATTGGGTAAGAGTCGCCCAAGGGCGGACGCAGCGCCGACCAGCTTCGGAGCAAGCTGTCGGAAGTGCTCGTCGAAGAGCCACCTACCGTCGAGGATCAGGCCCAGATACCTTATGTGGGCCTGAACCGGTACGAGGACCGAGTTAACCACAATAGAGGCGCCAGGGGGTGGACCACGACGGGGCCCATGGAATAAAAGGGCCTCCGTCTTATCCAGGGCCACCCGCAAGCCCAGCGCCTCGATGCGCCCGACCACCAGAGAGACTCCCCTGGTGGCCAGGCGCGCCGCCTCCTGAAAGTTCACCCCCCGGGCTGTGACCAACGTGTCATCGGCGTAACAAATTACGCCCAGCCCGGGGGGGAAGTCGCCTCGAAGGGCCCAGTCGTATCCCATGTTCCACAGGAGTGGTCCAAGGACAGACCCCTGCGGAACCTGATAGAGCCGACAATCTGATCTAACTACAGAACTTCGATATCACCTAGTACTTGGATTGTGGAGGTCTGATGGCAGTCGCTTCGGCCGTTTCGTAGTTAGACTAAAAGCCGACCCCAACTTAGTTGGGAAAAGGCGAAGCGGATGTGAAAGGTTCTTTGTTGGTAAAAAGTGTTTTAAGGTCTCGATAGCCATTAAGCTGATCTTAGCAAGAAGTATTCAAATGTCATTTGGAACAAATATTGTATACTAGCTGTGCGTGCGTGTACACCTTTATATGTCTTGCGAGGAACCATAATACTTTTTCCTTTTCCAAAATAAAAGTAAGCCTAAGTTACTCCTCATAACACCGGCTATCTGCCAGTGCGAGTCTCGTGGAAATTGGTTCACTCGTTCCGGGGATTAGTTGGAACAAACAGACAGACAGACCTACAGACAAACAAAATTTAAAAAAATGGATATTTTGGTATACGTACCGTGTAAACATTCAGATGCATTTAGGAAAAAGTAGTTATATTGTAATAAAAACTTTCGTGGTTAGTATTCATATTACAGGCAGACAGACAGACAGAGTCTTACCGGTAGGACGCGTCACTCCTTTAAAAAGAGGTCCGTCGGGTCCGAAACTAATCGGACATCCCCGAAATATACACGTGAGTAAAACCGTATAGCCTAATTAATAAAAAGCAGTTATTAAGACCTTACAAACAGACACTTCAGTTCCTCAGCCTGAGCAGTCAGGCTCACTAACCACTAGAGATTAGACCAACAGGCCAGTTATTCATATGTATTATTATTTTAACATTCTACTAATACAGCGGTATAACCGATTTTTTTTGCAGATATCTATAGCATAAACATGTGAATTAAAACAGTTATCATTACCTGGTTTAACAAGAAGATAGTCGCCAATTTGTCCATTAATGTCGCAAGCAGTCAAGTTGAACTCAATGCCCATACCGGGCCCATCAATAATCCAATCCATAATGATATTTGGTGGGTAGGCGTTTGGATGATTTGGTGAAGTGACAACCGTAGGCTCATCTAAACTTAGAGTAATATGTTTAGGAGCAGCGTTCCTCGCCATACTCTCAGAATCCTGAAGAAGTTCATCTTTATGTGCAGCAGCAAACCGAGACATCAATTTGTTATATTGAGAGCTATTTAGTTCATCAACCTTCATGGTTGACTTATTTTCAACTGCTTCTGTAGTCGTAACTGACTCTTCACTTTCAGCACTATTTGGAGTAAAAGCTTTAGCTGAAACAGTGGATACTTCTTTATCTGTCGTCTCTGCTACTGAAGTAGTTGTATCTACACTACCTTCACCATCTTTAGTAGCTGAAGATACAATTTCTATTGGGGTAGAGGTACTGACTATATAATCTTCAGAAATTTTCGTTGAAGATGCAGTTAAAAATACTTCTGCATCATCATTCTTAGGTAGATCATCATCAACCAAACCATCATTACCATAGTAATGTGTCTTGATTTCATCTGCGAATTCGTTTTCGCTATCATCAAACGAGAATTTCTCAATTTCGTCTGAAAATGCCAAAGCATCGGCATTAGATTTCTCATTATTATTTACAGGAGCACGTACTTCCTCTTGTTCTACAGTAGTTTTTGTTGTTCCAACTGGCTCTTTGTTATTTTTAACTTCAGCAGATTCGTCTTTAGCAACATCTTCATTTAACTCACTTTTATTAGAAGATTTGCCAGCACTTTCATCCGAGGTATCAGTGAGGTTGCTGTTTAAAAAGTTATCATAATCATCTCTAAGTGACATGATATAACCCTCTCCGTAAGGCCTTTTGTACTTCTCTTCATAATCTTGAATGTCTTCTACTTCCTCACTTTCATCATTTGATTCGTAATTCTTACCTAAATCAGAATCATTGTCACTTAGTTTATCAAGGGTTTCAAACAGCTTATCTAAATCATCGCTTAAGTCTTCCAATACTTTTTCAGGGGCATCGTCATCATAATTTATCCCCGATTCATCTTTATTATTATTTTTATTGTCGTCAGCATTAGAGTCAAACTCATCACTGCCCTCCAGGTTTTTGTTAGTGTCCTCAATGATTTGATCTAAATCGGGGTCAACATTTCCTTCATTGACTGGCTTAACATATGAATCTTCTTTGTTTTCACTGTTTTCTTCATTAACTGCCTCTTGCAGTTCTTCGGAGGATTCTATATTTTCCTCAAGATCTTTATCTTTCGAAAGTTCATTCCACCATTCATCATACATTTCGTTATCCTTGTCTTCATCACTTTCTTTTACATCTTCTTTGGGTTGGAGGGGTTTAACTGGGGCATTGTCTGGGCTAAGTATGGATGCATCATCAGGATGTTTTTCAACAGGAATGTCGTCATCATTATCATTTTCTTTGTTGTCAGTATTGGATCTGTTATCTTCAAACTGATAATCTCCCAAAGCATCGAATTCTTCATTACTAAAAGATTCATTTTCCCCTTCATTATTCCCTACGAAGTCTTGTATTTCAGCCTCAGCTTTTTTATCGCTGTCTTTACCGTCGTCATTGTTTAATCCGTCATAATCAAAAAAGTTATCGTAATCGTCATCTTGCCAGTAATCAGGAAAGGCTTTCTCTTCGTCTTGGGTATCAACTGCAGTCGCTGCAACAAAAACAATTACTACTATTAGTAAATAGAAAAAATATGAAATAGTCCAAGGGCCGTCGATATGGAATTTGAACTAATAGTGGTGTGTAGGCTTTCGATTAATATTAAACTTTATACTTCTTTTATAATTTGTTCAGCACACTACTGATGTGAAACTACTCTTAACACAAGCTTAGCTTAAGGGATAATTTTCAGTAATATGTGCAACACGAAAACGCCGCTCATGATATTCCGACTGTTTACAGGTATTCGTAATCACGTCCGTTTTGGCAACATTGCCGTATATCAAAAAATCGAACCAGTCGTTTTCGAGTTAGGTACACCCAACAAACCCTGTGCACCGTTTCAGTACTCACTATGTATACAGTATGCGTTTATTTTATGTTCAATGTCTCTGTTATATCTATAACATGTTTTTTATGGTATATGGGGCAAATGAGCAGACGGGTCACCTGATGGCAAATTACTACCGCTCCCCATGGACATCTACACTCACAAGTGCGCTGACGGTGTTTAAGGGGGGGGGTAGGGGAAGCGGGGGAATTGGGTTAGGGCCTCCTGTAACCTCACTCAGTCGGCGAAACACAATACAAATCGCACGCTCAATAATAAACTGACCGAATACTGTTTAGGTCCAAAATGAGTTAAGCAAATACATTAATTCGGTTTATCGTTCTATCTTTCTATCTCGGATTTTATCTAATATCTCGTTCCTAGACCGAGTTACAACCATAAACTTAGTATACTATCGTTTCCAACTTTATCTGCCTCTTTCACTCGCATGCATTTTCACAAGTATATAATCTAATAATTTGATTATTATAATATACATATATAATAATTTTTAATTGTAATAATTATTTATTAAATTGACGATTTCGAATAATTGATGATCAATTTTATGAAATAAAGATATTGAATTTGAATTTGAAGTATTATTACAATAAAGTGACCTATATCATTATGTATATTTTAGTTTATGATGATTTTGCACCAAGTGCTATTACCATATTACCAGAACACGTGGAGATTTTATTTTAAAAGGACCGATTAATATTTGAGTCTGTTTAATGCAAAAATCTAAGGTAAGTGTTATTAAAATTATTCATACCAATACTAGCCATAAGAGATTGCCTTGTGCTAAAAGGGCACCAGTTGTACAAATTTCCTTTAGTTATTAGTTACCTATTGTATTATATATCTGGTGTACAATAAAGAGAATTATTATTATTATTACATACATAAGATCGAAAAACATTACACTCCTTAGGCAGTTGGATAAAAGTTACATATATTACATTAATGATGATTAATGGTATTTAAAGCAAAGATTGTGGATTTAAGTTATTATTAATATTGGTTCTAAGTGGCCATTAGTAAACAATTTACTTTGGTGTTGTAATTAATGATGTAGATAATTAATATATTAAAGAAACATTGACGTTGGAAAGGGACATGTTATCTAAATCTAAAGATAATAGATTAGATTCATTTCTTTGATAACTGCGGTTGATAGGCGTTGGTAGACCGGCTATTGGAATTCATATTGGTAGAGAATTTTGATATTGGACGGGCTATTGGTAGAGGCATGCATTTAGACTCAAAAACGGTCAAGTATACGTTCAGATAAAGCTGGCTAGTTGAGCCAGCCTAGCTCCAGAAAAGCCTCCTGGGGCATTCACAGCCTTCTAGGAGTCACTTCCTCGCTCTCCAGGATAACGTGGGCAGCCGTTTCCTCTACGTTGAGACATCCTCTGCAAAGAGGGGTATCTGTCCCACTAATGGTGCATAGACAAAATCTATCATTGTTGTCTGACTTTGTAGGTCATCACAAAAACTGTAATTTTATCTTAAGAATGCAGAAACAGTCAACCTTTCCTACAGGTTTTTGATTGTAGTCTTTACTTAATTCAAGTTGTATGTATGTGGCGCAGAGGTAGACCATACGGCCTCCACGTCCGGGGATTTGATTCCCACTCATTGCAAATATTCCTTTAACTATTCACAAAAATTTATAACCTTTTTTATAATATAGAGGGCAAATGAGCAGACGGGTCACCTGATGGAAAGTGACTACCGCCGCCCATGGACACCTCGTAGGTACGATTTTTCTTGAAGGTTTCAAGGTCGTATCGGTCCGGAAATACCGCAGGCAACAATTTGTTCCACAGATTCGTTGTGCGAGGCATAAAGTTTTTGAAGAACCGCACAGTGGTGGAGTACCATTTATCTAAGTGATGGGGCTGAAAGTATGTGTGTTTATCCGTGTTCTAGAATACAAAATGCAAGCTTTTCTAAGTTTGGGTCTAGATAGTGAAAGTTACTAATATACTCCATCTAATCTAAGAAGTACCGTTTGACGTTTCGTACTTTTCAAGCCGAAACAACTTTGTATAGGCGTAACTCACACAATTTCAATAACCTTTTCCGTAAAACCATGGAATTATGAAGCTATTTTTAACCGATAAAAAAAGAGGTTCTCAATTCGACTATATATATATATATATATAGTCGAATACTATTCGACTCGAATAATTCGACTATATATATATATATATATATATATATATATATATATATATATATATATATATTTATATATATATTTTATGTATGTCCAGCCCTCTCTCCGTTATTTATGAACCGATTTTGATTATTCTTTTTTTGTTAGTTAGGGTATACCTCAAGGGTGGTCCCATGTAGCTGAGCTGATGATGAAAAAAATCATCAAATAAAAATCTTTTTAACAAAAAATTAAACCGACGAAAATAACTAAAAAACAAAAAATAAATAAACCTCTTAAGTCTTGAGTTTTTTACATAAACTGTCAAATTTTATATAAACTTATTTTGAGTCGGCGTCGGCCTATTCATCAATCTGTCAGAACTGTCAAACGGTACTTCTTAGATTAGATGAACCATAATTTCTAAATTGAATTTCAGCCAGACCGAACAACACACCCGTGATGCATCCAAAATAAAAAAAAATTCAGGGACATATACACATTGGTATCTATACCCAGGTTATGGAACACAATATACATATATATTATACATACAGATATTAATACGTTCAAATATTTGCACTAAACAGGAATCGACCTCACGACGCTTGACTTTGCAGTCAAATGCACTATCACTATCAAATAGGTCATCACCGTAAGAAAATTCTGGAAGAATGTTATCATTGCAATATGCGTTTTAAGTAAACACCAGATAATATCAAGATGTCAACCTAAAATAGCAGACAGCTGGGTCGCAGATCAAAATGTCACGTAAATACCAGAGAAGTTAAGATAAAATCGGTGACTAATAATACAAACACTAAAACAACTTTGAATATTATTCATCAAATACTTAAAACCCTTTGATAAATATCTGCAAAATAAAGACAAACAATTTCATTAACAACTCGCTTTTCAAATTAAATTTCGTCAATCTTTTCATCATTTTTAGGGTTCTGTTCCCTAAAGAGTAAAAACGGGACCCTATTACTAAGACTCCACTGTCCGTCTGACTGTCTACCACCAGGCTGTATCTCATGAACCGTGATAGGTAGACAGTTGAAATTTTCACAGATGATGTATTTCTGTTGCCGCTATAACAACAAATACTAAAAACAGAATGAAATAAATATTTCAGTGGGGCTCCCATACAACAAAAAAAAGATTATAATATAGTGTTTAATATTGTATAGATAATGGTACGGAATCCTTCGTGAGCGAGTCAGACTCGCACTTGGCCGGTTTTTTTTTCTGGATGAAGACAACGTGTTTACAAAATTTCATGATGATCGGTTGAGTTATTTAGGCGTAAAAGCGTGACAAACGAACAGACTGGCAATCGTATTTATTATTTAGAACTAATGACTAGTTGTATTATCGAAGAACTATCTTAACAGCGTCTTTTGGAATGGCCATGGGTACAAACCTAATTTTGCCGTCGTTGTCCATCATCATCCTTCGCGCCTTTTCCCAACTAAATTGGGATCGGCTTTCAGTCTATCAAATCGATATCGAAGTTCTGTAGTTAGACCAGGTTGTCGGACTTTTTAGCGCTCCAACTACCCGGAACGAACGCCACAGATGTTTGTATGGCACCCGGGACCGACGGTTTAACGTGCTCTCCGAGGCACGTAGGGATCTCAATGTATTAAGAATGGTCACCCATCCATCATCACATGGAATGGTCATTACTTAACTTTGTAATGTGTTAACTATAAAAGACTGTTGCGAGAGAAAGATTCCGGATGAGATGAATCAAACAGATAATTTTAATATGTTTAAATTAAATGACATCGACATGTAACACAATAATGATAATAACTTGACACATCTCACACACGGCCGTCTGATCTCAAACTAGGCAGAGCCTGTACTATGGTAATCAGACTACTGATAAACATATTTATATATTACTAAATACCTATATATTATAGATAAATTACACTCAGACATAGAACAAATGATCGTGCTCATCACATAATTATTAGTCCTGGGTGGGAATTGAACCTACGGCCTATGCCTCAGCAGTTAGGATACTAACCACTAGACCAATATCCGTCATCCCACTAATATTATAAATGTGAAAGTTTGGATGGATGGATGGATGGATGTTTGTTACTTTTTCACACAAAAACCCCTGAACCGATTGCGATGAAACTTGGTATGTAGATAGCTGGAGACCTGGATTAATGCATAGGCTACTTTTTATCCCGATATTCACATGGGATCGGGACTTACGAGGATGAAACCGCGGGGCGCTGCTGGTAATATATAAAGTTGTACTGCAAATGAATAGTATGAACCTAATTTAATATGTTAAACTGCAGGGTGTTTCTGATAAAGGTACACTTAGATCACAGAAAGGGCATGACTATCATGCAGTTACAAAAAGAATTTTTGAAGAAAAACTATCCGTTTAAAAGTTATAATCGTTTGAATTCAATTTCATAAAAGCAGGTGGAATATATACTATAAAATAATAAAGCTGAAGAAGTTTTTTGTTTGATTGTTTGTTTGTTAGTTTAAAAGCGCTAATCTCTGGAACTAAATGTCGGATTCGAAAAATTCTTATCGTAATGGAAAGAGTATTCATTGACGAAGGTTATGGGCCATGTAACATCACGCTGCGACCCTTAGGAGCCCATCAGTGCCTATAAACGCGAGGAAAACTGTGGAAAACGGCTAGAAATTTGATATTATTATTAAAAAAAAAGTGTCGGCCACCGTAAATGAAATAAAAAAGTGGCTCTGCGGCAGGAAAGATAACATTTCTTTTTCAGAGGAGCGTGCGCGGTCTGTCTAGAGTGTACTGATGACGATAATGTAAGTACTCACTCACATGTGAAATGTGGGGCGCCTGACACCCCTTGATAGGGGCCCGAAAAGATTTGAGCATCCCCGAAATATACACGTAAGTAATACCATACCTTTAATGAATAGCATAAAATTTCCTATCTCGTACGACAACACTTGTTTTGGATCAATATGTGTGAGAGCCCTTTTTTCATTTGACTAGGTCAGGAAGGACAAACTTGTCAAACTACAACGTAATAGATAACGTTGTGTTTTTAATTAGTATATTCTCTATTCTTTATAACTATCATAAAGGGCGATGTTGTATCGCCTTATCTAATGACTCGCATTCGGACTAGACGTAAATACGAGTATGTTTGTCTCAATAAATATGTTTGGGATAATTCCAAACTGTCCATCTGATAACTGTTGACACATACCACGCAAAATTTTCCCAACCTCTCACGAGCTATCAAGGTTGTGTGAATTCAAAATGAAAAGAAACCATTTTTCCCAAAAAATCACAATAACAATTTGCATGATCTATTTTGTTACTTTAAAAAAGTAAATAATTTGCAACATAGCATAGGTGTTTTAAGAGTATTATTGAGCAACAACTGTATTATGTATTAGTGATCTGCTGTGACTTTGTTTTTCTTTTAGTTAAAAATTAGAAGAGACTTTTTATATAAAATCGACGTACCATTAGCCACGTGAGTCGTTGGGAAATTAGATTTTTTTGAGGAACTTTTCGTGGCACGATTTTATTGGGAACGGACCAGGTTGACCGATTTGAATAACTATTTTTTTACCTTATTGTGCATAAAAAATTCCTTTTTATGTTTTAAAAGTTTTAACTGAAGTTGTGTCACGTACTACATATAATCAACAACACGTAACCAGTTATTGACTTTCTAATTCTTATCGAAATTAAACTACTTAACTAATTTACTTCAAATAATCAAACAAATAATTGAACGATACAGCACACATGACGGAATATAACATTGTATGTAGAAAACACATCAAGATTATCTTATCTTCTCTATGAAAGAGATAAGACGAGAGATGCAATATGACCGACACTTTGATATTTTGATGTATCAAGACTAACTCAAGGGTAGAATCTCAAATATGAGCACAATTTTATTTTAATAATTAGGATGATAAAGAAGCATACAGCACGCCTGAAAGGTACTATGATTCCTTACAGTACCTCCAGGTACTGTACCCCGTACGTATAGTTCTGACAATGTACATAGAGGTACTGACATTGTCAGGACTATACTTACCGGGTTTTTTTAAAAGTCCTGTATATTTAGTGATTCTTTTAATAAAGTAATTTCAGCATAAACCAACTTTTTTAAACTAAGTTGAAATACAAACTTGCCTGATGGTATGCTGATTTCTATGCAAAATAAATACTTGAGACGCCAATTAGCGTTACTAAGGCAATGTTCAGATGACGAGCGTTGGATGTAGGGATGTGTTTTTTTCATTGTCAAGGGTACAGATAAGGATGCATGGATGCTCTATGCAAAATTTCACGATGGAGGTAACAAACAAACAAACTTACATTCGTATTTATTATATTTGTTAGGATTAAGACAATCTTAAAACTAAATTATTTGTGATCGTAGAAGAGACTTTTATATAAAATCCAGGTACCATTAGTCACGTGGGTCGTTGGGAAATTAGATTTTTTTGAGAAACTTTTTCCTCATAAAAATTACGATTTTATTTTGAACGGACCAGGTAGTCCGATGAGAATAACTTTTTTTTTACCAAACTATCATTTGTTTAATACTTTAGTACTTTAAAAAAACATTATTTTGAATTAAGAAAGCCAGGTTTACTAATATTGAAATACTCTGTATCACAATACACATCTGTAAACACATCACGTACCTTGCAATTATCAGTGATAAGAACTGATAACTTTATTTTCGTTTGCTGTCAATTGATAGTACGATTGTTTTATATTACGAATAATAAAATAAGTACTTGTAATAATGTATTTTACAATAACATCAAAAGAATACTGACTAGTACATATCGAAAGTTGATATAATTCTGTCTATTTCATTGGATTTTCAGTTGGTTTAGTGGTTAGTGATCCTGACTGCTGAGCCATAGGCCGTAGGTTCGATTCCTACTCAGAACTAATAATGTTTGATGAGCACGATCATTTGTTCAGTGTAATTTATCTATAATATATAAGTATTTAGAAATATATAAGTATGTTTATTAGCAGTCTGGTTACCATAGTACAGGCTTTGCCTAGTTTGGGATCAGACGGCCGTGTGTAAGATGTGCCGAGTTATTGTTATTATTCTTAGTGACCGGCCGAAGGTTCGTTTTCGGTTTCGGCAAGTTTCGGCCAAAAAACTAGTTTCGGCGTTAGTGCAGTGTTAGTAGGCGATGTCAACATAATTGCACAATTAGTGAAAGAAATCATTAATTGAATAGAATAACTTTTCTAAGAGCCATAGACTTAATTTGTTTTTCAATTTGGTTATCTGTACAAATATAATGTAGCTGGATAGTTGTTTTATGGTGAAACACGCTTATCACTGGAAAGAAAAGTTGGATTTGACGAAATCTTTTCTTGCATTTGAAAGCCCAATTCTTGAGAAAGGTAATAGGCCGTTTAAAATCACGCTGCAACCCTTACGAGTGGAGCAGAGACCTTAAATGCAAGTGACCCTGCGGGGACCAACTACCTTTTAATATTATATGGCAAAGCATTTAATACTTAAGTCTTTAGGGGCACGCTTAAAATAGTGAAAAAGGGGAAAAACAATAATGAAAAGAAATACAACAAAATTATAGTGATGGTCTGCATCGATCACTAAAATCCTTATTGTGATGCAACATAAAATAAAAGCGTTTATTTTAATAAAACTAATTATCGGTAGATAGTTTTTTTATTGTTAGGAGTCAGTCAGAATCAGTCAGTGTTGAAGAATTAGTAGGTCTGTTCCAATACGTAGACCTAATGGAAAAGAACAGGATTGATCATCACTGATCTTCTATCAAAGTTTAAACATACGGCGCGACATTCCGAAGATAAGATTAAATATCGAATATAAAATAATATAATCGTAAATTCAAGATTTTACATGAAGAACTTGATTTATTCGATTTATCATTTTTTTTATGGAATAGAGGGCAAACGAGCGGCTATGAGCAGAGCAGAGCACCTGATGGTAAATGACCACCGCCGCCCATGGGCGCCTGCAATTCAAGAGTCACAAGTGTGTTGCCGGCCTTTAAGGTGGGGGTAGGGTAAGGAGAGAAGAGGGGGAGAGGGGGGGGAAGAATGTACCATATTAAGATGAGCACTGTTTCCCAAAATACAGGGTTTCGTCTAGTTTGGGAACCAAAAAAATTAAACACGTAAGGTTTGTAAAAAATTTTTTTGTAAAAAACGCTTGAGACAAATAAACATTATTATTATATTATATTTTTAACCTCGCTTAAACCATACATAAAGGTCAAAGAATAAGAGTCACACACAATTACATCCGAAGTTATCCGAAATAAAAATTTCTTGGACGACATATTACGACTATGACTCATACTTTAAACATAACAAAGTATTTACTTAGTAAACTGAACACTGAACACACTGGCATACAAAAGAATGTATTCATGTAGTTGTGTAGGTACTTACCGACTTACAGTCGTTTTACAACAGTTCATAAATTAAACATGACGTTAGACCGCTCATAAATGCGCAAATTGTACGAAATAATACATTTGCATTTATATAGCAAAGTTTAGAATCAGAACCAGGTGACTGGAGAAATAGCTCCACTCTTCAGAAGACCGCGGTCTTGCTATTCAGCAGAGCTTCACGGGGTGAGACCGGTGTAGGATGGATATTGAGAGGTTTTGTAAGTATCGCTAAACGCCTACCAAACCTTCTGGCCAACCAGAACTGGTCTGTTGGTCTGTTAGTGACCCTGACTGCTGAGCCAGAGGTCGTGAGTTTGATTCCCACCTAGGACAAGTAACTGTATGATGAGCAAAATCATTTGTTCAGTGGCTGAGTGTAATTTATCTATAACTAGTAACCTGCCCCGGCTTCGCACGGGTAGCAGAGACATCTTCAACAATCATCATCATATTTCAACCAATTTACACAAATCCTTAACAAATTATATAAGTGTTCCACAGAACGAATGAAGCAGGAGCGGATCCAGACGGCAAACTGCAAACTCGGAGGGGGGGGGGGGGGGAATCGATTCGGACAAGATTTGTCGCTTACCAAAACCCCTTGGATCCCCCCCCCCCTTGGATCCGCGCCTGGAATAAAGGAAACTGATTTGACTTGATGGTTCACCATCATATGTATTGTCACAGAGCTGCTTAGTGATGACCTGCTACGTACCATGAAGTGTCGGCTTACTGTGTCTCAACTAAGAAATGTTCGGTAAGAGATCCTAGTAAACTACAAATAATAAAATCTAAAATATAACATCAAAAATGGTATGTAAAAAGAATAGCAGCTCTATGTGTATAAAAATATTTAATAAAATACCAAAAATATTCTGGAATTATTGAACTGAAGCAATGGCTTGAAGACAAATGATTTTATACAGTTACCGAATTTATACAATGAGATAAATAATGTTTGTTATTGTAAATAATTTTAGAAAAAAATATTTAGTTTAATACATACTTATTTAATACAACTTAATGTAATTGTTTTAAATTGTAAAATAAGTAATAATCATTATAATAAGTAGGTACCAAAAGTAGTTTTTTTTTCTTTTTATGATATAGGGGGCAAACGAGCAGATGGGTCACCTGATGGTAAATGACTACCGCCGCCCATGGGCACCTGTAACTCAAGAGTCACAAGTGCGTTGTCACCCTTTTAGGTGGAAGTAGGAAGAGGGGAGAGGGGGATTAGAGGGGAGGAGAGGGGGAAGAGGGGAATTGCGGGAATAGGGGCGAGGGAAGGGTTAGAGCCTCCGGTAACCTCACTCACGCGGCGAAAAGCAATGAAGCATTGCTTCACTGCCGGTTTTCTGTGAGGCCGCGGAGTCGAGAAGACCCATACCGATGCCGGCCCGTGCCGAAGCATAGCTCTCCTACGTTAAGCATGGCACATCATGCAACCGCAGGAAATACAAACAGTCACTGCTGATAGGATCTGGAGGTTCATAAGTCTGAGCAGTGAACTGTAAAGCAACAATGCGCTACAAAAGACCAGAAATGGTCGAGGTAGCACTAGGCACTTAAAATAATAATAATATATATTAGAATATTAAATTATTTTTATTATTAAATTATAATATTTTAAAATTAAATTGCTTAATCTTTGAACACAGTTTAAGCGGTACCTAATACCGTCATCTTTTGAAATACGATCCTAACACCGCCACATAAGACCCTTTCGCTTGAAACAGGACCAACTCTTCACCTTTCAAGTAGAAGTGAATCAGTAATAAAACATAAAACAAAGTTTTAAACACAGCAATTGCCAATAACCTTGAATGTTACTTGCAATTGTTCGTTTGTATATACCTACATATTATAAATATGGAAAACATAAAATCATGAGTTGTTTGCGCAGATAGAAAATAACTTCCAACCTTTGAACCCTACCTACCGTATTATTAAATAGTCATTTTTTAAATTTGTATGGTTGCTACATACAAATTACAAAACAATTTTAAGAAGGGACTAAAAATGGCTACTTGCGAATTATCCAGTATTTTCCCCCTATGCGGGTAGACAACAATACTGAAGTAGCACAGACATGTTTCTGTCTAGTTTCCAAATCAATCCAAGGCATACTGTTCAGTGACAAGTTATGTCCTTTTCAATTTGATTAACGACATACTTTATTCAAAGACAAATTGTTCAAAGGAGCATGCGCAATTAGTGTTTTTTTTTTGTTTCAAAATTCGAATGTAGGTACTCGTATCTCTTCAACCATGAAACAAATGACAAAACAAAATCGACAATATGGCGCTGTTATAATTATGTCTACACTTAACAGGCAATTTGGCCTTTATCAAATATTGTTTTTTAGCAATTTGTATGCAGTGATTTTAACGGAAAACTATTTAATTATAATCACTGTATTTAACACCCACATTTTTAAACTATAATTTATTCCCACGTAATGAGGGGCAACCCTGCCGTCAATCCGGCACTTTGGGAATGAAAGATGGGAAAATTGGGAGTATAATAAAGAAAAGGTAGGTAGTTAAGAAGAGAAGGGATAGGAAGAAGATTGTTATTGCTTATACTGAGAGAGTGTAAGCAATTGCTCGAGCAACAGCAAGTGGCTGTTGCCTCGCATACCTAGCCGTATAACCTCGATTTTAATAATAAATAATTTAATCTAGTATATATTAACCAGTCGTTTCTAGACCCAAACTAAACGTAGCTTGTACGTAGATATTTTTTACTGTACATATTTTTTACTTTATACTGTACGTACTGCAAAACTACTGAACGGATTTTCATGCAGTTTTCACTAATAGACAGAGTGATTCATGAAGAAGGTTTAAGTGTATAATTTGTTAAGATTTTGTGTAAATTTATTGAAATATGTTGATGATTGTTGCAGATGTCTCTGCTACCCGTGCGAAGCCGGGGCCGGTTGCTAGTACTTATATATTAATTAATAACCTGAAACACCTCACACACGTCCGTCTGATCCCAAGCTAAGCAGAGCCTGTACTATGGTTATCAGATTGCTGATAAACACACTTACATATTTCTAAATACCATCAATTTCACCCAGGGGCGTAGCTACCGCCGTATCAGCCGTATCAATGATACGGGCCCCGGGCTACAGAGGCCCCTAACGTGTTTAAGCAAAAATTAGTAAAATGTTATCCACAAAGTCATTTAATCTCGTGCTTCCCGAAAAAAAAAATATTTAAAAAAACTGTCATACGTGCCTATAGAGTTTTCACTTCAGCAATGACAAAAGTCGAAAAATGCAATCCCTTTTTTTCCCGGGTTAAGCGTGCGCCCAAAAGTTGGCAACATCCTTCATCGGTTATTGCGGGATTTCCGGGATTAAATCATTTTTGTTTCTTTTGTGAGAAATCTTCCCTTCATTTTCAATCACCTTCATTTGGGGCCCCCAACTAATTTTGATACACGGCCCCTCCACGGCACGCTACGCCACTGATTCCACCACAATTTCTTACCATAAGGTGACTGGCCGTCTGGTCGTTTACCACGCATCGCATAAAAAAAAATACCATTCCCGAGGGATTTCTGAATTGATTGACAAAACTTAAATATTTCAAGAATATTTATTTGCTTAGCATTTCAGTGATATACTGAGCATTTCAGTGATATATTGAATAATTATCATTAAACACATTGGGGTCAGGTCTGGCTGAGTAGTACTTTTTAAATGGAGCGTTTGTCAACTGACCTTCGCGAAATAAAAATACATCAGTAAGTAGGATTAATTTATCAATATTCGACTGATAAGCTTGTCACCTACTTACGAGTTCCACTAATTCAATTCAATTCAATCATATCATCATATCAAGTCAATTCACGGCTTTTTTTTCTGAAATTACTTAATATTTTATTAGGCGGTTCGACGTGATAAAATTGCATTGCATTCATTCTAATTAGAATTAATTAAAACGTAAAATTTATTTGAAATAATCAGGGTAAGTGTGTACTCACATGTGAATAATTATAAGTTTTCAGGAGATCAAAAACCGTTGAGCGTATCTGTAACGATTTTCTTCACTATACCTACTCTCAATACTAGAGCAATATAACAAATCTAATACTGTCAATATGAGCACATACTAAACCTACATAAAACTCCTATAGTAAACAAATCAATATAATAATCAGCGCGCTCCCAAAATCGCTCCGGATGACATCGTTCTATCAATCATAATAACATTACTGGTATGACGCAAAAATACCACGACTTATAGCGACCTGCGTATGCGCTATGCGAGTGTTTGCCTTTACAGTGTTCTATTGTGTGTGTTTTATAGTCTACTAGCAACCCGCCCCGGCTTCGCACGGGTACACATTATATACCAAAACCTTCCTCATGAATCACTCCATCTATTAGTAAATACCGCATGAAAATCCGTTCGGTAGTTTTTCAGTTTATCGCGACAGACAGACAGACAGACGCGGCGGGGGACTTTGTTTTATAATATGTAGTGATTACTGGAGCTTTGAATCTAGACAGAAAGAGAATGATGGGTAATATAACCCACTATATTTTGCTCGCGACTTCGCTTCTGTTAACCTAGAGTCTGTGGGACAGATGACATCCCGGAAAGGAATTTTGATTGGATTTGAGGTTTTCATGACGGAGCGCAGTATTCTTCAAGAAAGGAGTGCATATGTTTTAAGAGGGTCAGCAACGCACATGTGAGTCCTCTGGAATTGCAAGCGTGCATAGGCTACGGGAGCCGCTTACCACCAGGCGTTCCGCAAATAAAGATAAACAAACATACCCACGTTCGTGTTTATGAGACATTATATTAGTTAGGAGTTAACAACCACGTTTATAAAAGTTATATACACAGGTGGTAGTGTTAGCTATATCTATGAGGCGTGAGACTTGTTTATTTTTTTTTTAAAAACAACTTCCGCATTTGGAAGTCATCAGTTACAGAGTCATTCCGTGTCGCGGGGGATTTACAAACATACAAACGACGGACACAAAGAACCCCCAGACTCGGGTGGGAATCAAACCCCACGACCTATGGCGTAGCAGTCAGCGTCACTTACCACTAGACCAACAGGAAAGTCAAACTTACTATTGAAAGGTTTCGGGTTCGAACCCCATCCAGTACTTTAACAACTTTTACCGGTAACGGCTTTACACCGGAGACGATTTTAATGTCCGGAATTCTGACTCTTAATTGTTTTTTATTATTTTAATTTAAAAAGTTAACAAAAATGTACTTTTTGTTAACTTTTTAAATTATATATTATATATATATATATATATATATTATATACTTATAGTGTAATTTGACTTTAATATAAATATATTTGCATAAAAATGAGGCAAGCTACTTAAACTATGGCTGTGTGTGCTTCAACGAACTTTTATCAAAAATAACATCAAGAGAAAACAAAACTCAGAAGAAATTTAATCAAAATAAACATTATATTTAATTTATTAAATATCCGAATATTCAAATAAATAACCGGTTGTTTGCAAAACTTGATAATCTCCGGAGATTCTCCGGTTTTCTTGCCTCGGGAGCATAGCCCTAGTAACAACGTGGACCTACTATTGGAAGCTATCTACGAGTAGGTTATTTGGAGCTGTCAATAAGAATTTTACACTCGCGTAAAAGTAATTTTCCCATCCGAAGGGAACCCTAATTTTTGGATTAAAGGTAACCTATATCCTTCTCTGTATCCCTGGCAACGTGTATGCTAAATTTCATGATGATCTGATGAAAAGTACGGCAACCCATAAAATACGAACAGACAAACATTGGGAAGCTTGAGACAAAATGTAAATACCTTCTAGCCCCCATGACAGTTAGATTAAACCACAGTGGCGCAACTGTACCATCTGAGGCCCGTGGCTAATTCATTAATACATTTTGTAGTTAGTGCCTCCTGTGTTCAGGGTCTTTAGTGCCTGGGGCCCCCTCGGGCCGGGGGCCCGTGGCATTTTGCCCGCACCGCCACCCTATTGTTACGCCACTGTTGGACTAGCAATTACTTGGGATCCTTCTATTCTGTTCTATGGCCGTAAATGTTGCATAATACATTAATTATGTCTTAGATTTTGTTGAATAAAGTATAGTAATGTAAGATTATAGTCTCTTGCAGTCTATTAAATTAAAATATATAACTATTAAGATCAATTTTAAAATGCAACCATCATTTTGTGTATGTTACATCCTCGTTTTACCATGCTATATGAGGCCCCACGTAACAGGCAGTGAGCTTATCGGTACATAGTGAGTTATAATCAGACAGAATCCCAAATTCCCGGAAAATAATTAAGTATTTTTTGCTCAACTGCAAACTCAGGAAAACTCAATGTCGCCCACGGAATTGAATCTAAGACCTCAACATGACAATCATATATCACCAGACGGGTTGCATGTTTGTTTGTATTTTTAGTTATATGTAAAATAACAAGATTCTTCATAGATATTTGTAAGTACTTCTTTAGATAGCTTTTCCTTGCTATAAAGGGGCTAAGGGTCATTGACATGAACGATTTCAACGCACGGAAACAGTTGATTGAGTGATTGAGCATTTTTCTCCCACAGGGTTACATGTTTAACCGACGAATTAATGAAGAAATTTTAATTTTAATTAGTATTTATTCGTTTTTATGAATGGGTGTTGCAATTTGAATTTAGGAGAATACAAAAATTGTGATTTTTTTTTAATTGCGTTAGTTTCTTACGCCACAACTCTATTTTTTATAACTACTTGTTTCAAATTGAATATATTTATTTAAAATTTAAAACAACACAGACTCAAAAAACCCTTCAATGATTAGAAAAGAGCTGATGATCTTCGAACGGCTGAATAGATTTTCTTGAATTATATCTAAGAACACTCTCGATCAGTTCACCTTTTAAAGAAAAATGAAAATTAAATCGAAATCGGTTAATTCATTTAGGAGCTATGATGCCACACTTTTATTTAACTTTTAGTATTACGTTCCCGAGCCCTTTATCTGTCGAATACACAAACAAACAAGTAAACTGTGTCGATGGACGAAAAACATTTACGAAACTTGGCTCGCGCCCTATTTCGGTTTTCTACAATATAACATTTATATTTTTAATCCCCGACGCAAAAAAAGAGGTGTTTTCTAAGTTTAACGTGTATCTGTGTGTCTGTTGACATAATGATTAAATGAATTTTGTTTGAAAGATGACTTGATTGAGACATGAACACTCTCAATCAAGTCATCTTACATTCAAGAAAATCTGTTCAGCCGTTCAAAGATCATCAGCTCTTTTCTCAGCTCTTTCTCTTCATCAGCTCTTTGGACAGGATGCATGCGTCTTTTGGGGCCTAAATGCACTGACTCGCTCACTTACAGGAGTCTTATAAATTCGTTTCGACATTTGGCTCTTCACTCTTCCTTTCAACATGCCCATTTTCATTCAAAATTAAATAGGAATACAACAATATATAGGACGGTGGAGGACCTCTTTATTGTTGTATTTCTGTTCAATTTTTTTACATTCTGTCAAAAAAGTATCGGGAGTCGATAATTTAATTCTAATTCCAAATTCAATTCAATTCTTTTTTGTGGTTAAGTTGGCACAACTGTTTTCTATATTGGTGCGACGTTTGAGCAATATCTGTCATTTAGTTTGTTTTCAGTACTTGATTTTGTAAGGTCATCTCAAGAGTGTTTTGCTATTTTTATAATGGATAAAAACATCGAACAAAGAGTTTGTCTCAAATTTTGTATTGCAGATGGAATTTCATGTTCAGAGTCGCTGAAATTGTTACAGAAAGCATACGGTGAATCGACTTTATCAAAAACTCATGCATGTGAGTGGTACAGTGCATTCAAAAGCGGTCGAGATTTGTTGGAAGATTTGCCTCGCTCTAGTCGGCCATCAAAGTCTTCAACTGAAGTTAACATCGTTAAAGTAAAGGAAATTGTGACTGAAAATCTTCATTCAAGTTTAAGAGAGATAGCCGCTGAATTTTCTGTGTCTCACGAATCGATTCTTACCTTTTTAAACGATGGCAACATCTCCTTTTATTCTTGAAAGGTCTTTGTATCCCTGGCAACGTATAGGTAAAATTTTATGATGACCAGGTCAACGGCACAGGAGCGCATAAAATACGAAGAAACACATTGATTTTTGTATGTTCGACGTGTAAAATGCATTTGAATGCAAACTCCAGTAGCACTGTTATTCCTATTAATAAATCTACACTGTTACTTCATACATACCCTATCATGTTTATATTATAGGATACTGGGTACTAAAGCGTGGCCTCGGCTAACATTAGCTCATGGCATCACTTCCTACGGAAGTAGTAAAATCTTGTACAAAATGAGAGATTGAAAAAGAGAAATCAGATTTATTTGACACATGTTAGAATATTAAAATGACCTTACCGTAATGGCTAAGGCATTTGACTTGTGATCAAAGGATTGCAGGTTTAGATCTTACTCGTAAGATCAAATCTCAGCACTCGTACAATAACGACATGATCAAATCTCACCCTAAACTTGAATACCTAGCTTCGCTTGTGTTAATACAGGGTGTTATCGACGATTTCGAATAACTGATGGTCAATTTTATGTAATAAAGATTTTGAATTTGGTGTAAAATACACCGTGCCGAATACTGAAATATATCAGATCACCATTCTGAGTCGAAAATCATTGGAATTCTCAGCATCAATTTTGTTTATAATTTTAATTTGTTTGGTTACAAGTGATATCACAATGAGTAAACTGAACATTTTACGTAATACGGCCAAAAACTGCAATGTAATCTAGTGACTATAAAACCTTAATCTCGCATTTTTATGATGAAATGACTTTAATCGAAATTAATCGAATTATGTTAGTATTGTTTTTTGCTAAGTTTTTAGATAAATTTGTCAAGGAGGCGGCAGAAAGGAAACGGGAGAGAACTAGTTCTCTCCCATCCCGTAGAAGACGCACCAGGCGCCGGAGAGAGCAAGTCTATCTCCGGCCTCCATGAGCGCTTGCCTGGGGGCGACGGACAGGGTTATCCGGTGCCCTAGCAGAAGCAGGCCCGAGACTGTGGCGCCGTGTTCCGCGTGTGCCTCTCTTAGTGACAGGGGATAAAATCCCCCACAACACAGTGGGGTCGCCTGTTGTTTAACAGGCGGCCAAGTCTGCCAGGGTTCACAGGGATTTCCTTGTAAGGGTACACCTGAGGCCCCGGTAATATGGACTGTGACGGAACACCGTGTGGTTTTAGTCGGTTCGAGTCCGACATACCACCCTACCGCTTAGCCCAGGTGGGGTGACGACCCGTCGGGGTTTCCGCACGTAAAAAAAAAAGATAAATTTGGTAAAACCATAATTTCATTTAGCACGTGATCTACTATAGATATTTCCAATGCTTAGTATTTTATTTCGATTGCGAAATAGGCCGACCGAAGTTCGAAGTATTCTTTGCCATTTGGTGCCACGTTGCATTTTGTGTTATGAAACGTCAGCGATTATTTTGAAAGGGCGCTGACCGAAATCAAAGTTCATTTGTATCATATTTTTTACTAGCTGTGCCCGCCACGCCGCGCCGTACAAACGTGTGTACGGTGTACACATTTACGTTTTTTGCGCGGAACCCTAATCTTTTTTCCAAATAAAAGCAGCCTAAGTTACTCCTTACTCCATCAGCTATCTGCCAGTGAAAGTCCCGTGGAAATCCGTCTACCCGTTTACAGACAGACGGACAGGCATTTTTTACGTACATACATACCGTATAAACATTCAGATGTATTTAGTAAAATACTATTATTATGATATTACAAACAGAGACTTCAATTTTATTTATTTGTAAAAATGTATACATTAATATATATATATTAAAACGTGAAGCGAAAACTTTGGATCCCTTTTTACGAAAATTGGGCGGACGGAGGAGTATGAAATTTCGCACACTTATAGTTTATACAGAGAAGAAGTGACGAATGCTAAAATTTTTCAAACAATATTTGCTACAAAGTTTAAAAAAAATGCAAAAACGGGTACATACAGCTATGAGTGTCCAGTATATATTTTGACCTGTCATGGTACAAAAGTCTATACAATGACAGGTCAAGTAATATTGGCCAATGAAATAAACCATGGTCGAGATTCGACCACCACGCGATCTCTAGTTATTATAAAGACACCATATGTAGATGTTTTTAAGCTTGCCCCACTTAAGCCCCACAAATAAGGTGTATAAATCGGGTCTTAATTGCGGTAATATTTACAGACCAACAGCTTCGATCAAGTATACCAATGGCATAATATGATTGGAGGTACAATAGTGTCCACAACCGGTGCATTTCGATCGAAATATTGGCTCAAAAGGGCATTTTTCTTACAAATATTACCGTGATTAAATCAAGATTTATTGCCGTTAGTAGGTAATACAGTAGTAGTAGTTCTAAGTTTTCATACCAATATTATAAATGCGACGGGAACTCTGTCTGTCTGTTACATTTTCACACCTGAACCACTGAAAATTTTTGATTAATTTTAGTATAGAGATAAACAAACCCTTTGAGAAAGACATAGTCTACTTTCTGTCGCAAACCTTGGAGGCAACAAAATAGGGGATCAAAGTTTGTGTGTGAAACCAATTATTTGACAAGTTTATTTAGATGAATTATGATACAAAGATAAACAAGAGCTTGTAGAAGGACGTAGGCTACTTTTAGTTAGTAAACCTTGATGGTAGCAAAATAGGGTATCAAAGTTTGTATGGGAGACCAATGTGTACTCATGTAAGTGTATTTCTTTAGACTCTTGTACTTATGATAAACTAGCAACCCATCCCGGCTTCGCACGGACACCTTCAACAATCATCATCATATTTCAAACAATTTACACAAATCCTTAACAAATTATATACCTAAACAATTTGAGTTTATCGCGAACAGACAGACAGACAGGCGAGGCGGGGGAATTTGTTTTATAATATGTAGAGATAAGAATGATTTCAAGACAAGAGCGAGAATTTTCAATTTAGTAAAGAATTGAAAGGAAAATTGTCTCTGGGTCGTTTTCAATCAACCACGAAAACCCAAATGTTTTTCCGAAATCATAAACCATGTCAGGTGTATATGATTACAACAAGGGTAGCAAACTAGCACACGTCTCCCACGATAATAATGCACGCTTATAAACAATCAATGGTAGCTTTGTCGCTTGTCCGTTGATGACCCTATGCCCCTACTTAGGGTCTCTAACGACCCTATTGTTAAGTCTGGTGATATTAAAATAAAACATTGACTGTATAAACTTATACTGGTTTACTTGAGTATGATTATAAATTAATTTAAATTCGAGAATAATTTAATGATGTTAACGATGTGATGTGATACACAACACCTCCGTGTATGCCGTGGTAGTTGGTAGTGATGTATCTATTGACCGGTACGGACAGTATTGCCAGCTCGCGCCGCCTGTGCTGGACTGGTTGATATACCAGCAAACACAACACTAGTGTTCTTTAAGTGCAGGTCTTCTGCAGGGTGAAGATACTTCCCTAGTGGGGTGTCCCCCTCTTGGGTCTATATTACAATAATTAAATCTAACTTTAACACCGAGTGGTAGTCTAGCTATACCGACGCTAAAATTGTGGTATGATTAGCTCATCATGATTTTATATGAGATCACTATACCTACGGTCTTCAAAACAAAGTGCGTTATTAAATGGTTTACTACACAACCTGCTTGTTTTGCTACCTTAATAGTGGACTATAAAAATAAAAATATAACGACTAAAACCCTAAGTAATAAATAAAATAAAGATAATTCGTCAGCGACTTTACTTATTGATTCATAAATAAATTTCCGACGACACAGAGATAGGGTTTAATCTTTTAATCTACAAAACAATTTGTAAATAATCATAAAATATATTAACAATACCTTGAACAACTGCGACAAATATCACAACACAAAACACTAACTTCATTTTGACACTAGAACATAACTTTTATACAAATTTATTGAAATTTTATACAAAGTTATTTTTATTATATAATACGTCTGTCATTCACGATGCGCTGTACAATACTACTGACTAATAATATTATGTCCGATATTGTGTACTGTTTGATAATGGGGCATAAACCTATCGAAGCACTGCAGCGAAACGAGCGGGTGCTATTTTTAACGTAGCTTTAATGTTTGTAGACATTCTTTTGTAAATACACGCCGGACTCAAATTAGTCATTTTGTGTTCTTGGTATATTTTATACACGATGGCGTGTTGGCTAGATGCCGCGTTTGTGAGTAATGAAAGCGGTCTCGATGTTTGAGGGGCTTCCCAGTGAGTAATATTGGGGTCATACATACATACATTCTCCTGACTTTATTATCGATTACCAGTTGTAAAAGGGAACTTAAGGTTGGCAAAGTATGGGTGACAGAGCTACTAATACACTTAATTTTCATTTTGAGGATTATTAACCGAATTTAACTGACTATTAAAAGAAGCAACATTATGGAATAAAGGACAAACTTAGCGTATTATCGTGGCACCTGTTAAAGTTAAGACACTACAAATATTCATTCCTAGTTCATCCAGGATTGAAACACAAGACTCGTTATGATTTTAATATAATTAAATCACGTAATCCTATTTTGTCACGTCACTTAATATAAATATAGTCCGATCTGGCAGAGTTGAAAACAAGCATAATGCGATAATGCGAGGCATGAAATATCTGAGCTATTTTATTTATTTTATGAGATAAACACTCTTGATGTCATATAGAATTTATTTTAATCATTTCTTTATATCCTATCTTTTAATATGAATTCCAATGTCAGTATCGCAAAGAAGTTACTCAGATAATTGTTATATTATTACAGTTAAACCTTATTTGCATTAGGATTAACCGGAATATCAAATTTACACGAAAAGTACACTAACTACGAGCGACACCCTCAGTTTAACCGTAATTTTAAAGTTCATTCATTTATTGACAATCATCACATTTGTATCATTGACATCATGGCTTATGTCATAATTCATTGGTAGACTCCATCAAAGAACATTAAAAAAATCTGTTCATCCAACGGCTCCCTAAGACTTTGCTTTTCAGTCTGTATCTATGTGATTATTATTTTTTAAACCAAGAAAATTTCCGTAACATGTATATTCTAAATGAATATAATGTTTTTAAAGTAACTTTTTGCTTTTAACTATTCCGGTTAGGAATAGAAAACAAATCACGATTTCTGGGACCGTTGAATTAAACTCGGAACCTGACCATTGCACACAAACATGAGCGCTAACTTAAGTCACGTACCAGCAAAACAATCTTGTAATAACCAGTCGTCAACCGAACATCACGTTTCGCGAAGTAAATATGTAGAAACGTTGTCTGTGGAATATCTGCCATTTTCTAAGTGCAAGTAAAATAATTTGGAATAACTGGTTGGAAATACTTTCAAAAAAACATATTGTAAGGGTCGCTTTGCAGAGAGGAAGTGGGTTCGTGGTGTTAAAGTGTGAGAGGAGAAAAATTATTTCTATATTCGTTAATCTTTATATATACATACATATATATTTCTTCTGTGCGTGTGTATGTTTCTGAACTCCTCCTAAACGGCTAGACAGATTTTAATGATTTTTTTTTGTGTCTTCAGGTGGATTTGAGAATGGTTTAAATTTACAATTGGACCCGGTAGATGGCGCTGCGATGGGGTTCCAGGAATAATGACCGATTTTAATGAAACTGTTTGTGTGTCTTATCATCATAAAAAAAGTTCAGTTTGAGAATTAAAGATGTGAAAATTGTGGCTAACATTAAAAGGGAAAGGTAGGCAAGAAGGGAAGGCAGTGAAAGGAAAAAGATATTGCTTATATTTATATAAGTATTGGGGAGAGGAAGCAATAGCTCCAGAAGGTCAAATTCGCATACCTGTAATTTGAACTGGCTGCTCCCGGGAAGTTGCGCATTATCGTGCCCAGACCTTTATATTGTATGTTAACGTTTTGAACGTGTTGTTATCACAATTTCTAAGTAAACGCCATTTTATTTTCGCCTGAGCTATCAGCAGTTTTTAACATATTCGCTGTCTGGGTCTAATCTATAGGGCTTACTCAGGGCCTAATCTATAGGCACAGAGAGGCAGTCATAAATGTAAGAATGGAGAGACATAATAGAAAAGGGCTTTATATGAAAAATGGGACCAGTCGGGTGAAGTAGTAGCAGAGCTCGTAACCTCGAAAATAGATCACTTTCTTCTTTCAAAAACAGACAACTCGAGAAATATCCCCGTTATATGAATGACTTTACGAACATAAACTTAACGGACAATGTTCAAACTAGAAACACTCAAATATAGAGCACACGAATTAGGAATGCAACACTTAACGGCGTGGCAAGTGAGTGCACGTGATGCATATGCTCAAAATAAATTATTTCGCCACGTCGCGCAATAAAATAACTTTAAAATACTGCGGAAATTGTCGTCCAGTTTTATCTCAACGTTTTTAGTTTATATTATAATCGTTAAATTAATATTAACAGTGAATATTTTAACAACAGTAAGGCGTAACGTCATGTCCGCTTATTTCATACAAAAATGTACCGAACTAGTTTTGACGTTTACTAAAAATATACTGATTTTACTTGACAGTCTTTTACCCTATTAAAATTTCTACTTAAACGTGGACGCTCTGCAGTTTATATTATTATGTAGGTGTTGATTAATTTTACATTTGAAAATGGTGAAAGAGGAATACTTACTTAAATCACTGAAAGGTCCCGACTCTAGCATGCAGTTACAATAAGAATTAAATAAAAACTACCCGTTTACAAGTTATGACGGTTTGAATTTCCAGGTATTTTTGCCGCCGTTTTTTACAAAAGTATCAGGCATGTGTAAAGTTAAAGATTTTAAATCCTACAAATACTTTTTTTATTTTGGAATTTTTCATCCTGTTACCAAGAAAATCCATAAAAACTAAATTCGCATTTTTTTTTATTTTTGGATTTTCTCAATAACTAATAAATAAATAGAATTTTTGAAAAACTAATTAAAATCTTTACCTAACAGTACAGATAAAGATTTTAGACCGTACATAAGAAAGTTTAGATATACTTTGATCATGTAAAAGTGATTAATTGAGTTGTATTAATCCTACTATCCTACTAATATTATAAACGTGAAAGTTTGTGAGAATGTATGGATGTTTGGATGTATGAATGTTTGTTACTCTTTCACGCCAAAACTACAGAACAGATTGAGATGAAACTTGGTATGTAGATAGCTGGAGATCTGGATTAACATATAGGCTACTTTTTATTGCGATATTCCCACCGGTGAAACCGCGGGTCACTGCTAGTACAATAAAGAAATGTAAAATATTATTTTAGTTCACTTTGTCATGTATTAAAATGTATTATTTTACACATTGATTGCCGTTAAAAATGCTTACTTGTATCATTAATTCATTAAACATGAAAATTATCTCTCTCATTTTAAGACGTAGAAACACGGGAATTGGATTGAAAAATATATTTTTTTTACTGATCTTTAATTTGGATAAATATTAAAATCGATACAAATCGAGTTGTATCACTTTTCACTGAAGGTACAGAAATATTCTTTTTACTTTTTCGATACTTTTACAGTTATAAAGTTAGGTTAATTAGTATTGAAAACATTAAAAAACACGCTACGCGTGTAATCCATATTATCATAGTGGTTCAATAACTTATTTCTATATATATATATATATATATACATCTGACATTACTATTCTGCTCCATAACTTCAATGTACTGGGAAATACCATTGTATTAAATAACATTGATTTTTGGCAGAAACTTTAAAGACCGTGATTCATTGCAACGAAAATGCTTGCGTCCACAATTACTTTTCAACCAACCATTCTGCAATGTCATTGAAGAAACTATAACATGGTTTGTAAATATTTATGATCTTTTAGCATATAAATATTTTACCATAAAATAGTTATTAAATTATTGTCAGTTCTGAAGATGATTATGTCAGCCATTAGGAAGGTGTCTACACTATTTTCACACCACTTGTTTACGTTAATATTATAAACGTTTAAGTTTGAATGTAGGGGCGAATATTTGAAATTACTGATAAAAAGAAAATTATTGTTCTAATAAGAAACTACATAGCTGCTGAGTGATATAACACTCAGCAGTTATGTCGTTACGTAAGTAGCTTATAGGCTATTATGATTCCTATAAATTTGCTACTTAACTTTAATAAAATTGAACTTAATTAAACTAAGTCTTTTAAAAAAATAATTAAATGTACTTCAGTTTAACTGAAGTCGGCAGCCACAATTCGAGTATTTATCTGCTGCGTACTACCTCCCCCAAATGAAAGAAAGTGCGTACTAAAAGATATACCTATTTTTTAATAATGTTTCGTTCAGCGCCATCTAGTAGTAGGTATACGTACTTTACTCAAATGTGTAATAGTATGAGATAGTTCGTATAGATGTCACTGTAATTATTTTTATGTTGAAAATTTAGGAAGATGACCATTATTTCGATTGGTTATATTAAAATGTATATCCATATAAAAATAGGTATTACATTAAAACAGGTAACTTAATATTTTTATGAACGATATTTTTAAGAATTTTGATAGTGTTACCATTACTGTTATATCATTGGACTGATTTAATTATTTCAGAGTCTGCCATTGAAATTTTGAAGGCAATTTTGGCACGACCTTCTGAAGGCCGCATCCTTGATTCGAGGTCGCTTGTCCTCAAGCGAGGTTATACCAAGGTGTGCTCCAAGGTCAACCTTGACCTTGGCATTGGCTTTTAAGGCCGGAACCTTGTATCGAAGGTCGTAAAATTATCTGTTGTCATTGATTGTTATGTTCTTGAATGGCACATTTTTTGCTATCCTATTAGTACCTAATAATATAACTGTTTGTTAGTTTGTTACGTCTATTACGTCTTAACTACTGAACAGATCACTATGAAATTTTGCATACCTACTCGTTGTCAGGGGTACAGAAAAAGACATAGAAAAGTAAAAAACTGGCCAAGTGCGAGTCCGACTCGCGCATGAAGGGTTTCGCACAAGACGTCGTACAAGATTTAATACCTATTACAAGCCAAAAAAATACGTCTCTAGTAGGGAAGCCCCCTTTAATTTTTAATTTATTTTTCTTCAGGCTTAGGCTTCGCACGGGTCTGCTACCTCACATCTTCAACAATCATCAACATATTTCTATCAATTTACACAAAATCTTAACAAATTATACACGTAAACCTTCCTTATGAATCGGTTTATCGCGAACAGACAGACAGACGAGGCGGGGGACTTTGTTTTAAAATATGTAGTGATTATTAGTTAAACAAAGTATACTTACAGGGTGTTACAGAAAGGTGTGCTAAAATTTTGGGAATGTCATGTATTGTGTAGTCGCTAAATAGTTGATGAATAGAAAATCCTTTCACTAGTGTAGGTTTCAATGATATTGCTTTTTATTTTTGAAGTTATACTTCTTTTGGCGGGTTGGGGAAAGATTATGAGAGTAAATTTTTACGATGCGCGCACACCGTCACGAAAAACGGACACCATGAAGTTAGCTAGTCAACATTTTAGTTTTTCAAAAAAAGTTACCAACTTCACGATATTGATTCAAGTGTTTTTGAACCTACAACACGTATTTTGTATCAGTCCGAATAATTTTTTTTTTTTTTTCAAATATATCGTGGTGACTGATATTTATTAACAATTTATTGATTTAAAGATAATTTACTGTGATTATAAGTGATAAAAATAGTTTTTACATTTTACTTTGAGTATGTTTGTAGAATTTGAGGCTAGTTGATATTCAAATAAACTTTATTTAACTAGATAATGCGTTATAATAAAACTTTCAATGTATTAAATACCTTTTTTCTACAAACGTAGGATAACGCAAAGGATAAAAATTTTTCTGAAAGATTTTTACGCCAAAGAATTGTAACTTCTTACGTGCGTACATAAGTACACACACACTTTTTTTATATAAACATTTTTAGAAAAATCTGAATCATCGATCAACATTCTTGGTATAAAGTCTGACAGACTCAGACAATAAAATTGTTTTTATGCAGCCGACACCTCGCTTTTTATTTAATACTTGAGTAAAATAAAAAAGAACTAAAATAAAACATATGTTTTTAATAAAATTTATTACATAGCAAAAAGCTGAAAATTCAACAAAGTGACTATATTACGGTAACTTCTATTTCTTGTACGATTTTTACATAAATTCATCAACTAAAAACAGGCTGCTTTAAATAACATGCATACGACATGCATCATAATAAATTAACAATCCAAACAAAAATACTAATTTAATTTTCATTTCTTTCTCCGTGACAATAATTTATTGGTTATGAATACAGTTATTTTTCGTTTTTAAATAGTTATTGTTTAAGCTATGTATTTAAACGGGAATTGACGCGATCACGAAAAGGTATTACATACCTCTGAATTGCATTGCAAAATATTAAAAAATACCGAAAATGACGGGTGGATGAAGAACCTTTTACCTCACGATCTCGACGACGGAGGGCGTGCACCACTGAGCCGGTCAGCCTGTGACCACGGCCAGTGCGACCTGATCGAAACGTCAGGCAATTCAAAGGTATGTAATACCTTTTCGTGATCGCGTCAATTCCCATTTAAATACATAATTACATCAACGCGAAAGTTTAAAAGTTAGTACTTTTTAAGCTGTTTCTAAATTAAGATACATCTAGACAAAGATACACAGTTGCAATAGGTAGCAGTCATGAAGTTTGAAATTCGTTTAGAGATAGTTATTAAAGACACGATAGCATTAAGAACTTTTAAGTACTTATAGTCAGACTAGTTTACAGAATTCTTAATATTATGCCTATCTAACTAGTCGAGTTTTGCCGAAACACACTCTTTAAATAAAATGGGCAGTCATGGGACTGTCGACAGAAGTGAAAACATAAACGAAACGATGAACTTAAAACGTCACATTAGCAGGTTGGTGACATTAATTAATAAAGAGCTGACAGAACTCAATGTGTAGATTAGCGCCCTCTAGTGGATCTATGTATGTATTATTAGCGTTACGGTCACGAGTTCAGTGCTTTTTCACCATAGCAAAGGTGCACAAACGTGCTTAAAGAAGTTCACTTCAATTATATAAAATATTATTCTACTTCTCTACAGGAACCTTAAACTACCCTAAATAATAATATCGTTGCATATAAAAACAGCCTGTATATGGTAACTAAATAAAAATCTTAAAATGTCTATCTTAAAAACACTTACTAACTAAAACACAGGCAAAAATGTCATGGCACTTATACATATATTATAAAAAAATATAGACAAAATGTAGACTATAAAATTAAAAAAAATTGATCTACTTGTGGTAAAAAAAACCTGATTTATGAAATCAAAAAGTATTTGAAGCGATTTATAGACATTTGAAGCGATTAACTTTTTTATTTAACACTTTGAAGTGGATTATTTTCCTAAATTATATCCGGCCTACCTATGAAATAAAGCCCATTAAAAAAAAATCCATTGGTGCAACCGACGAAAATTTTGCGAAAATTAACCAACACAAATAACCAATGGAATAACAGAGTGGTATATACGGATCAAATATTCATAGTCATATTTTTAAGATAATTAAAAAAAAAACGTATTATATAATGTATTATTGCATTATGTAATAAATAAAAATCAATCATTCATTTCAATTAATTTCAACATTGTCAATCACATGAGAATAAAGTCAACCTCCTTTGGCCCACCCAGGGGGAAGAAGAAGCAGGGGAAAGCAGCTACTCCCCTCTCCCTGCTTTTGTGGGCTTACGTAGTATTTAGTTCATTTAAGTAAAAATTTCGTTTTGCGCCCCCTTGAACTGACATAATTAAATGTTGCCTGAAAATTATGTAGGCACATTTTAAAAGACTTCCTTCCTAAACGTGAACCCGAACTGGTCACACTTCACTCTGAGTATCTTGGCTAGTTGTGGAGGGCCGCAGTAGAAGACGGTTACTTTGCCTTTGTTCTGCTCTTGGAGTTGCTTGAATACCTTGTCCCAGTTCGGTCGTCCGGCATTTGTGCGAGTCTTCAGACCGGTTATCAGGTCACGTTTCTCCTGGAAATATAAAAACACTCTTTATTAAACTATCATAATTCGACTATCCTACCCTCATACTACCCTTCTGCACAATATAGTCGGATAGATAGGGAAATAGTAACGGTGGTACTTCGAGCCTACAGAAGATGTAGCCCATAATATAAGATTGTAATGCGTTCCAAATGTGAATAGACTTTACCCGTCGGCCACGATATTACCGCTCGCGCGACCTGCCTCTTGCTCGGCGTCTGCGGCAGTGTCGAAAACAAATGTATGAAGCTATTTAAATCGGGTTACGACTCGGCCCGGTGCGTCTAGGCCAGCGGTTACGACCGGCGTCGAGCGGGGCGGCATGCGGTGATAATAAAAGTCACGAATTCACCGTCAAGGGTCTTGATTAAATCATTTTGTATTTTACACCGCGTAATGATACAGCTCTCTTGCAGTTACGTTGTACTCTTATATTTTCTTATGGATACAAAATTTTATAATCGAATGTATCAACGGTCATTCTTGTATAATCAAAAAAATATCGGGGTATTGCCTGTTTTCATAGTGTAAAAAGTTAAATTCGCCAGATTCCTTTCTTTTTTTATTAACGAAATTTACTCCTCGCCTTGTCTTTATAATATCTTCAGCAAAAAAGTAATTTGATTTTGATAAAGACATTCTGAATACGTCCGACGCCGTCCAGACGCCGCCGCCACTCGCTGGTCGTGGCATATCGAGACGTCCAGTCGCAAGACGCTCCGCGCCGCAGGAAGCACCGCAAGACGCATCACTCGATGTCGTGGCCAGGGCGTTAGATCCCTAATTCATCCTCCTTACGCTGCTAAGATTTTGGCTGGCTTTCCAATTAAAATAAAATATTCTTATCAGCCGTCTACTCTTAAAACTATTAAAGTTATAAAATATTTCACAAGCGGGAATAGCCTTGGAAGGCCGCTTGGAAGGCTTGCCGATACATTTATTTGGTAAAATTTTGGACAAGGTCACCAACTCGATCGACCTCCCCTAGGAAGAAGTTAACCTTTTCATGAAGCAAGTCCAAAGCCAGCTGTAGTCCAACAGCTTTCATGTCATTCCTCTGCAACGCGCTGGTGATGTACATGTGCATCTCGAGGAACCGCTCCATAGCTCCCCCTTGTTCAGCCTGCTCGATCTCGAGTTGGGAGAGTAGAGACACGAACCACTCAAAGGACCGCTGTTCACGATTTATCCAGAAGAAATCCACCTTAAAAAAATATAATTTTGTGATCACTGTAAAGAGAAATAATCTTATGTCTAAGACGTTACATAAATGTAATATGTTAGAGACCGAACGGGGTCTTGTTAATTTGTTTTTATTTATTATTTTTAATAAAATTAAATAAAAAATAATTATCTCAAAATAACAATAGAGCAAAGAGTGGTGTGCACGCTTTACTGGACGTCTCGAGCGAATACTCTCAAGAATTAACGCGACAGAACTTTGCGCCTTCTAAATGATCAGAATCTCCAAATCTGTAAGAGAGGATGACTTCTTGCATCTCTGTCTTCGTTAATGTGGATCCTCCAAGTATCGTACCACCAAGCTTACAACACCTTTTAAAATAATCGATTGAGTTTTTCACATAATAGTTTAAAGTGGCAGACCAAATTTATCAGAAAAAGCAATCTGCATAAAATATTCTGAAAAGTGCATTGAGGCTATCTATGTACTATAAATTTTTAAGCTTTATAAAGCCCAAGGCTAAGTTTACGTTTTAACATCAATCAGGGCATAGGATGTAGAGTATTAAATACTATTATTTTTTTAAAATACCTAAATAATTGATTTTCCTTACGTCAAGAAATGCGGGGCTCAGAAAATGAAAGCCAAGAAACTTATCGAAAACGGTTTCACGCCTTATAAGAAAGAAAGAAGAAGAAGAAAGAATACAAGTTTATTCTGGCACAACTAAACGAGACGCTAACAGCTGGGTTTTAGGAGATAGATGAGAAGTAGTCATCTTAGGTCGCACCAAAATGGAAGCCCGACGCTGGGTTTCAACCGGGCCCTTTTAAATTATTTTTGAAGTGAAAACTTCTTCAGCGGCGCTGGGCACTGTTTGAGATGGGTAAAAAATGTTAAACTCGCGTCAGATTTCAGGGTCACGTGGACCCCGATCAGAAATCTATGGAAAATGTGTCCGATTGTAATATATGTATATAAAAAAAATTGTGTGTGGTGATATTATCACTACATATTATAAAACAAAGCCCCCCTCCGCGTCTGTCTGTCTGTCTGTTCGCGATAAACTGAAAAACTACTAAACGGATTTTCATGCAGTTTTCACTAATAGACAGACTGATTCATGAGAAAGGTTTACATGTATAATTTGTACTCGTGCGTCGGGGTGGGTTGCTAGTGTATGTATAAGATACTATAACATCCAATAGAAATTACTCACCTTCTTCAAGTTCATATTATGCGTCGGCATATCAGAAGCCCACTTATGTGAACATTTGGGGCACTCATGTCTGGCGCTCCAGTACCTGTACATAATGGCCTGCAGAATGGATGCGAAAGGAGTGACACCGATTCCGGCGGCCACTAATGCTGCGTGTTCTGCTAGAAATATATGAGAGGACGCTGCCCCATATGGTCCATCAAGGTAGATCTGTAAAAAGAGTGCGTGTTCATCATCTTTTTGCCCTGAAAGGATACTGTTTATCCCCAGAGTTCCTGCCATCATAAAAAAAAATGTAGGTAAGTTAAAACTAGAAGAAGGCAAGAGATAGAGAACACAAAGATTATATACCTCTAATGGCTTCCCAATGGGATAGTTTTCAAAGTCATCTGTGGTCACTGAGCCGTTGTTATCTGCATCTGCGTTAGGTTGAGTTTCCACATCTCTGTCGGGCGATAGGCTCTTTGACAGACGACGCCGTGCTGTAAAGTATAATTAATGTTTAGAAAATGAACTTTTTGAAAATGTTAAACTTCATGAAATTATGCTTTGAGCGTTTTAATTTGTGAAGGAACTGGTATTATGTCTCTTTAACACAGAGGAAGCATCCTCCGGCCAGATTAGGTATTTATACTTGGCGGAATGCAGCCCTACGGTTATTGTTCGGAAGTTGGATGAATATAGAATAAATAATCAGCGCGGGAACTGCACGATCATTGCACGATACAGGATCAGTAGTTACTATGTAGGCTTGCCTTCGCTAGATAACGTTGAAGAATGTTTTTGCTATATGAGCAGGGGCGTAGCTAGCGCCGTATCAGTCGTATCAATGATACGGGGCCCCCGGGCTACAGGGGCTCCTAACGTGTGTAAGCAAAAATTACAAAAAAACATTAAAAAACTGTCATACGTGCCTATAGAGTTTGCACTTCAGAAATGAGAAAAGTCTAAAAAGCAATCTCTTTTATTCCCGGGTTAAGCGTGCGCCCAAAAGTTGGCAACATCCTACATCGGTTATTGCGGGATTCACCCGTTTAAAGCATTTTTGTTTCTTTTGTGAGAAATTTTTACCCTTCATTTGGGCCTCCCCAACTTTTCCCCAATTTTGATACAGGGCCCGCTGGCACGCTAAGTGCCAGCTGGGCTGGCGGTCCAAGGCGCGCTACGCCACTGTATATGAGGAAGCCGCCAAAAGTCACTATCGGGTAGTTAGTTCTTCTACACAATTAAATACCTACTACAGGTTCCCCCAACATGCTCGAAGAATTTTAATTCGTACGTATTCGGTGTGGCTTTTAGCCATAATCTGAAGGACAGCAAAGTTATAGAAACAGTGCTCACCAAGAGTAAGTATACTGTCATTGCTACTCCTTCTGTCCTCAACGCTGGGCATTTTGAAAGCGATGATGGTGGGCTTGGTGCGCATGTAGCGGAAACTATGCGCCAGGGATTTGTTGTGTGGAGCGCCGCGGGAGCGCGTCCGCAGTGAGCGCGCCGCGCCGCCCGCGCCTCGCGCCTCCGGGCCCAGCGCGCGCTCCGACTCCGAGCGGCTCAACACGTTGAGACTGGACAAATCACACAGTGTCATTTGTCATGCATCGTTAAATTAAGTAATAAAAAATGGTTTACAATTATAAGATTTTTACGTGTGATATGTGAAAGTTTGACCTACATTCGTTTTAAATCTAACCGCTCCCCTGAAAGCAAACTATTGACTTGAAAGTGTTGTGATAGTACAAAGTAGCAATCGCGTATGGCAAACCAAGAAGCGCTGCTGCGGATTCTGCACTTTGACATACAACTCGCTTCTAACTACACGTCATCTAAGATAAATAAAATCTATCTAAATCATCAATCCATTTATGCGATACGAGAGGCCTGTTGGTGTAGTCGTAGGCCGTCGTCCGACTCCATCATCAGAACATCTCCATGGTACCATTTTATTGTATTGTCACCGAAGATACATATGTATACCAAATTTGAGCCAAATCAAACATCACGAAGTGGTTCAATTTAGCTTCGAAGATTCGTGCCAAACACGCATACATACATACAAACATTGCAAGTTAAATTAAAGCTTGTAATAATGTATTCCAGTATGTTTATCAGTGTTCTAGAACCTACAGTACATACTAGGCTTAGTTTGGGTCTAGGTAGCGCTGTGGAATATGGGCTAGAATATTATTATATTGTAATAACTACGAGTATATATCTTACGCCATGGCCATCTGTTTCTTCTTGATATTCTTCTGCACGTCTGGCATAGAGCACGACTTCGCCAGAGTCCTGGGAGCCAGGAACAAGGGATTATATGATGTCTTTGTGGGAGATTCAACTGAAAAAAGACGTTGGAAGCATTTGTGATAGTGAAATACCTTAAAAATTAATTTACAAATTTGTAACACCGTTTAGAAATCCTCCACATCACCATCGTCTTGCCAAGTATCAGAAGACTTGGTAGTATGACGTTGAATAGCTATGATGATTCTTCCTGTCAGCCTTCTAGAAACGTGAAATCTCTATCGAACTCTTTGTGAGGTTCTAAAAAGTATAGATAGCTTTGCAACTCTAACCGACTCAAAAACAGGATCTCCTGCTACATTTGATAGTTTCTACTGATACAGCTAGACTGTCTTTTAGCGTGGCAGTCCACAGGCTTTACTTATTTCCCATGGCTATAACGATATCTCGTTTGGTTTTTTTATCGTCATGTCTGATATATAACCAGGCTAAAGGGCTAGACTAGGGTGTCTTTACAAGTAGTTGAAATAGTGTGTACAAAAGCTTGTTATTCAGCTATCAGCCAGTTTAGAGAAGCCTCACCTTCATTTCCTTTGGAGTCGTTATTCTCGTTCTCATCTGCAACATACGCTTCATTGGTAAAGCCTGTTGGAGAGGGAGAAAAGTCCACGGTTTTCTTCTTGTTGCTACACGAAGATAACTTACGGCTTTGCTTGCTTTCAGCGGACACTGAACGGGCCAGTTTCCTAAAAGGAAGGACAGATCAGAGTAGAAGTCGGAATGGGAGAAGTAACCTCAAGGAAAGCACAATATCGAATTCTGTCTAGTTAAGTTAGGCAGTTAGAGAATGCCACATTGACCCAATGGGACAAGAAAACTGCTGTCTCGTACTCTCGTGTTGAATGCTTCTACTATCCAAAATATTATAGTCTTTTTTTGTCTCTGGTATGCATGGTGAATGCCTATAAACACCATCGATCCCTTGCTGTAAGATGGATTATATTTTTAAAGACTTTTATAGAAAAATATAAAAACGTATCCTAAATAAGTTGTAAAGTCAAATGCTCGCTTGAAAGCTTAATTACTTACTGGTGTCCATTTTCGATAGCCAGAATTTCGGGTCCATGCAGTCTGGCTTGTTCCCTCTCGAAGTAAGAATATAGCCGATTTGTCCATTGACCTACACCGCGGATATGGAGCCACAAGTAATCTGGAAGAACAAAGAAGAATCTCTTGTAGTAAGGGCTTGAAATCCTCTTGTACCTTTTGAGGCTCTGAAAAATACTTTGGTAATGACGAATGAAGTTAATGACCAATACAAATCATTCAATTACATAGCACATAGTATGAAATTCTTAACGAAATCTATAGATACCTTCTTGCTCAGGAGCGCTGCTGATGGTAAAGGGATGCCATTCGTAAGTGGCTATAGCTGGAATATTGACGAATACGTAGTCTCCAGCGTGGAAGTCCAGGAGTGGAGGCCGCTTAACGACCAGGTGTGTCACCCGGGATGGCAGCAGAATACCTGATGATATGTATGTATTGCCGCGTTCTGACCTGGAATGAAGTAACAATCGAAATTAAGAACCAACATTATGCTACTCTACAGTGTAAGATTCATCGAAAGTTAAAGTATTTATTGCATCTAAGTGTACATAAATCCAGGCATTACAATTAAAACAGGTACTTATTACTTAGTGCCTTTTCCAAGCATTGCAATGCTGAGGGCTAAACAATATTGCACATAGTATATTTAATTATTCATATTCATAAATTTATATCTCATTTGTAATTTATATCCATCATTGTTTTTATTCAAATTCATCATAAAACATAACCCTATAAGAAAAAACGACCGTATAAGAGTCTTCTCATTTTGTTTTGTGACAATACTAGAAAATAGATAAAGTTATTATCTCCTAAAACAAGTAAGTTTTCTTTGGAACAGGTAGAAAGAGGTAGGGATGTAGTAGATTTCTGATCGAAATTTGCCTGACTTTGAAAGCATCCTGCAGAAGTTTGCTGTTAAACCAGCAGTTAGTATGGTAAAAGGTGCCCTTGGATCATACCCAGGTACCAGTAACTTCCTTAATACTACCTAAATAAAGAGCATTTTACTTAATCAATTCAATTGTGTTCATATTTACCTCAACCAAGCTAATCTCATTATCCGTTCTGATATATAAACAGTCCCGGGGATCACGAACCACTTCCAGAAGTTTGGTCCGTGGAACACCAGCAGTAACCAGAACGGGACGTACAGCAAATGCGTCCAGTAAAATACCTGAGTACAAAACCAGTTACACGCATTAATCAACAATAAATTACAGCATGAAAATTATAGTTTTAGAAGGAAGACCCGTAAACTTTCGCTCGTATTCGATCAGGTGAGAAGTACATACCTTCACCCTTCAGACAACAGCAGCAGCCAAAAAAAAATGCTATATAGCATATTCTTCTTTTTCTCCTGGTAAAGAAATCACCAGAACTTTATTACTTAGAGTGGTGGTAATGAATAGGTACCATTTGTTTTGAGTGTTCACAGGCGTCTGTACATTTATGTGCTATAAGTAGATACAGAGATGTTAGAGGGCTCTGATTTCCCGAAAATGGCCAGTTCAAATTACAAATAAGCTACCCTGACCTTCTTAAGCTTTAGCTTACACTCCATTCGTATAAGCCTTTCAATTCCTTACCTTCTTGCCCCATACCTTTTCAATATACTAACAATTTTCCTATTTTAATTTCCAAAGTACCCGGTATGTGGCAATAGTCTTGCTCTATATTACGCGAAGGGCACCTATTTATAATTGGTAAAATGTGGGTGTTCAATCACTTCTGATGACCCCTTGGGGGGTACAGGCTTGTATGTATGTATGTTAGGAGTTTTTTGCATATATAGAGAAAAAGTTAATGCAGCAGTGATGTGTGAAGAGTCATCCTAGTATCAACACTTTACATAATAGTTAATTTTTCATTAAATTAAATTAGTAAATTTTAATTTTTTCGTTCTATGTAGTCATCGGTTTACCATCTAGAGCCGTGTCGTCGTCATCATCATCAGTGTTTCATAGTCCACTGCTGAACAAGGCTCTCCTCATCCAGTTTCTCTAGAGGCGTGTGCCACCTTCCTATTAAACAAAACCCTTACCTCAAAGCTCCCACCTCTTCTAATAAAAGGTTGGCTGCAGATGAACATGACTAGAAGAATTACGACCAACGCCACGCCTGTAGGGTTCGCGCAGCCAGGCACCAAGCCAAACATTTTCGGCTTCGCGGTGAAAAGCCATTCCGATATAGTGTAGTTGTTTGTCATTGGATCATGGACTACTACGAGACCTGGAATGTTAAGAACGGTTATAGGGCGGGGTACAAATAAATTCGACTTTCTTTTTCAACACCTAACATATAAAAAAGTGTGTAATTCACACACGGCAGAAGTGAAACTTCAAAAAAGTAGAATAAATTTAATTTTAGATAATTTATACAATAAAAGTTATTGGTCAAATTAACACAGATGTGTTAAATAATTAACATAGATTAATTAACCAACGAATTTTAATACGCAAATGCACAAAAATGATACACGTGAATGATACACCACGTTGACTATGACGCATTTTCTGAAGGCTTCGTAGACACGTGCTAGCATATGAAGATTATAGGAAACACTGTGTACTTGTATTTTATCTCATTCTCTCGCTGGCTAAATCCTATTTATGAAAATGTTTGTCTCTTTTTAGTGTGACTTTTTCGTTTCATCGAATTGTCAAATCACAACGATTCTAAACTTCACGCGTTTCACATCAAAAAATATTTTTTCATACTATTACGGCCGTTTGCATCCCGGCGCTCATTACGACAGATAAATCGGTGGCAGCGAAGTCAATCCAATCTAGCATTTGCAAGTTGCAACCGAAGCGGTAGGACGTCTCACCTCTTAAACCAGAGCCCCGTTGGGTCCGCAAATAGTCGGGTATCCCCGAAGGCCGAAATATATACGTGAGTAAAACCGTATTTCCTTAATTCATATATTTGTTTCCTATCTTAGTACAAAATCAGTTAAGAAAAAATATTAAAATACTTACTAAAATTACATAGATGCATAATAGTATGGACCAAGCTGTACAGACAGATCATCACGCCGGTCAGCTTGTGAAGGTAGATGTGATGATCCAGAGGCAGGTACGAGCTGAACCCCCTCACTCTTAGCTGCGTGAGGCAGTTCCGCAGCATCAGGACTAATACCCAGGCGCAGTTGAAATTTAGGCATTGGCCTACAAATGAAAAAAAATATACTCTGTATACAGGATGTAACAAAAAGATGTGGTCTAATTTTAGCAGTGTATTGTGTAGCCGAAAAGTAAATTTATTTAGCTTGAAAAAAAATGTAGTTTATCAATGCTTTTGTTGGTGTAGGTGCACATTTCGGCTGGCCTGTTCGTCTAGTGGTTAGTGACCCTGACTGCTAAGCCAGAGGTCGTGGGTTCGATTCCCACCCAGGACAAATAATTGTGTGATGAGCACGATCATTTGTTCTGTGTCTGGGTGTAATTTATCTATAATATGTATGTATTTAGAAATATATAAGTATGTTTAACAGCAGTCTGGTTACCATAGTACAGGCTCTGCCTAGTTTGGGATCAGACGGCCGTGTGTGCGATGTGTCAAGTTATTACTATTTCTAAACAATGAGTCATACTTTTTCGTGCGTGCAGCCGGCTTTCATCGATTTATAAGACGTTATCACGTCAAAAATTCTTGATGAAGATGGAATTTACATAAATTTATTGCTCTTTTAAGTCGTAACGACATTTCTTTACACTTTTATGTTCTATTTGCACATTATTATTCGCTTTTTAAACAGAATAATTTTATTGTCCGCCGCCATGATGCATTACGAAAACAAAACGATATCAGCTCCTCTAACAGTATATATGGATGTGGATGTAACTAACTAATCAGTAATGTTTGACCGTAATATCTTGAAGTAGTCGTGCGTTTAGCTGTTAATATCGTCAAACGCTGATTTGACCGACCGACCATTTGATGAATTAGGATTTTTTTAGATTTGGCTGCGACATATACAGGTGAATTTTTCCGAAACTATGAGGAATAGCGAAAAGTACGCAAAGGAGTCTCGGACCCGATTTTAATGGAAACTAAAACAGCATCATTGGATTTTTGAAAAATCAATAATGCTAACCATGAATCTAACCCATTGACTTGGAAAAAAAACACACACTGTATTATTACACAATTCGACAGTGTCGCTAATGAGGAACGAATTCTGGGAAGTAATTGACATACGGCGAACTTAAGGAAAATGTTGGATTTTAATAAAATGCTTTATATTTTAAAGTAATGTGTTTAATAATATAACCATACCTACATACCTGTACCTTGTTCGAAATGATGCTCAATATTTTTTTCAACACACACCCGCAGCGCAGTCATGTTCACAACATTGTGTTCTAATTAACTAGAGTTTATATATAAGTATGTATAAAATAAAGTTTAGGTTCTCTTTATCAAAATAACTAATTTGAAAAATCAAAATTACTCGAACCGGTATATAGTGTAAAAACTAACAAGACGCTCAATAGATGTCACTGTGCCTTTTAAATGCATCGCGGTATGGTTTCGTTACCACACGTAGTATTTATTGTTTGAGACAAAATAGCAAAGTTGACAGACGGACGGATAACCCTCCCATTAAACCGAGGGTTCCGTACAAACAAACTTAACTAATTTTTATAGGAGCTACATCGGTGTAGCTCAATAACTTATCTATTTACATAAAATTTCAAGTTTCATAAGCATATGTTAGTTAACCTAACAGTTTAGCACCACTGCCAGTTATTCATACAGCAATTTTCATTTTAAGTTATTTTATTAGAGAAAACCGATCTGTGAAGTGAACGTAATTTTCTCAAACACCACACAATAAAATTAAATAAAAATACAGTTTTCTTCCAAAAACATTTTGGACCCCATCATAAATCAAATGTTGTTATAAAACCCCCTTAGATTATATATTTAGGTCCTATATAAATCTATGGACCCCTTATTTGGGTCAGGGATGATAATATTAGTTCTCATTTTTTACATTGCAATAAAATGAATAATGATATTAAATTATTTTATATTTCACTACATATTATAAAACAAAGTACCCCGCCGCGTCTGTCTGTCTGTTCGCGATAAACTGAAAACTACTGAACGGATTTTCATCCGGTTTTCACTAATAGACAGAGAGATTCATGAGGATGGTTTAGGTGTATAATTTGTATCCGTGCGAAGCCGGGGCGTGCTAGTTTATAATATTTTAAATATCAGTGAGTGTAGTGAAACGAAATCCTAAAAATTTGTAAATTAAATTATTGTTTTTAAATGTTTTATGAATACATAAATTTAAAAGAAAATAATTCAAACTGTTGAGCAATTAATTTTTGGTATGTGTAATCTCAATTTAATTATTTGCACTTCTAGTCCCGACTATACTAAGATTGCCTAGAAATGATTTCTAAGCAACAAGACTGCCCATGTCTTGTCTATTACGCATTGGCCTATTACTGAAACAATCAACAACAAACCAACAAATTTATATCACATTATAACAAAACAACGTAATGAACAACTCGTTACTTTTCTATTGTAGTCTGAGCTCACTTTGTGTTTATTGAGTTTTTGTAGGTTTAAAGCAAAATAAGTTTTCTGATTGTTCAAGAATGCCAAAATTTTCGCAAACCAGATAGCCATATCAATTCTTTTATCAATATCTTGGCTTTTACAGGGTATAAAATGCTGTCTGATTAATGATCTTATTTTCTTTATTGGTTCTCCTTGCGTCCGCTGTCCAAGTATTTCCACAGCCCAAATAATCACGTTCACTGGAGTAGGAGAACCATATATCGCCAATGTTACTTCTGGATATAGAATCTGGATAGCTTCCTTACAGTAAAAAAAGTCTTAATACAGAACTTTTTTTCTGCATGAAGATTATTTTTGTACCCTTGACAACTTGGAAGCAAAATTTCTCGCTGAGTAGTAAGTCGCGGAAGAGTAACAGAACAATTAGATTTTTGCCTCCAGAAATTTTTTGCCTCGCACAACCAATCTCTGGAACAAATTGTCGCCTGCGGAATTTCCGGACCGATACGACCTTCAAACCTTCAAGAAAAGAGCGTACTCCTATCTTAAAGGCCGGCAACGCACTTGTGACTCTTGAGTTGCAGGTGTCCATCGGTAGTCACTTACTATCAGGTGATCCGCCTGCTCGTTTGCCCCCTATAATATTAAAAAAAAAAAAACAGAACAAACAAAGTCACATTCGCATGGGTGTATTATATTAGTTAGGAAGTAAGAGTGTGTAGTAAATAGTTATCCATCCGTCTATAATATATGTTTATGATAAAATCAAGTGCATGAGACCATCAATAAAGTAAAAGCAACCAATCCAAGAACGAACTCACCACAAGCTCTTGCTAAAATGACGTATCCATTCTGCTTTCTGTATTCATAGCACCGTGACAGGAAAAGTCCGATATTGACCAGGGAGAACAGCCCTAAGTAAGTCAGGTAAACGTAGTTGTTCCTGAAGTATGGAGCCGAGAGCTGATAAGGCTTTAGTTTGGACAGCCTTTGGTAGAAAGATGCTGGCTGTGGATTAGGCTTTGGAGGCACCAACCAACGGTCTATACTGAAAAATAAATAATTAATTTAGAGATTTTCTGTTTGTTTGTTTACTTACCAATTTAAAATGGTAAAATAACTGGTTCCTATTGTGGTGACCTAGACAGAGCCATCTAGTGAAAAAAGTCGAACTAATTCTCGACTACTAATACTGATGTTTATTTGCCACTGTATTGATTCCACTAAGACAGAGTGATCAAGTAATTAGTCTTCGCTAGAAATTGTTTAAGCTATATATCAAATTAATCTGTAATAAATTAGACGTCTTTCTTAAAAAAACTATAGCAACTACTTTCTTTTCTTCGTTACCATGGCTTACACTAACATTGAAAACTAGATATTAAATGGTAACATCATAGACGCCAGGAGGGTGCACTTGCACGTCAGTTTTTTTTATATTATAGGGGTCAAACGAGCAGACGTGTCACCTGATGATAAGTGACTACCGTCGCCCATGGACACCTGCAACGAGAGTCACAAGTGCGTTGCGTCATTTGAGATAGGTGTACGCTCTTTTCTTGAAGGTTTGAAGGTCGTATCGGTCCGGAAATACCGCAGCAATTTTTTAAATTACCTACTATTTAAATAAAAACGTAAGGCGTCTAAATTATACAAATTTGTCGACCACATTGTCAATGAAATCAATGTCTTCCGCTCCCCCTTTCTTATGAATACTGAGTATCGCAGGCCTTTAGCCTCGCGTCTACCATCGTTGACAGATTCCACGTCAGAACACGTGATACTCAAGTTCCAGAGACTTTAATTTAAACACCCTAGTGATTTATTGAAGTGAAAACTTCTTTAGCGGCGTTGGGCACTTTTTGAGATGGGTAAAAAATGTTAAACTCGCGTCAGGACACGTGACCCTGATCGAAAATGTATGGAAAATGTGTCCGAGTGCCATATATTTAAAAAAAATATTTTTATGACGAGTTTCTTAGGAGGGGGGAGGGAATGAGAGAGAGAGAGAGAGAGAGAGAGAGAGAGAGAGAGAGAGAGAGAGAGAAATACATTGTGAAGTTATGTTTTCACTGCTCTCGGCAGTCCCATGACTGCCTACTTTTTTTTTTATTTATTTGAATAATAATTAGACATTAACTACTACGAGCTGAATAAATTTAAAGATTTTCCTGCTTAGGAACCGTAATGTATAAAAGCAGATATGCACCTCCCTGAAAAATGTTGTCGGCGCCCATGGGTTAAAATAGTGTAATGGCCTACTCCTTAGTGAAATAATTAGCATTGAAAATCAGATACCGGAAGTTTTTGAAGTGAAAACTTCTTTAGAGACGTTGGGCACTTTTGTTACGGGGAAAAAGCACTGATCCCGCGTGACCGTCACACTCAAATACATACAGAAACAGATGTGTGTGTATATGAATATTTATATAAAAGAAAGTTAAGTTTTCATTTCAGACGTGCAGTCCTACGACTGACAGCTTTTTTTTAGTGGCTTTTATGCGTTTCGAAACTACAACATCAAAAAGAAACGTAAAAACAAAAACATTTTCATTCACATAACTTTGCGACATCTTTGTTTTTACCTTATCGACAGGTTCTCCAAAAGCCCGTCATGATGTCCCAGCTGCTTCTTTAAGGCTTCATACGTGATAGCTCCTCGATGTTCGGAGTCTGCATCCTCTATCATGGCAGTTGTTAGGTCAAGCAGTTGTTCGTCGCTGAACTGCATTCCGTTCTCCTCCATACACGCACGCATCACGTGTTGAAGTTCACGCCGTTGAATTAGACCATCGCCTATATAAAACATTTATTTTCTTAATTTTTTATAATCTTAGATGGGTTATATGTACGATTGCGTCTACGGTGAAGTAAATTGATACTACTATTTTGTTTCGAAATATATATTAAAATTTACTGTAACGTCATCTAGCGAAGGCAAGCCGAACTAAGTAAAAGCTATTTAAGCTTCTACGTAGTTTGGCTTATCTTCGCTAGATGGCGTTAAGTTATTATACCTGTAGCGCTGAAAGAGCCCGTTTTGAACATACATTATACATAGGCTGCACTAAAAGTATCGGGAATGGAATATTTCCACTATTCCTATCATATTAAAATCTTTTTAATTGAAAACTCCTTGGTTTTAAAAATCGAATACCATTTATTTATTTAAAAAAAAGATTCTCGGTCTTCTCACAAGGTCTTCTCAAACTTGTTTAGTCGTTGAGAAAATGGAATTGACTCGAGAAAATTCAAGGGCGATGATTTATTATGACTTTCGAAGCGGTTTAACACAAAAACAGTGTGTTGACCGGATGCTTTCTGCATTTGGTGATGAAGCCCCATCCAAAACCACAATTTATCGCTGGTTTGCTGAATTTCAACGTGGACGTGTAAAGCTCAGTGATGATCCCCGTCAAGGTCGTCCAAAAACTGCAGTCACCCAAGAAAACGTTGATGCTGTGCGTAAGCTGATTGAGGAAGATCGACATGTGACATACCGCGAAATTCAGGCAAATTTAGACATTGGCATGAGTCATATACAAATAATCTTGCATGAACAATTGGTGTGAAAAAGTTGTTTTCCCGATGGATACCGCATTTGCTCTGTGAAGAGCAAAAAGCGGCTTGCGTTACTTGGTGCGTCAGAACTCTCGAAAGATTCCACGCAGGATCCTCAAATGCTGTATACAACATTGTATCAGGTGACGAATCCTGGATATACGCGTACGAACCCGAAACAAAAAACCAGTCACGAGTTTGGGTGTTCGAAAATGAGTTAAAGCCAACTAAAATTGTTTGTTCACGGAGTGTTGCAAAAAAAAAATGGTGGCCACGTTTGTCTCCAAAACCGGCCATGTTGCGACTATTCCTCTTGAGGGACAAAGAACGGTTAATGCAGAATGGTATGCTAGCATTTGTTTGCCACAGGTCGTTTCCGAACTCCGTAAAGAGAACTGCAACCGCCGCATCATCCTCCATCACGACAATGCGAGTTCTCACACCGCGCACAGAACAAAAGAGTTTTTAGAGCAAGAAAACATAGAATTATTAGACCATCCGCAGTACAGTTCCGATCTAAGCCCTAATGATTTCTATACTTTCCCTAAAATAAAGAATAAATTGCGTGGTCAGAGATTTTCATCACCTGAAGAAGCTGTGGACGCCTACAAAACGGCCATTTTGGAGACCTCAACTTCCGAATGGAATGGTTGCTTCAATGATTGGTTCAATTGTATGGAAAAATGTGTCAAATTTCGCGGAGAATACTTCGAAAAGCAATAAATACATTTTTAAATAGTAATGTTGTGTCACTTCCTTGATTCCCGAAATTTTCAGTGTAGCCCTCGTACAACTTTAAAAATACTATTGACCCAACACATGATCACCTAGCCCGTGTGGAGGATCTCTGTGTCGCAGGGACATATTGTACAGTCTCTTCACATTTAAGTGCATATAATATGTATCACCAAGGAGTTAAATGTTAACACAGCACTTTTATATTTTAAAGCTAAAATGTGTTAGTTTATTGTGTATTGATTGACTATTGCAAATTAAGTAACCTAATCATGTAATATGCTGGGCTACTTGTCTTTCTTTCTTATATATTTAGTGTTAGCAATGCCAACAGTTGCGTTGCGAATACTTAAGGCTGCCATCTGTCCGGGTTTCCCCGGATTTGTCCTAGTTTAGAGGGTGTCCGGGGAGCGTCCGGGCGGGGTTTTCAAAAAGTATCCACAAGTGGACACTCTATGCCAGGGGAAAATTTTAATTGTTAGATGAATCGTTAACAAGCTAAAAATGTAAATGGAATCGTTCGTTCGTTCGTTTTTTTGAGGTGTCCGGGAAATAATCTCGATTTCACTACTGTACCCGGGATTTTTAAAATTTTTGTCCGGCGTTGGAAATGTAAATGATGGTAGGCCTACGAACACTATATATACATAAATGTAACTTCAATTTATCATAAGTGTTACTGGGTAACACAGATGAGTGCAATGTGTTTTGTATGTAATAATCCGCTCTTGCCTAACAATAACAGTTTCACAGCTAACCGTCTAAGTCATAAACTTTGAAGAGGAACCGTATCTTGTCCTCGGGAGTCTGGCCTGCGAAGCGGTGGACGGCTGCAATGAACTCCTGAAGGGAAATCGCTCCAGAATTGTCTTCGTCGAATATTTGGAATACGCGCTCCGTGAAAAATGGCTGTGAAGAAATTTATTTTTAATGAAATAGATTTATTAATCAGACCATCACAATATTGATCACATATTGATACTCAAATCTTACTTAGCCTGTGGTTCCAACCTGATAAAACTTTGCTAATCCAAGACTTTTTTTTTTTTTTTTTTGTGCGTGTGGAAACCCCCTCGGGCCGTCACCCCACCGGGGTTTTCGGTGGGGCGGTGTGTCGGAATCGAACCGACTAAAACCACACGGTGTGCCGTACTGCGCTTTAAGTAGGAGGGATCCGGGAACAGCTTTTATTAAGACATCCAGACCGCTAACCTAAGACTTGTCCTGTCATTATAATTAACTTAAAAATTGTATGGAAAATTTTAATTGATGCTGCACATTCATAAAAACCTGTACCATACAGTATCATATAGTATATCTACGTTAAAATAAATGTACTACTTTAGAAAGTTTTCTGTCACTCACATTCTTCGAAACGACAATTTTTTGGAACTGTTCCCTTGTGATTTCTTTCTCGTCTCCCACGGTTGCCCTGAAGAGCTTCTCGAGCCGGTCCACGCTGTGCTTGTCGAATCCCACTCGTGGTCTAAAACATAGCAATTATTTAGCCCAAACAAATGTGTAATAGTTTATAGTAAACTGTTTCCCAGAAGTATTTAAGTTTGACCATTTATTTGTCAGTATCTTCTTTTTCGCTCTATCTATCTATCTTCTTTTGCTTCTTCTTTTCCCATGTGCTCTTCTGTACCATATAATAAATGATCGGTTCAGGAGTTGAGGCGTAAAAGCCTAACAAACAAACACACTCTGTTTATGAAATTAGGATTAGAATATCATGATTTCAATACGGATCGGAGTTGCCCGTCTGTGGAGGTACCTACCTTATAAAAAACTATCTAACCAGAACTACTATCATACTGCTGAGTTTCTACCGATGAACAGGTTGCGCAGTTTCATTGGACAATTTTGACTCGGTGACAAAGTTTTTTGTTTCAACGTTTATACATACGCTAAAAACAACCTGCCTCTCATTTACTTTTCTTTTTTCGGTTTGGACACATTACTGCTTAGGATAACGTTCTCGGAAACTCTTTATTTAGGTTGGTAATGGAATATGATAGTTATTTTCAAGTTATTCAATCTAACGATATTAATTATTGTATGTTAATTTCTAACAAGACAAAATATGAGCATATTAGCACAGATTTCTTGCTTTTCTAGTATGTAATACGTCTATTATATAATAGTACGTGTTATATATAACTATTTACCTGTTACTTGTAACGGTGGATAAAAACTCCATGATTTCATCAGCGGTTGTGTACCCATCGCCATCAGTGTCCACCGCTCGGAACAGTTTAACCGTAACCTGCGAGAATAATTCACAATAACTATGAAAAACACTTCCTTTCTACGTTATACTGTAAATATTGTAATGTATTAGTAGTAAATATTGTGCGTTTTCGGAAAGTTTGATTTGATATTTTGATAATGTTGCAATTTGAGGGTAAAATGTGATAATGTCGTGCCAATAAAAATATATTATAATTAAAGCGACTTCTCCACGCTAGATGGTGCTAGCTTCCTTCAAAGAGAAGTAATTCTATCACCATCAATCCAGCCGCAACACACCCAATAAGTTATTACATACTATATTTACTATGACTTTTATTGAATCTTGCCATATACTATTTTAGAGCCAGATTGTTGGTAAATATTTACATGATATGAAAAAAATAGACTAGGTTCACTCGTCGTAAATTACATCTACGAACCGTAGCTCTATTCACTACGCCACCGTAGGAACTGATGCTGAAGTACATCGCCCGTGAGCATGTTTAACAAAGATTCTTAATCAGATTGTTATTATTGTACATTAAAATTTACTGCTGCCCTAACTTTACCAGGGTTTTAGAGGAAAAATCATTTTTCAAATAGGTGCAGTTGCAACATAGAGCACCCTTTAAACACACCCAAACATAAAATTTCACGTGTTTCTTCGTAATATAAAATGATATAAAATTGTAGAACAAATAATGTTTTAATTGTACACAAATTTTTGTCTAATAAATACTCTGTTATATTAAAACACCATAGATTGCCTTTTTTGACGTCATTGTAAAGAGAGAAATCGTCGTTGATAACTTAATAGGTTCGAAAAGAATCTGCCCTGACTGACTGACTGAGGATAATTCTTGTACAGAGCTACCAACATCTAGCTTCCACAGTAAAATAATACGCTCAGAACTCACGACTTTGTTTTGTAGGATAATTTGAAAGGTATTCAACGTTATCACTCCATTCCCGCACAAAACGTACGCCAAGCTTTCGATTTGCTCCACGAAATCTAACTGCTTATCTTCTCTGAAAGTATACAAAAAAAAAAGAAAATAAAGAAAACCGTAGGTGTATTCAACAAGTATACAGCGCCTCCAGCGTCGAGTAGATACAATATGCAACAACATTGTAATTACCTCTATTTGTACTAATAAAATACTTTACTGTATTTTTCGAGGGAAAAAGCATAGACTTAATCATTACATAGTCGAATAAAATACTAATGTAGTAAGTAAATGAAGTAATGGTCATACAACGCCATCAATTTATATTTTAAAATTCTTAGTGGCGTGCCATCTATCGCTCAAAGATAAAAGTAATTGCGTAACTATGCGACACTAGATGGCAGGACTATAAAACAAAACTACGACTAACTTATTGCAAAGTTGAAAAATATCGTAACATAATTTTAATTTAAAAGCAGGAAATCAATCTCTCACCCTGGTTTTAGTTTGTAAAACGAACACTACAGTGCATTTAAAACACGTTGTCCTGTTGGGTGAAAGTATTTCCCAAAATATTCGCGTAACCTTTTTCCATCAGGCAAATCATGTGCAACGTGTGTATGACTGTATGTGTAACTTTGTGTGTTGTGTATAAAAGTACCATTCGCTACAAATAGTCAAAGATTACCAATAAAGTAATGTGCATTGAAAAATTAAACTTTACAATGAAACACTGCTTAATTTTTTACAGCTTCAAGGGACCGCAGACATAATTATTTGGTATTAATTTCAGCTTGACGTGTCCACGGGTTCCTGAGATAAAAGAGTCTTGACAAACGGACAAAAAAGTGATCGCATAACAGTTTCTTTTTTTTTCCATTTGAGGAATGGAAACCTAAAAAAGTAACATTCAGTTGAGAACTTACTCTTTTTGAAGTTAGTTAAAATTAAACTTACGTGAACCTCTCCTTCAAGTATTCAATCCAGTTGTCTTGTGGGAGGTAATCTCTTCCATCGACATCAAATAGACGAAATATTCTCTCCAGCAAATCCTGAAACAATGGGAAATAGCATTTTAGTTAAATAACAATAATTATATCTTCCAAAAGATACTCTAAAACAGTTCACTCAACTTCATCGAAGACTACATAGAGGCTCACGTCAGAAAGTTTCCCAGACTTGGAGTTGGATGTTTTCCAAATTTATATGGTCCTAATTGTTTTTAAACTTCCTCGACTTTAATACATATTAGATGCGTAATTCGGGACTTAATCGCGATAATATTTAAAAGATACCTACAATACCTCTTGGTTACCCGACGTTTCGATCGAATTGCACCGATCGTGGTCACGAGTGGACCGCTTTGATACATATTAGGTGTGTAATTCAGGACTTACGTGCGACCACTCATCACACTCATCACCGTCCACTCGTGACCACGATCGGTGCAATTCGATCGAAACGTCGGGTAACCAAGAGGTATTGTACCTTTTAAATATTATCGCGATTAACACACACCTAATATATATGGTCCTAGCCAGGAGGGAGGTTTGGGCCTTCGGTAACCTCACTCTCTCGGCGAAACACAACACAAGCATTGCTTCACGCCGGTTTTTTGTGAGGCCTAGTTATCACTCCGGTCGAGCCGGCCCATACGTGCCGAAGCATGGCTCTGCCATTAAGTTGCTTAATTGTTTAAATACGCTGAAGAGTTGCTTTTGTTGGTTAAACGCACTAATCTCTATCATTACCAGATGGACATAAGCATATTTGTATTTATTTTTTAACTCCGTTAACTCTGTTGAACTCTAAAAACTAATCAACTAGTTTATGAAACTCCATCAATATGCTTATAAGGATAGATAATTATGCATAATTGAAGTGGACATAGCTTTCGTCGGAGTTGGTATAAATAATCGTCCGTCTACTGGTTATAAAATTACTGATATCCTTGTATTAACATGTTATATTACAAGTTAAGGCGAACGTTCGCAATTTAATGTGACAGATAACTAAGCGCATGTCGACGTTAGTTTGTGTGGCCCGACTTGTTTTAAAACTTGGTGTTAATCTTAAATGATATTATGAAACGAATGTCCCTTTGTTTGTTAAGATTTTACGCCTAAACTACTGAACTGATCATCCTGAAATTCATCATACGACGTGTATGCGAGGGGTTCACAGACATACGATACCTTTCATTCCAAAAAAATAAAACAGTTCTTTTTTAACGCGAGCAAAGCCTTGGCTATAGCTAATAGGTATACTATAGAAGTATCAACGTACATTCTGATAGTAAGTACCTAGTTATAAAAATATACGATTGTAATCTCGTGTGTATTTCAAGGAATTTTGACCCAATTGGAAATGAAATGAAATGAAATATGTTTATTTGCATAGAATACAGGTAGTACCATGGGTGGTTTTGGATGAATGCCATATTCTGCCTTGTTTTGGCATGCAAATGTATAAAAAATGGAGCCCTTTAACAAGGAGTGGAGCGACCTGTCGCGTCGACGTCTTTTGCCAATATACTTTTAATTGAGTTAATAGCCGGTATCAACAAAGTTTGACAGTGAATGGGGCTCATTGTGTATCTATCATGCTCATTGCTTTGATAGTTCACTGTCGTTGTCCTGGTGTATAGATGTTTCTGATTTTTATTCTTATTCTAACTAATATTGTATTCATGTGAAAATGAGTTTTTTAGTGTGTTTGTTCGTTACGTTACCACTTGATCGCAAATTCGCAAGTCCGACGCCTTAGCCGATTACGCTATCGCCGCTTCAAAATTTGACCGACAGAATTTACATGAACGCGAAGCCGCGAAAGCTATTTGGTTATATTTTTATATATACATACATATATAGTGTGTTGTAAACTACTTTTGTAATAAAATATTAACATATTACATAAACTATTGAACCTCTAAATGTTATCACTTAAGGTCGATAGATAAATAAGATTTCGCCTGTCGGCAAAAAAAAATGTCATATCACAAAAAAAGTGTCATATCACAAAAAAATTGCCATATCACAAAAAAAAGTGTCATATCACAAAAAAAGTGTCATATGACAAAACAAATGTCATATCACAAAAAAAGTGTCATATCACATGTTAGGTACGTTTAACATTTTTATAGCATTGAATAGCAAATGTTACATTTGGTCAGCTGTAAAAACTTTGTTCCCTTTTTCACTGAGCTGTTTTGTTCAATTCACAGGCATAAAAGTCGTGTCTCCTCGAAATTGCTGTTTTTGTACTCTGACACTTTTTTTGCCAAGAGGCGATTTGTTTAATATTAAAGACTTCTTCTCGATAGGAATGTGTCTCACTAATTATTCTCCATTACCTACGTCGAACTTGTCAGCAGGCGTCATATTAAGTGTCAGTGGAATGTTTAGTTGCATCGATGGTTACGCCCCCTAGCGGCTCGTGACGGACCTTATCAAGATTTAAACGACTTAATAACTGCTTTTTAGATTGTTTATTGTGTGTTAAGATGTTTAGCACTAATAACGAATTAAGTCGACATGAAAATCAAAACGTAATGTTTTTTATTAGGAGGAATCAAACGCGAGTCTTGTATGTTCTTCCAAGAAATTCTTTTTTTTTATAGTAGGTATAGGTGGCAAATAGGTGGTGGTGGTAGGTAAGTGACCATCGCTGCCTGCATCACAAGAGTCACAAGTGCGTTGCCGACCTTTAAGGTGGGAGTAAGGGGAAGGGTGGAAGAAGGGTAGAGGGGGGAGGGAGGGAACGGTTAGGACCTTCGGTAACCTCACTAACTCGGCGAAAAGTAATGCAAACATTGCTTCACTGCCGGTTTTCTGTGAGGCCATGGTATCACTACGCTCAAGCCGGCTCATACGATGATAAAAAACTGGATAACTGGATTTCCATTATTGAGTTGCAGGTGTCCATGCCGTCCATGGGCGGTGATAGTAAGTTACCATCAGGTGACCCGTCTGTTCGTTTGCCCCCTACACCATAAAAAAATACTCCTTACTACGACTACTACGACTTAAGCCGTCAGACTTGTAATCTGTAATTGTAAAGTGGGTGTGGATTCTAAACCCCACCTAAAATGTTACCGAAATGAATCCACTGCTAATCCCACTAATATTATAAATGTGAAAGTTTGGATGGATGTATGGATGAATGGATGGATAAATGGATGTTTGTTACTCTTTCACGCAAAAACCACTGAACCGATTGCGATGAAACTTGGTATGTAGATAGCTGGAGACCTGGATTAACGCATAGGCTACTTTTTATCCCGAAATTATATGAATTTATTTTGCAAATACATAGGCTGCACTAAAAGTATCGGGAATGGAATATTTCCACTATTCCTATCATATTAAAATCTTTTTAATTGAAAACTCCTTGGTTTTAAAAATCGAATACCATTTATTTATTTAAAAAAAAGATTCTCGGTCTTCTCACAAGATCTTCTCAAACTTGTTTAGTCGTTGAGAAAATGGAATTGACTGGAGGAAATTCAAGGGCGATGATTTATTATGACTTTCGAAGCGGTTTAACACAAAACCAGTGTGTTGACCGAATGCTTTCTGCATTTGGTGATGAAGCCCCATCCAAAACCACAATTTATCGCTGGTTCGCTGAATTTCAACGTGGACGTGTCAAGCTCAGTGATGATCCCCGTCAAGGTCGTCCAAAAACTGCAGTCATTCAAGAAAACGTTGATGCTGTGCGTAAGCTGATTGAGGAAGATCGACATGTGACATACCGCGAAATTCAGGCAAATTTAGACATTGGCATGAGTCAAATACAAATAATCTTGCATGAAGAATTAGGTGTAAAAAAGTTGTTTTCCCGATGGATACCGCATTTGCTCTGCGAAAAGCAAAAAGCGGCTCGCGTTACTTGGTGCGTCAGAACTCTCGAAAGATTCCACGTAGGATCCTCAAATGCTGTATACAACATTGTATCAGGTGACGAATCCTGGATATACGCGTACGAACCCGAAACAAAAAACCAGTCACGAGTTTGGGTGTTCGAAAATGAGTTAAAGCCAACTAAAATTGTTCGTTCACGGAGTGTTGCAAAAAAAATGGTGGCCACGTTTGTCTCCAAAACCGGCCATGTTGCGACTATTCCTCTTGAGGGACAAAGAACGGTTAATGCAGAATGGTATGCTAGCATTTGTTTGCCACAGGTCGTTTCCGAACTCCGTATAGAGAACTGCAACCGCCGCATCATCCTCCATCACGACATTGCGAGTTCTCACACCGCGCACAGAACAAAAAGTTTTTAGAGAAAGAAAACATAGAATTATTAGACCATCCGCCGTACAGTCCCGACCTAAGCCCTAATGATTTCTATACTTTCCCTAAAATAAAGAATAAATTGCGTGGTCAGAGATTTTCATCACCTGAAGAAGCTATTTGGTTATATTTTTATATATACATACATATATAGTGTGTTGTAAACTACTTTTGTAATAAAATATTATATTTATAAATATGGACGCCTACAAAACGGCCCTTTTGGAGACCCCAACTTCCGAATGGAATGGTTGCTTCAATGATTGGTTCCATCGTATGGAAAATGTGTCAAATTTCGCGGAGAATACTTCGAAAAGCAATAAATACATTTTTAAATAGTAATGTTGTGTCACTTCCTTGATTCCCGAAATTTTCAGTGTATAGACCTTTTAAGACACTTTTACATGTCGATAAGTTCCATAAATCTAGATGTAGCTAGCATTTCCTGAGAATAGCTTTGAGAAGAAACGCCGCAACAAACTCAAGACTGTGTCATGTAGGCATAAGTATAAGGTGATCCGACGCAAAAAAAGGGGTGTTATAAGTTTGATGTGTATCTGTGTGTCTCTGTAGCATCATAGTTCCCAAACGAATGAACCGATTTAAGCGCGGTTTTTTTTTTTGTTTGAAAGGTGACTTGATCGAGAGTGTTCTTAGATGTAATTCAAGAAAATCTGTTCATCCGTTCGAAGATCATCAGCTCTTTTGTAATCGTTGAAGGGAGTTTTGAGTCGGGGGTGTTTTAAATTTGTAATTTATTTTGAGTTCCGAGAGTGTGTTAAGATTAAGACCTGTACATTTGTAGCGAGAGTTTTATTAGTTAAATGTTTCCCTAAGTAAGCCATCTGTTTTAATAATATTTAAGCTGTGGTTGTACCTACGTTTTATACAAAATGTATATCTGAGCGTGGTAACATTATCAGATCCCGTACGCTACAACTATCTCAGTATAGTATCACACATGTCGAGGTACTCGCGTGATAATTCAAGGTGTGATGATATCATAGTTCTGAGGTCAGATCATTATACTATTTATTATTTATCCCTAGAGTAGATCGAGACGTCACCACCCCTAAAGGTGGAGCCCTACTTTAGCGAATGATTGAGACCTACTTGAATGTTTAGTTTTTTTAAGTGTTGAGTTTTTCAAAAGGAATAAGTATGTGTGTACTTATGTACGCACGTAAGAAGTTATACTTCTTTGGTGCATCGTAAAAAATTACTCTCATAATTTTTCCCTAGCGCGTCAAAAGAAGTATAACTTCAAAAGAAACCACACATGGAATAAAAAAGTTGAAAAAGTTGGATCAGTCTCACAGTTGAAGTAGATCACGTTAATGAATAAAAAATTATTATGTCAAAAATACATTGTTTTAGCATTTAGTATAGGTACTTATTGAACCGCGTGTTATAAACTTATTTTAAAAGATAATGTTTAATTGATAGTTGACCATACCACCACTGGCGAAGTAACTATTATCTTATCTGTGACACTAATCTATACTAATATTATAAATCTGAAGAGTTTGTTTGTTTGAACGCGCTAATCTCAGGAAATACTGGTTCGAATTGAACAAATCTTTTAGTGTTGGATAGCCCATTTATCCAGGAAGGCTATAGGCTATATAACATCACGTTACGACCAATAGGAGCGGAGCAGTGATCATAAACGCAGGTAAAACTGCAGGGACAGCTAGTCCCAAATATAGGGTACGCCCAAAATACATGTGTACACCACTGACTTATAAAAACCTGTGTACGCTTATTGAGGGATGCACATATGCGTACACACGTACATTGCCAATCTCTTAATGAATTTTACGATACTTATTTATTGTGTACAATTATAGTCAGAGTGTATAATGCATTGCCAAAAAATTAATTAAAGGTAATGAGTTTGTTTGTAATACTTTAACACCTTAACTACTCAACCGATCGTCAAGATATGGCATACACGTTGTCAAACGTACAGAAAAGTATTTTTTCATCCAGAAACACCGAAAACCAATAAACAAAAAAAAAGTACATCTTCCTGATGGTCTAATCCTAAGTAATTCTTCTATTTATCAATAAACATAATCCTTTAAGGGAGTTTTAGTTATATTTCGTAGTTAATTGAATTAATTTTTTATTTTTTTATTTATGATATACCTAACGAACGGGGCAAACGAACAGACGGGTAACCTAATGGTAAATGACTACCGCCGCCCATGGGCGCCTGCAACTCAAGAGTCACAAGTGTGTTGCCGGCTTATAAGGTGGGTGTAGGGGAAGAGGGGGAAGATCGAGAAGAGGGGAGAGGGGGGAAGACCAGGAAGGGTAGGGCCTCTGGTAACCTCACTCACGCGGTGAAAAGCAATGCAAGCATTGCTCCACCACTAGTTTTCTGTGAGACAGTGGTATCACTCCTCCACTCGAAGCATGGCTCTCCCAAGAACAAACTATTTTGGAGTACCGTTCATCTAACGATTGAGGCAGAGAATTAATGATGGTATTAACATGTCGTTGTTAACTGTAGCGGTTACGAAAGCTATTTTGTGACACACAGGCAGAAGGAGCGGCCGACTAACTTTGATGCAACTGCTGACGACAAGAAACCGTAAAATAGTAGTATATATAAAAGAATAAATAAAACGTAAAGCTAATCAGACTCCGGGATATTGGACCCCAAAAATCTTTATTATTGTCTATTAATAAAAAAATAACAATGCCACTACGAAGTATTTAAAAATTCATTGGCTAATTTGAGAATGGGTAAATATTTTTTTTCAATATTAAGCAATCACACCCTGAAATAAAATCTACTTATTAAAAATATAATCATTAAAGTTGATTACCAAAGAGCGATGATGTCGACTAACTAATACTCATACAAAATCATTCAAGCAGACACGTACATAAGGATAATCAATAGGAAGCTGTAAGTGGCGGGCTGTTGTCTCTGCCAACATCCCGAATTTAATAAGGTATGTAGACAAGTGATATAAAGAAGGCCAAAAGAATACTAAAAACTAAGTCATACATCACATGAAAACGACATTTCTCTCACTTCCAACTTAGCCGAACACAACACATTAGAATAGGTACTAAAAGTCGCCCTGATTGTGCCCGCATGTGGTCGGGCCGCGTGTGGTTCCACCACTCGCTATAATGGCTACCCGTGAGGAGGCGGCGTCCGCGTGTGCCTAGACGTCACCTAATAGGTCTTTACTCGAAGACGGTTGGTGGCTACAAGGGGTCCGGATATCTTAATAAAAGTTTTACCCGGATCCGAGTGGTTTTCGTCGTTTGGATTCCGACACACTGCCTCACTGAAAAACTAAGTTCCAGTACAAGCATTTGGATATAGTCCTAGTGGCTTATATCTAGATTTTTGTACTGCAAACTTTCAGAAGTCAGTAATGAAATTGTTCTCAGTTTAAATCCCGTCCCGAAGTTAACTTCGTTGACGTTCTAACTCTCCGTATGTTCTCAAAGCTATAAAACTGCCATACTTATACTTAATAACATAATTAGTGATTGCACAAGTACAAATAAGTTAGGCGTGTGAAATGCGTGATCTATCACGTATGTCTTTGTACTGTTAACGTGGCAAACAATGTACCTACGACCCGCCTATAGTAAATGCCTGCCTTGTAACCCTCGGGAATTGTTAATCCTCTTAAAACTTAATATGGTAAAAATGGCAGAAAGACATTCCACCATTAGATGTAAAAACAAACTGTCAGTGGTACGACTGCACGTCAGAAGTGAAAACATAACTGATACATCTGTCATCTGAGCGTGACGGTGACGCGAGTTCAGTGCTTTTTGTGAAAAGCGTCCAACATGCCTAAAGAACTTTTAAACTTTCGCGTTCCATGATATAACATTATTTATGTATTTACGGGTGACCACGGCCAGTGCGACTTGGTCGAAACGTCAGGCAATTCGGAGGTATGTAATACCTTTTCGTGATCGCGTTAATTCCTGTAAATACATAAATAATATTATGTGCCTAAAGACGTTTTCACTTCAAAAATAAATTTTTATAGGATTTTAGAGAAGCGTAGAGTTTGGTCGGTAGGTGTGGCCACCGATGCGCGCCGTGACTTTTTTGTATTACTTCCTACTTCGATTTTATGATGTTTTTGGTTTTAACCTGTAATTTGTATCTGTGTACTTATAACTACATATTATAAAACAAAGTCCCCCGCCGCGTCTGTCCGTCTGTATGTCTGTCTGTCTGTTCGCGATAAACTGAAAAACTACTGAACGGATTTTCATGCGGTTTTCACTAATAGACAGAGTGATTCATGAGGAAGGTTTAGGTGTATAATTTGTACCCCTGCGAAGCGGGGGCGGGTTTTTTTCATATTTATATTTAACACCTTTGACGGCACTGATGCAGTTTACGTGGCATCTTTATGTGTAAATACTCTCTCTGTATCTGTCTTCTGTTAAAGAAATAAATAAAAAAAAAAATAATTACAATCTATTTTCTAGAATGGAATTCTAGTTGTGGAACAAAACTATAAGATATCTTAGCTACAATATTTTGTCAATGGGTTAATTAGATACTTCAACGTCTACGTCGCATCGACGTTGATGGGTTGATGGGTTCGATTACCGGTCAATGCAAATATCTGTATATGAAACATTATGTTTAAATTGGTCTGAGTGTTTCTACGTATAATATTTTTATATATTGTATTGTACTATGTATTAATTTTGACTGGCCTGGTGGCCTAATGGTTAGTGACCCTGACTGCTACGCCATAGGTCGTGGGTTCGATTCGAACCCGAGTCTGGGTGTTCTTTGTGTCCTTTGTTTGTATATTTGTAAAGTCCCCCGCGACACAGGAGTAATTCTTAATGCGGGAATTTTTCAATTCGTACCAGTAGTTCGTGAGATTAGCGCGTTCAACCAAACATACAAACTCTTCAGCTTTATAATATTAGTATCGATAATATTTGAAACGATATCTGATTGCCTAATTATACACATGTTTGATGGCGGATACACTTTCTAATATCATTACAAGACGAACGGAAATTCATGTCAGATTACATTATACGTAAGTTACATCGCCGTAATAACTTAAAATGGATTTAAATATATTATAACTTGATTCAAAGTCAATTAAATGAAGAATGTTCTGTGTGAGTGTTGCTGATTTCATTTAAAATATGCCAAACTCGTTTTTGCCCGCGTCTTCACTCGCACACACTTCACTACACTAGATTTTGTACAGCAATTCAGGTATCTCTTGTAAGACAAGATCCGACTTAGGTTGACATTCCCTCATCGAGTTTACTAAGAAAATTAATATTTTATACAATACTAGCTATGCCCGCGACTTCGTCCGCGTGGAATAGTGTATTTATATCGATTCAACAGCCTAAAAATAAGTTTCAAGCTTTTAGCTCTAAATATAACGATACTTCCATACAACTTTTCAACCCCACCTTTCAACCCCTTACACCCCTTTTTCTTAGCCTATGTCCTTTCTCAGGCTCTAGACTGTGTGTGTACCAAATTTCATTTAAATCGGATCAGTAGTTTCGTCGTGAAAGGCGACAGATAGACAGACAGACCGACAAATAAACAGAGTTACTTTCGCATTTATAATATTAGTAAGGATAATGTACTAGCAGCGCCCCACGGTTTCACCCTCGTAAGTCCCGATTCGGTGGGAATATCGGGATAAAAAGTATCCTATATGTTAATTCAGGTCTCCAGCTATCTACATATCAAGTTTCATCGCAATCTGTTCAGTAGTTTTGGCGTGAAAGAGTAACAAACATCCATACATCCATACATCCATGCATCTTCACAAACTTTCACGTTTATAATTAAACAAAATTAAACAAAACGTGCTAGGGTTGCCATCTCATATCTGCGCACGGCTATAAAATAATAAATAAATAAAAAAATTATTAAATATATTTAAATTAAAAAATTTAAAAAAATTTAATTAATTTTTTATACGATAATTACCCTAATGGAGTATAACAAATAGTTTTAACACTAATAGTAAAAGATGTAAATAAACCGCCTAAGTAAGGTTGTCTATCTTTTTCCAAGCAAGGATTAGGAGTGCTAGGTGTAAAAAAGTAAGCGTGCATTAGTAATTTACCCTCATCGAGTTTCCTTACGCAAATTAAATTAAAACGTAGATAATTATTATGACGAACACGATGGTACAGGGTTGCAATGGGAAAAGTACGCAAGTCATAGGGTTGTCGCGATTTTAAGTTTCAATAATTAACTAAGAGAGTGTGGTGAGAAAGAGAAACACTGACTATATAATATAAGCCTATGCGATTAAAAAGACAAGTTAAGTTAAGTTTGGTGAAAAGAAGTATTTAGTTTTCTTTCTTCATCTTTCTTTCTTCTTTCTACTTAAAAGGGATGAACTTAAGTACATACCTGTTGGTCTAGTGGTTAGTGACCCTGAATGCTCAACGTGAGGTCGCGGTCGTCAATAGGACAAATAATTGTGCGGTGAGCACGATCATTTGTTCTGTGTCTGGGTGTAATTTATCCATAATATGTATGTATTTAGAAATATATAAGTATGTTTATCAGCAGTCTGGTTACCATAGTACAGGCTCTGCCAATTTGGCATTAGGCGGCCATGTGTGAGATGTGTCAAGTTATTATTATTATTCATTTAAAGTAAATTACAGTTAACGTAATCGTATGCGTCTACATTCAGGTTAACCATGCACAAAAAAGTTATCAATTCTCTGTTTAGAAGTATAATGCCAGCAGTAGTTGCCGATAGCATCTAACTCGTGCAGAGACACTTGCATTTTATCAAGCATCTGTGATAAATATTTTGATATTAAGCTTCTATATAAGTGATATATAAGTAAGGCGTGATACGTACATGTCGACCTCACGTCTAGATCCGTTGCGACACATTCAAGCGATGTTTAATGCGACAGCCGTGACGAAAAGATTAGCGGTGAAGTGCGTATAAACCTTTTATTTTACACACATACCTATTACATACTCACTCTACTCCGAAGGGGTAGGCAGAGCTGTGTTAAACAACTACGATTTCCCAATTAATTTTGACCCATTCACGTAATAGGGGGCAATTGCAGAGAACCGGGGACTTTGGGTATTAAAATAAAAAAACGGAGTGTATTGAAAGGCAAAGGTAAATAAAATACATTCTTATTTAGTCAATGAAAGGAAAGAGATAGTAACTAGTAGTTAGGAAATACGCATTCGTAAATTTGTTGTGGGAGAGCCATGCTTCGGCACGTAATGGCCGGTTCGACCGAAGTGATACTGGCTTCACAGAAAACCGGCAGTAAAGTAATATTCGCCTTGATTTTCGCCGAGTGAGTGAGGTTACCGGAGGCCCTAACCCTTCGCTATCCCCACCCCCTCTCCCCCTCTTCCACCCCTCCCCTACTCCCACCCTTAAAACTCTTGGGGTGCAGGTGCCCATGGGTGGCTCATGGGCACCTGCAAGTAGTAGTCATTTACCATCAGGTGACCCGTCTGCTCGTTTTCCCACTATGTCAAAAAAAAAATGCGTAAAACAGTTGCAGTTGCATATGATTGTTTAACGGTAATCATAACTGCTGCAAGTTTCAGGCTCGACAGAACGAAAGGATAAAGGACAAGTAGTAGTGAGCTTATAAAATGAAGAGTATAATAATGTTGGGTAGAGGTACTTCTTTATTCCTGCGGCTCCAAGAAAAGAATAATTCTGCCGTTCACCATCTCTCTTCCTCTCCGAAGATATAGGATCTTCATTAAACCCGAGACCCGCGATTTCGCTGACCACATAGGTCGTCGTATGTGTTCTTGTAGCCTAGTTGATGTTCTTTGTGTGCGTTGTTTGAATGTTTGTGAAGCCCCCCGCGACACAGGAATATTCCTAATGCGGGAGTTGTCTTTTTAAAAGAAAAAAAAAAAGAAGAAAATTTGCGACGATTGTCACACAGGGTCGAGGCCATACCGGAAATACACACGTAAGTAAAAAAGTAAATCAATACTCAGTACATACAAATAAATTAAAATTGAAGTATCTGTTTGTAATATCAAAATAATAGTTATTTTTTAAACTCATACAATCATTTGCATGATACCTATACCTAAAAATCAGTTTTTAAAATTTTTGTCTGTCTGTCTGTCTGTTTGTTTTGGATAATCTCCGGAACGGGTGGACTGATTCCAACGGGACTTTCACTGGCAGATAGCTGGTCTTATAGGGTAACTTAGGTTACTTTTATTTTGAAAAAAAAAAAAAAAAAATATTTACACGCTAGCAAAGCCGCGCGGGAACTGCTAGTCTTTAATAAATAGGTCGTCTCACCCAGACATTTTACAATCTGCCCAATTCATAGATTGAATGACAACCAAGGTTAAACAATCAGCTGGTGCAGAATGTCTGTACCGTCTCATTGTTTAATCCTGTTTTAATAAAGTATTTCTAGGCTTCTAGACTACCCGGCCTCATAGCATACTAACTTCGCCTCGGTGCTCGCGTAAAATTAGATTTTGTAACCAAATCACTACCCCCGTGAACAATTTTTTTTGATACTCTATGTCCATTCCTTTTGCACAAAAAACTTCATTTTGCATTTAATAGGTTAGGAAACCGCTCAAATTTGTGACTTTTACCACAAATTTTGGTTATTTACTCACAATGTCTAGTTCAGCATTTATTTATCTACCATTATCTACTACTTGTTCGTGGGAGAGCCGGCTCGACCGGAGTGATACTACGGACTCGCAGAATATCGGCAGTGAAGCAATGCTTGCATTGCTTTTCGCCGCGTGAGAGGTTACCGGAGGCCCTAAGCCTCCCCCTCCCCCTCTCCCCTATTCCCACCCTTCCCCTCTCTCCCCCTCTTCCCCACCTTAAAGGGCGGCAACGCACTTGTTGCAGGTGCCCATGGGCGGCGGTAGTCATTTACCATCAGGTGACCCGTCTGCTCGTTTGCCCCAATACCATAAAGTTCTAAGTCAGAAAGAAAGTAAATAGTAAGGGTGAGAAACGCATAAGTGACGCTACTAATGATGCATCTATTTAAATATGTTTCACCCGCGTAAGTCCCGATCCCGTGGGAATATCGGGATAAAAAGTAGCCAATATGTTAATCCAGGTCTCCAGATATCTTCATACCAAGTTTCATCGCAATTGGTTCAGTAGTTTTAGAGTGAAAAAGTAACAAACATCCATACATACATACATCCTCACAAACTTTCACGTTTATAATATTAGCAGGATAAGTATTTGTTGTCGAAGTCAGTGGTATCTTTACATGGTATAAAACAAAGTCGCCGCCGTTTGTACGCTTAGATCTTTTAAATTAGGCTACGGATTTTAATTGGGTTTACACAAATAGATAGAGCGATTCAAGAGGAAGGTTTATACGTATAGTTTGATATTGTTTTGTGTTAATTTGATGAAATATGACGATAATTGTTCACCACATTAGCATCTACATTACACCCGTGCGGAACTGGGGCGGGTCGCTAGTAAAAAGTAAAGCTGTTTTATGAAATATATTTATATATTTTTTCACAGACGTTAGGTATTTAAGGCGTGTCAAAAATTCCACTTAACTATACTTAAGCTCGGTTCAGACCAACACTTTCGACGGACAATCTTATCTTGATCTACAAAGCTATTTATAACACTCAATCACTCAGTTATTATACTCATTATGCATTAAATATTAATAATTTATAGATATCGAAATTATGTATTTAATACAATGGGTTTGGCCTCACATGGTGTAACGAGATATGGTCATATTAATCAATCATTATAACACGTTTTTCTGTACCACACAATGTGTTAGACAAGATGTTGCCTAATTTTAGGGACGTATAACACAATTTTGGGAAAAAATGTACTAGATATACATAATCCTCCGCCCCTTTTCCCAATTAAGTTGGGGTCGGCTTTTAGTCTAACTACGATACGGTATATTTTACGTGAAGCGACTGCCATCAGACCTCTACAACCCAAGTACTAGGTGAAATTGAAGTTCTGTAGTAATGCCACAGATGTTCGTATGGGTACCGGGACCGACGGCTTAACGTGCTCTCTGAGGCCCGGAGAAAAAATCGTAAGTTTCAGTACAGGCTCTTTCATTTGAAACTGAACATATAAACTTGAAAATTTACCGAAAAAATATAATAACAATTAAAAATAGATATAAAAATCCTTTAAAATATAGTTTGTGAAATTGTTTGAAGGCATCAAAAAAATATCTAATTTGTCATGTTGAAATGTTGCCATGTGTGAAAAATTTAAAACTTTAAATTTAAAACAGGCGTGCACCGCTGAGCCAGTCAGCCTGTGAACACGGCCAGTGCAACCTGGTCGAAACGTCAGGCAATTCAGGTGTATGAAATTCCTTTTCGTGATCGCGTTAATTCCCGTAAACAAGTAAATAATATTACATCATGGAACGCGAAAGTTTAAAAGTTAGTATATGTAAAATTTGATACCAGCTTACACAAAATACCGTTACCCAGAGTAATAGTCTAATATCATCGTAACCACAAATTACTTTGTTCTACTTTCTCTAAATATTTACATATTAAAACCACAGACTTATAGCCAAACTGGAATTTATTATCTTTACATAATGTTTATTCGATAAAGTTGAACTGCTAGCGATAAAAAATAAATGTTTTTTTTTATCAAGTTCAATTTAACTATAAATTTCCAATTTTAAATACCTCCGACTCGAAAAATCTCTACAACGATTAGAAAAGAGCTGATGATCTTCGAACGGCTGAATAGATTTTCTTGAATTATATCTAAGAACACTCCCAACTAATTCGGTTCATCCGTTCTGGAGCTACGATGCCACAGACAGACACACACATACACAGACACGTCAAACTTATAACAACCCGTCGTTTTTGCGTCGGGGGTTAATAAAATATCAACATTATACCAGCTATTATTCGCAACAACAGATGTTAGTATCACGCGCGGTAACCCTACGCAAATGTCTGGTAGCCCTAAAGACAAGCAGAAAACTATACTATTTATGTGGGAGAGTCATGCTTCAGCACGTATGGGCCTGCTCGAATCGGCTCGATACCACGGCCTCACAGAAAACCGGCAGTGAAACAATGATTGCATTGCTTTTCGCCGCGTGAGTGAGGTTACCGGAGGCCCTAACCCTTCCCTCTCCCCTATTCCCGTCCTTCCCCTCTCCTCCCCTCTAATCCCTCTCTCCCGTCTTCCCGCTCTTCCCCCCTCTCCCCCTCTTCCCCTTTTCCCACCTTAAAGGGCGGCAACGCACTTGTGACTCTTGAGTTACAGGTGCCCATGGGCGGCGGTAGTCATTTACCATCAGGTGATCCGTCTGCTCCTATACTATAAAAAAAAAACTATGTAGCATGTTTTTTTTTACAGGCGTTTTCAAGCCTTTTCCAGCTCTAATTATGTATTTACGGGAATTAACGCGATCACGAAAATGTCATACCTCTGAATTACCTTTTCGTGATCGCGTTAATTCCCGTAAATACATAATTATATCATGATACGCGAAAGTTTAAAAGTTAGTACTATTCAAGCTCTAATTCTTGCAGTAATCTGTTATGTGTGGAAACCCCCACGGGCCGTCACTACCATCGGAGTTTTCAGTGGCACTTTCTGTCGGGATCGAACCAACTGAAAAGATGTACCATGCTGCGCCTAATATAGGACGGCTCGACGCCAAAATAGGTCTGGAAAAAACTGTTGTTATCTGTTATGCTCTATTTATTTTACCTTGCGAATCGTGAACTCTAATATCATTATTAAATGATAAAAAATGGGGGGCAAACGAGCAGACGGGTCACCTGATGGTAAATGACTACCTCCGTCCATGAGCACCTGTAACTCATGAGTCACAAGTGCGTTGCCGGCCTTTAAGGTGGGAATAGGGGACCAGGAGGGGGAGCGGGAGAGGGAAGGGTTAGGGCCTCCGGTAACCTCACTCACTCGGCGAAAAGCAATGCAAGGATTGCTTCACTGCCGGTTTTCTGTGAGGCCGTGGTATCACTTCGGTCGAGCCGGCCCATAGTGCCCATACGTACCGAAGCATGGCTCTCCCACGCTATGCTAAACTATGATTCAATATCCCTGAAGGGTCAGCCAAAGGTGTATCTTTTATACAAATAAATAAAATTGAAGTGTTTTACTAAATGCATCCGAATGTTTACACGTTACATATCCCAAAAAAATCTTTTTTTTTTAACTTTTGTCTGTCTGTTTGTACCGGCTCATCTCCGGAATGGGTGGACCGATTTTCACGGGACTTTCACTGGCAGGGTGGCTGGTGTTATAGGGAGTAACTTAGGCTACTTTTGTTTTAGAAAATAAATTAGGGTTCCTCGCAAAATATATAAATATGTACCCGCGAATAAAACCACGTGGGAAACAGCTTGTCAATACAAATAAATAAAATTGAAGTGTCTGTTTGTTAAACTCGTACAGTTATTTGCACGATACCTATGCCTAAAGATCAGTTTTTAAAACTGTTGTCTATCTGTCTGCTTGTTCCGGCTAATATCCAGAACGGGTAGACCAATTTCCACGGAACTCTCACTGGCAGATAGATGGTGTTATAAGGAGTAAATTAGACTACATTTAATTTGGAAAAAGTATTAGGGTTTCACGCAAAATATATAAATATGTACAGGCAAGCGAAGCCACACGGCACACAGCTAGTTATAAACAAACATCACGCCAGCAAAATTTTAGTTCTAGACAGGGTAAGACTACTTCAATCTACTGTGTAGATTTCTGACTCTGTTTTGTTACTGAAAATTAATCGAACCTAGGACACGCAAAATTAGTATCAATTTATGCAACGGAACTTAGGAGGTTGTTAGAACTAAACGAAGTTATAAATCAAGCTTTATCAATCACAACTGACATCCAGCCAACACTTTTCAACTGCTTTAAAAAAAAATACAGATCTCTGATTGGCTGATATCGACCTTTCGCGCTAATGCACCTACAACTTGACCAATCATATTTACCAGAGAATGCAAGGCCAGGTCGACGCGTGAAGGGAAATCAATTGTCTTTAAATGACGTCATAGTTTAGACTCAAGGCAATGTATGTAAATTACATGTATTAGAAATTAGATTACGCCTAGGTCTTGACAGCTGCTCTAAGTGACTACAGCTTACATTGGTTAAGTTATTTATGTAAGGCTTTAGTGATATGGGCTAAGGTTTTCATTACTTTTAATGGTCGGATATTAACTTGAAGGTAAGGTTAACAGCCGGGTATGATAGTAGATAAATGAAACTGCCGATAATAATAATAATAATGACTAAAAAATAACTAGAGACATTCTCACACATGGCCATCTGATCCAAAACTAGGCGAAGCCTGTACTAGGGTAACCAGACTGCTGATAAACACACCTACTTATATATTACTGAGGAACTACTGGTTCGAATTGGAAAATTCTTTTAGTGTTGGATAGTCCATTTATCGAGGAAGGCTATATAGGTTAAATAACATCACTCTACGACTAATAGGAGCGGAGCAGTGACCATAAATGCAGGTGAAACTACGGGGACGGCTAGTTGTAGATGAACTACACCCAGAAGCAGAACAAATGATCATGCTCATCACACAATTATTTGTTCTGGGTGCGAATAGAACCCACGACCTCTCGCTCAGCAGTCAGGGTTACTAACCACTAGACCAACAGACAAGTCAAACAAGCAACTAGCCTTTGCCGGCGGCTTCGCTCCCATGAATATAGACTTTGAACAGTAAGAAAGATGAGAGAAAGAAATAAATAAATTTATTTCGTTCTCCTATGAAATACAAAAGTGAGTGAACATAGTAATTATTTAAACAGTAAATTATACACACTAAAATTACGTTATGACATAGTGACTTAAAACTAAAATGAGACGAAAACGGTTCTTAGCGAGTGGTTAGTACTTAGAGAATGGTTTAGATTTACAATTGGACCCGGTACATGGCGCTGCGATAGGGTTCAAGGAATAATATTTTTTGTGTTCTGGCAGGACAACGTCTGTCGGGTCCGCTAGTATTTTATATATATATATTCGTTTTAGCATCTGTACGAGTATTATGTCCTGAGAAATAGCAATAGTTTTCGAGTACCGGGCTCATAGAGTACATTCTGAAACTGAGAGTTTTCTAACACAAGAACCCATTAAGAGTTTGTTCGACTCGGGAATCGAACCCAGGATATAACGAACACAAACTAATAACCACGGTACCAAAGATGTGGGCAAAATAAAAATAAAGTCATTTATTATTTACCAATACTAACAAGTTATACATTAGCAATTAATTAAGTTCTATCTAAGTAATACAAAGTTCACAATCGTGTACCGTGTACACAACATACTTATAACTTAGACTAAGTTACCCGTCAAGTTAGAATCGTGCCTGTGAGTACCGACTAAGTCTATGGTATACTATATATATATACTGATATGTTATAGGGTCGTGAGATTGATAACTCGAATTATTATTATGTTTTTGAAGATTACTTACTGAAATAGATTATAATCTGTCCATTTTTTTTAGTTTCTTTTTGATAGTTCGAAAAGTAGTCAATTAGTGATAACATGTTGCTGATTCGATTTTTAATAATAATCGATTTTATTTAAGAGGAAAATTTTATTGATTAAATAAAGACAAAAATGTTAATTTTATCTATAAATACTGAACTAATTTCATAAATGATATTACCCTCGTTTAATATATCATACTTAGTTACTGAGGAGTGAGGACTCAGATAACGAATGTGTAGCTATTATCATTTATTTGTTCATTACTCTAAGTTTGAACTTCAAATTCAAATACGATGGGCTTTTTAAACTGCTTTAGAAATAGTTAATATCGATTCATACATATGTAGTGGAAACATTATTTATTGCGTAGAAAGACTTTTATTTATTTTGAAAAAATACTTTATTTGCAGTATCATAATATCTACGAAGAGTCATAAACAGTATAATTGAATTAAAATAAGTATTTTTTTTAAAGAAGTCAGAAACCTATATAAATGTTTAATGTTAAAAGTTTAATTTTACAAACTCTGGCACAGTTATTTTCTCTATGGTCCAGCTCCACCGGAGTGATACCACGTCCTCACAGAAAACCAGCAGTTAAGCAAATGCTTGCATTGTATTTCGCCGAGTGAGTGAGGTTACCGGAGGCCCTAACCCTTCCCTGTCCCAAATTTCCCCCTTCCCCTGCTCCCACCTTAAAGGCCGGCAACGCACTTGTGACTCTTGAGTTGCCGGTGCCCATGACCCGTCTGCTCGTTTGACCCCCATAAAAATATAATATACTGAATGAAATGAATTAAGTAAATGAAAATAAAACTAATTTTGAAACTGCTGATTTAATTCAATAATTTCTAGATGTAAATTAGAAAGTAAGTGACGTCATATTAGGTGGAGGATAATCTCAGAAATGTGACTAGATATGACAATGACGGGCGTACAGGGTTTACACATACATATCATAGATAAATTACACCCAGACACAGAACAAATGACAGTGCTCATCACACAATAATTCGTGAATCGAACAGACGCTCAGCAGTCAGGATCACTGAACACTAAACCAACAGGCCAGTCAAATCAAATCTGGTTACTATATCAATATCCATAGTATTTAATAGATACAAATTATCAAGTACAAATAGTCCCGTTTCAAAAAAAGATTTTTGAATTTTTTTTTGTGCTTTACCTTATTCTAGAGTTTATCAGGTATACGTGACTAAAATATTTTGACTGCACGGATGGCGCAATGGTTTAAGTGGTCACCTCGTCAATACGCCATGCCGAGTGTTGTGGGTTCAAAACCCACAAGGGACAAAATTTGTGTAATCCACAAATAGTTGTCCCGAGTCTGGGTTCTTTGAGTCCGTTGTTTGAATGTTTATGTACGTATGTTAAAAGGAATGGAGTTGTCTTTTAAAAAAAAAGGTTGTCTGTAAAGTCGGTTTACGGACGATAATTTTACGTGATAACGTCATAAGAAAACAGTGGAAGAGAGATAGATGCGTCACAAGCCGAACGCTTAGGCCGATCGTGCCTCTCTATCGCTTGTTTCGCGCTCTCGCTTGCACACTCGGCTCAGGCGGAACGTGACAATGAGTAATGCTTTTTTGTGCGTGCAGCCGGCTTTCATATTTATAAGACGTTATCACGTCAAAAAAATATATGACCACAACTTTCTGTATCAGCTATATTCTATATGTAGCTCCAAGCTCTTAATTAGCTATTATTGTTAAATCTTATTTATTCTAAGAATTCTAAGTTGGATTTGATTGATTGTCTGACATAAAAACCTTCACAAATAATGAGTGCTTGTCGTATAAAATCGTACCAATCAAACGATTTATCTCATGTTAATGACCAATCATATCATATTGTTGTAATCTATGAACCAATATGGCTTCTTGAGTTTTGACGCGCTAGGTCAGCGGGTTACAGTTGTCTTGTGGTAATACGTGTTTGTACATTTGTTGATACTAAGAAGATATTTTTAAGGGAGCTAGAAATAAGCAGATTTCTATTCCAATTTGAACCGTCTGAGAAGGAAAGAGTCATAATGTATTAACTAGCTGTTGCCCGCGAATTCGTTCGCATGGATATTCAAAACTATCCCACGAAAACTATATTTTTTCCGGAATATGTGCTATTCCAGACTATAATCTATCTCTATGCCAAATTTCATTCAGGTCCGATCAACTTTTTACACCTCAACTACTAAAAACTAGTAAATCAGGGCCCTCAAATAATCTTAAAACATTTATATCAAATAAATAATTAAAAAATCACTGCCAGGTTTGTTATGAATTAGAAATGACTGAAATTTATCGAGTATGGTATAAAACTCAAAGAAGACTGACCCTAAATAAAGAAAAACCCTGGGGATTGATTGATTTTGAATCCCAAGCTGTCAAGCAAGCCCAAACGAACCTAGGTCCTCGCCATTGCAGGTTAATATTAAAATTCCTACAATAATTTGGGTATCTCGACTTCCTACAATCAAATCTAAACTAAAACTCACGATACATAGGAGTCGTCCATTAATCACGCAATGTTTTTAGTAACTTTTTAATCCCCCATGTGGCCCCTGGTGATACGTGGTGAGGTATTACCTGACCACGTACCACCAGAGGACTGTCCACACCCCTCCCTATTCCAAATTAACTAATTATGTTCATGAATATTTCATATTATCTTTAAATAGGTCCAGATATACTCTAATTCGGGAAAATTAAGCACCGTGATAAAAATGTCCAGACAGACATTAAGGTTGCAGGTTGTTGTCTAACTGGCTTAAAATAATAAAGAAAAGGTGTAATCATGTGAAATCAGCATCTCAGACTTACTGGTGACAAGAGGCTGCGAGTCTAGATCATGCGCCACTTTTCTGTGTAGAAATCGCGCGTTTAACGAAAAAATAAATAAAAGTGATATCTCATAGCATGTAATATTTCGTGATTTTTTCAGAAACCCTTCACCCCTTTTCAAGCCTCACGTGATTAATGGACGATCCCATATCAAATAATAACACAAAATAGATCGCGTGCGTTTGCGCAACACATCATCAATCAATCGTTACTTTATGAATAGATATTTTGACAAATGGCCGCCGAGCCTTGCTCGCTATTATAATTACTTAGAAAGTGCCGACGCGATGGTATCAGGTGATGTGGCTGCAGGCCCTTGGGCCTGAATTAAAAACCTGTTAAAGGTTGGCCTGATCACGTATGATAAAACTCTCCGGCGATTCATAAGATATGAATGAGATATGACATAATTGCTCTTACTGTAATGTCCCGATTATTAATATTTATAATCATATTCGATGCGATTCGATCAAATAGCACCGATCGATTGAAAAACAGAACAGAACAAGCATACATTAAAATTTTAAAATACCGGCGCCACAAGAATCCCTTCAACGATTAGAAAATAATGATCTTCAAACGGGTGAATAGATTTTCCTGAATAATAGCTAAAACACTCTCGATCAAGTCACCTTATAAACAAAAATAAAAATTAAATCGAAATCGGTCCATTCGTTTAGAAGCTATGATGCCATGGACAGACAGATACACACAGTAAACTCACCCCCCCCCCCCTTTTTTTTGAGTCGGGCGTTAAAAACATACTTCACCGTAATTTTGTGATGCTAAGTTCTTGGCAGGTTATCCAGCTCGGTTGAAACAACTTCGAGAAATAAATCACCAAAAGGATCTAGTTAGGTTGGGCAGCATTCTCATCACATCGACTTTTCTCGTCAGCTTTGACGCAATGCCTCAAAACGCAGGTCTTCAACCAGTGCGTCCTACCTATTATGACATAATGTGCCGAGACGTGAACACTAACTGTGGAGCTAGTCCAGTCGCGAAGCGGGCTATGGAGCGAGCTGTGCTTGGAGAAGAAGATTTGGATCCGCAAGCAACAAAACTTCCCACAAAGAAAAATAAAAGGTTACGTCCGTTGTTTACGGTACACGATCTGGAAGTTTTCCAGTATCTCTTCTTGTACTAAACCCCTTACCACCAGCAGTCTTCTCTTTAAGATAAAGCACCACTAATGCTTTTTTAATATCTATAATTCTACCGAGTTAAGGATCAATCAATCACATTTACTCACTAGACAGCAGTTGGTAAAATGAAGATAAAACGAAGTAATGTATTTGTATAAGGAAATAGTTGTTGAGTAATCTAACTCTTGTCAGGCTAGATTACTTGATTATGGCATCTATGAAGGTACTAGGGATTCCAGATAGAAACTCGATAAGTTTACAAAGTCACTTTCAATACGGTACACGGTAGGTTGAACTCCTTGCGGTGAGAATGTAACAAACGCAGTTGAAGTTTTAGAACAATTACCTCGCAGTAAAACTAGAAAGTACATATATAAAATATCATAACTTATTTAATTAAAGTACCATATCTTCGAGGTACGTTCAGTCTACATAAAAGCTAAATCATTAAAATAGGTTAAAAACATAAGCATCTAATACACACACTTTTTGGAATCACGGTTAAAATATAGTTCGTGTTGTATTGCAGACTAGTGAATCTCTAGAAAAATATATATGGAAACATCTTCTTTTTGGTTTGAGACTTATATTTGTGACTAGTTTTGAAGTCATTGCTAATCTTATCTATTTATTTATTTCACATACATTTATATATTGCACCAATTGAGACAACCCTAGTAAGTCATTAAAAATACTTGTGTCAGGGTTGGCTCGCTTCTTCCCGCAATTTACAATACCACAAAAATGACACTTAAAATTAGCTACAGATATATATTATACAAACTAAAACTAAAATAACAAATGGTATAGACTTAAGAAGAAAAGTTATGTGTTTGCGTGTGTTTATTACCTCCCTATATCACTTTTAACGATTATTTTAAATTACTTGTCATAATATACATTCTTTTAAGCTTGTATACAATAGATAGAGGGCGTACTGACAGCATTCGATATGACAGGTGACCTCAGAATTGTTTTCTTTCGAGTTTCAATCGAGAACTCGAAGTATGTAGAACATTAATTTACTGCCCATTACCAGCCGACGTGTACCGGTGCCTATTAACTACATATACACATATTATCCAAGTATTATTTAATGTAAATCCAATGTTATATGGACGACAACCAGCTAACTAGCTTTTGCAACGATATACGAAGGTAGGGTAAATGTACCAATGCCAAACCAGTGGATTTATTTGATCAGATTATTGCAATAGTATTTTTGGATGATTGCCTAACTTAGTAATTAATTGAAATGTTGGAACTGGAACGGTCTAAAGTTCAATCAATAACAAATTTCTCAGTATTTGTAATAACTGTGGCGAATTGTCAATAGTGTTGTAATATGTTGATGCGAATATACAGATCAATGTGGTTCTTTACAACCTAGTTTTACTCAAAGCGGTGATAAAACTATACATTATCATTTGTTTATGCAGGGTGTTACAGAAAGATGTGGTCATATTTTGGGGTCGTAACTCGTATAGTAGAATCCGTGAATAACGTATGTAATTATTTTTACCTCGAAGAGCTTTTCTTCAAATCAAAATCATTTATTTCAATTAATTCATTATAGGTATTTTTGAATTGTCAGGAGTAGTAGTCAGTCAGACTAAGTCAGTCGTGAAGCTAATTGCCTCTTCTAATAAGTAGATCCTGTGGAGAAAAACAGGCAAGAGGTCTCAGTTTAGGAGGACCTCTTTTAAGGAATTTGCTGTCCTGAACCTTTGACTAGAATCTTTTATTATTTCTAAAACATGCCGATTTCTATAATATAGAAATAATAATATGGAATAGAAACACCAGCAAAAGCAGGTAAGTGAGATAAATTTAGTCCATCCTCTTTATTACTGACTGCTTTGAATTTCGAATGGAATTGAGTTTGATTCGCACTTGTAAAGACAATAAGCTAAAACCCTATATTCTCAAAGGGGTATACAGAAGAGTGTTTCGTAAATTTACTACATTTTTGGTCTATGAGCCACGTTTATAAACTCGGTGCCTCTACTAAAAATTATGATATAAAATATTCAATAGCATGTGTCTGAAACGGGTTTCGAAAACGATTATAGTAAGCGAACGCACGAGAATTTAGGAAATTTAGGCAAAAGACCATTGCTCAAATTAAATTATTTAGAAATACATCAATACATTTTAGCTACTTTTAATAATTACGACAGTCATCTCACAAGGAAGTAGCCTTGAGCATCATTGTAAAGTCACCGCCTTATCGTGTTTTTATAGGATTTACTTTGGTGAGTGTGCAAAAGCTCTCTCCGAATTAATTGAACCCTAGAACCTTTCCTGTATCGGACTACTAGGCGCAGACAGAGGTTCCATCCTTTCGTTGTCGAAACACCAAAAAGTCTGACAGCTCCCTTTTGGTTCGAGTCGCCAAAGTGTGGTATGAACTGCCTGCGTCTATTTTTCCAGTCAAATATAATTCTGGAACGTGCAACTGTAGAGTGAATAGGTTTCTCTTAAATAGGTGTGTACCATCTTCGTCTTCATCGTCACTTTCTATAAGGTGAGCTGGAAGACAAACGCCTATTCCATTCCATAATAAAAAAATACCATCACATAGTTTCTCAACAAAGTAAAGTGTCATCTACAATCTTCAAAGTTCTCGCCACGCCTAAGTATTGATGCGGCTACCTCTCTCGTGGTGTGCATTTAAATTTCATAATACAGTGCAGTCATATTTATTTCTTTATGATACTTCCTGCTAAATACATTACGCAAGACGGACTAGTATGTAAAGTTGCTGTTAATGTAATTGTAATTTATGATGTCAGCATAGCTTAGAGAATAAATAATAATCTTGACGAAATTATCATTGTGTTTGTTTTGATTAGAGATATTGTCGCGTTGGTTGCTTATCATGCTTAATATGTTTTTTTTTCGTGTAGAAAAAAGCATTTTGCAATGGTTTCTACAAGGTACCACAGGGTATTACGGTCTGGAGGAAATGGATAGTGCTATCTCCAAGGCGATCTGCATCCCACAGCGTGACTTTTTTTCTAGTCTATATCCGGATCCAGTAATAGAAACATTTGTGACGGATAACCGTGTGGTTTTAATAGGTTCTAATCCGGTATACTTGTTTAACGTTAGCCTAGATGAAATATAAAGTGAACAGCATAGGAGCATTTAATTCAAACTTAAATCTGCCAGATTAGGGACAATAACTTTTTCAAGTAATGTCATTTAAATGTCATGTGTAATTGAATGTTGCCATTAAAAAAAATATTGCAAATGTGGGATGGATATTGAGGGAGGAAGGAAAATCAGATTGATGATCAGATTTCAGAGCATTGAAGCCGCAAAAGGTTACACTAACATTTATTTGCATACAAAATAGAATTTTTGTAGCAAAGTTTTGAACTCTGAAGTCTGCCAAGCATGATCATGTAGAGCGGTTGGTGCATGCTTCTTTTTGTGATGGAGGGACATAACACTCGTTTCTCCACACATGTCAGTCATTTGACATAACGACAGAACCCGGCCTTTTAATCAAGTACAATATTAAGAAATCTAGAACCATGACTGATTTCCTTGCTTGCCCTATTTTATTATACATATGTTGCATCCGGATCCTGAATACAGTTGTGATGCGACACACAAACGTCGGAATGACGTGTGTGGATCCTAACAACTGAAATGGTTCCTTGTCATAGTTTGAATGTTTGCTGTAAAAGAGTGTAGAAGCCCAGGAAACAGTTCCTGGGCTTCTACACTAATACACACAGCACAGGCTGTGTGTCATATTACTTCTCACCCTTACTCCTGCGAAAGCCCACAACTAGTGATCGATCCTTCGATATGAGTTTGATCCTCCGACTTTTACATATTTTACATTTTGTTCAAGTTGTCATACTATTGAACTGTGTCAGTGTTATATGTGTGTCTTAGTTAACAAAGTAACTTAAACGAATGGAGGTATAACTTGTTAGAGCTTGATCAGATAAGTAACAAAACATGTTAGCTTGTTAGCCTGCCACGCCTCCATTGTGTACCTGCCTATTTCATACAGTACTTTATGTTTTGAGCTACTGACACCATTGGAGCTACTGGTTACTTCGGTATAATATTAATATAACCAATCTTAACTCTTTTTAGGGTTCCGTTCCTGAAAAGGGAAAAAAAAACCTTTTAGGATCACTTCGTTGTCCGTCTGTCTGTCTGTATGTACGAATATGTATGTATGTCTGTTTGTATGTACGCCCGTCTGTTTGTCCGTCAATACCCTTTTTTTTTCAGAATCGCGGGGGTATGAAGTTGAAATTAACATCAAATAATTATGTCTGCGTTTTTTTAAGTAAATCCAATCAAAAGATACAGCCATTTAAGCTTTATATGTTAACAAAATTAGCACTTTATCCACTTCGCAGGTAAATCAAATCCTATAGAGCGGCGTCCCATTGACATAGACTTATGAAATTTGGCGAGAAGCAAAGTCTCACAGCACGTAAAGAAAAAATCGGAAATTCGTTAACTTGTTGTTATATCACGCAAAAACGTATAACGTTTTATATCGATGTTTGGGGGAATATTTTCAGAACTTTAAAGTTAAGTTTGTCTTTCAATCATACTCGAAAAAAACCGGCAAAACGCATTTGTAAGAGATTTTTCATTTGAGATCGCGTATGGTAGGGTATGTCATTAGAAGATACTTTTGCTATATAATTGCCTCTTTAGGCCCTATCATAATACCAGCGCTGCAGTCTCTTAGGCTGCAGCAATATGCTGAGATAGGTGCCTTTTCTGGCATTACACAGGGCAATAGTTACTTACAGTTTTATTTCTTTTTATTTTTATTGTAATAAATGTGTGCGGTCCTGTGAATGTCAGAATAAATGTTTCTCTTTTTTTTTCCATATGCTATTTCTTACTGAAGACGAGGAAGGCGGTCACTAGCAGAAAAGGCCGGTACTGTGCCAGTAGTGGGTACTGTCCCTCTTAATTTTATTTTTATTGTTAATTGTTTTGATTAATTTTACCAAAATCATACAATAAATTTAGTTGGGTCAAACTAAAATATGTTTTGTCATAAGTTTGCAGAATCGCTACGTCGTTTGTCAGGACTACACTTTAGGTAATATCGTATTTTCTTATAAAATTAAAACTGCTGCATATAAATAAATAAATAAAAATATAAACAAGTTAGGTGGTAAAGCATTGAATTAAGCACGTACGTAAATAAAGTTAAAATTTATACGTATTATATACCTATCTAATAAATTTTACAATATGAGTAGATAAGTATTGTCTAGATTTAGAAATCATACATTATTATCATTATATTTTCTATATTTTAACATATTTTTCAATTATACAATATTTTATTATATTTTTTTGTTAAATGGAACCAAGCATTAGGTAATTCACTTACATTTAAAACAAGGACGTATAGCACATTTAATTATATACAGGGTATTATGTAAACGCTCCCGAAAACAAAGGCAGACGAAACTACTAATGACACCTTTGATGATGGGTCAGAAAAAAATCGATGCCGACGAAAACATATATATTTTTTACAATTTTTTACTAGCATTATTGAAGCTCCATCATGTTAATACAGCTAAATGTAAAAATAATTTCATTAAAAAACATCACTTCACTAGCTATACACCCTTGAAGCTCTTAGTATCGAAAGATATCAACAAGCAACGCAGGTGAAACGCGAACGATGTTATGAGTGTTACAGAAATTTAGTCATAATAATCAATGGACTTACTACCTAATTATGTCCACTGGTTGTTAGCGAAAACGATTGCATCGTTACTTGAGATGGATTACATTACAAAGTAGGTATGTAGGAGTGTAATTTATTGCATCGGTCTGCTCCGGACGTACCTGGTAATTTTAATTAACTTATCTCTTAATGACATATTTTTATCTCGAGTGTGGGTTGCACTAAATTGTATTATATCGCACTTAATATGTTATGTGAAAGTTCGTCCCTGTTGTTCATCATCAGAAATGTACTAAGCAACAAATATAATATCACTACATTTTATAAAACAAAGTGCCCCACCGCGTCTGTCTGTCTGTTCGCGATAAACTGAAAAACTACTGAACGGATTTTCATGCGGTTTTCACTAATAGACCGAGTGATTCATGAGGAAGGTTTAGGTGTATAATTTGTTAGGATTTTGTGTAAATTGATTGAAATATGATGATGATTGTTGAAGATGTCTCTGCTACCCACGCAACTTCGTCTGCGTTTGTAAATTTGCTTCGTTTTTTGAAACATTCTTCATTGGTGCTCCGCTCCTATTAGTCTTAGCATGATGATATATAACCTATAGCCTTCCTCGATAAATGGGCTATCTAACACTGAAAGAATTTTTCAAATCGGACCAGCAGTTTCTGAGATTAGCGCGTTCAAGCAAGCAAACAAACAAACAAACTCTTCAGCTTTATATATTAGTATAGATTATGTACTCGTATATATATACTAACAATAGTACTTACGCATAGTGTTTTACTTATTAGAAATAGAGAAACTGTCATTGTAACCATTTAAGATTGAATGGTTTTCGTAACAGTTTTTTGTTCAAAAGTATTTAAATTGACATGCTTGTCTTCCACAATGGTTACATAAAAGGAGAATTTAATAAATTGTACAGACATTGATTTATGAAGTATTTCTTTCAAAACAACAGTAGCAGTAACAAGCTTGAAGATTTATTGTACACAATAACAGTGAGCAGGCGCAGTCGGGGTGATTTATAAGTGTAAAAATTATACTCGTTATGGCAACTGGGCCTTGTTAGCTGACGCTTATCAATGTGATCTTTTGGCTGTAGATCTATGATCTATACCTACCATAGCTGATAATTAGCTCGTATTTGGAGTGATATTATATGCGTGTTGTACTGATTGTACCTTGGAGAATTGTTTATGATAGTGAGCGCAATACTTTTTTAACTGACTTTAAAAAAACCGGCCAAGTGCGAGTCAAATTCGCGCACCGAGGGTTCCGTAAAATATTTTTATTATATGATGGAACTAAAAATTTACAGTTTACGGAACCCTAAAAAGGACAAAAATCTAAGTTCGATGTCCAGTGATAATTCTTTAACAAGTTGTCCGATCTGTAAGTTTTTTTTAACACGCTTGTATTAGCTTAACTTATTAATTACTATGTAAACAAATATTGGAAGTAAATTTTAACTTACTTCTAATTGTCGTGTCGAAATGAAACTTTGTATGTATACGTAGTTCGGGTGATAATTTATTTATTTGATATTACTATAATTTGGTATCTTAGTGGATAGAGGAACTCTTTAGTGGCTACTATTAAACCCCTCGAGTTGTGGCTTGGTGACGATGTTTTGATGATGAAGCAGGAGGTGAATAGTGAAACTCTTTTTTACTTTCTCATTCGGTCATGTCGCCATTGAAGTGTTTTTATTGACTATAATTATTATTATTTATTACAACATTAGAAACAGAACATCGGGCATCGAACATCTTTATCGGCGTAAGACTGGCCTGTTGGCCTAGTAGTTAGTGACCCTGACTGCTATGCCATAAGTCGTGGGTTGGATTCCCACCTGAGTCTGGGTGTTCTTTGTGTCCGTACATTGTATGTTTGTAAAGTCCCCCGCGACACAGGAGTAATTCTTAATGCGGGAGTTGTCTTTTTAAAAATAAAAAATAAAATAAAAAAGTGTTTAACGCAATTAAAGCGACCAACTCCTCTCCGACTTTGAGGGTTTTATTGTTTATTTTTATTTGGAGTTATAGAGTGGTCAAGAAATACACAATCTCTTATTGTCAACAAGCGAAGTATGAAGGTATGATCTAAGGGACATTGAAATCTGTTGTGCTTTTTTTAAAGATAATTATTAGCGTAAGAACGAGGGGAACTTTGGTAGATTGAGTCATTTTATAATTATTTTTTATAGGATATGGAGTAAACGAGTAGACGAGTCACCTGTTGGTGAGTGCCTACTGCCGCCCATGGACACCTACAACTCAAGAGTCACAAGTGCGTTGCCGGCCTTTAAGGTGGGAGTAGGGAAAGGGGGTTAAGGCTTCAGGTAACTTCATTCACTCGGCGGAACATGACATAAGCATTGCTTCACGCCGTTTTTCTGTCAGGCCGGTATCGCTCCGGTCGAGCCTGCCTATACGGGTCACCGCCAGGTGAGCCATACTTCGGCACGTTTGGGCCAGCACGAGTAAAATAATTAATTTAAAAAGGTTCACCGGCTTCAATGAGCCTAAATCATGATAACTTGTAACGAGCTGTATTCTTCACCCCCTAATTTTCCACCCTTAGAGCCAAGAGGTAGAATATTTCCTTCAAATTTTAATAGAACCAACCTTAAGTACAATCAAAACAATTAAGAAAAGGGTTATTGAAATTGGTTCACACATGGCGAAGATATCGCCTCCTTTTCGAAGTTGGTTAAAAAGAGATAATAAGTCTTTTCAGGATACAATATAATCACAAAGATAACTATAGATTCTGGCAAATTTAGCCAGAATTTTAAAATTGTGAAGGGTGTACTGTGAAATTTTACACAAATGTTATAGTAGAAATATGCTGAAATACGTATAAAAACGTGTGAGGTGTCTTTGGGAGACATGCGGTTAGCACGAAATAAATAACGTTTATAAAAAGCGAAATTAACTGTTATTTGTTTTTTCATTGTGTAATGGCTGGTAAAATAGACTTCTTTTCCAACTCGCCTGATAGAAAGTGACGATGAAGACGAAGATGGTACACACCTATCAAAGAAAAATCTATTCACTCTACACTTGAACGTTCCAGGATTATAATTGTCTGTAAAAACAGACGCAGGCAGCTCATTCCAGACCACTCGAACTAAAAAGAAGCTGTCAACACGTTTCTCTCTGCGTCTAGTAGTTGCATAAAGGCGCTAATCTATGGAACTATTTGTCCGATTTAAATAAATCTTTCTGTATTGAATAGAATATTCATTGCGGAAGATTATAAGGTATGTAACATTACGCTATGATTCTTACGAGCAAAGCAGTGACCATAAACGCACTGCCGGGAACGGCTACTTATGATACGTCACGCAGCTTTCACAGTGTCAATGTATTTTCGTCTTTCCATCAAGCTTAGATCAATAAAATGCCTTATTTTTGTGAACATTAGGTTACTTTTTAAATGCTGTATATCTGTATGTGTGTATCGGTATGTATGTATATGTCTCCGAAAAGTAATACCCGCACATTTTAATGATTGTGTCAGTTTGAAGAAGAGAAAGGTTTGCTTACCTCATACATAATTATCAAATTTACTAAAACGTCTAAATTGATTGATTAATTAACCATCCTCCTAATCACTTATTATGACTCTTAAGATATAATTATAAGGCTTCAATCTCATGTAACTTACTGTCTGCAGCAAATTGTTTACTTTTTAAAAATAATCTCAATAAATTTTTCGCTTGGAATGTGGTTAATGTCAATAGCTATTTATTATCGTTGTTTTATTTTTGTGATTTGAAGATAATTTGCAAATCTCTTTAAGGAATTATTTATTTTAGAATTACCTAGTAATTGAACGCTAAAGATATTTACGGTTAAATACACGGGTATATTACAGAAAAACCCTATTATTTTCACTGAATCATCCTAGGATTAACTCCGTAGTAAGTACTAGTATAGTATTATGTTATCTGTGGTAGTAAGTAAATCCTGAAGTTCCTAGGATAATAAAAAATAGACAGTGATGGGACTGCCGACAGAAGTGAAAACTTAAATGAAACGATGAACTTAAAACGTCACGTTAGCAGGTTGGTGATATTAATTAATAAGGAGCTGAAAGAACTCAATGTTTAGATTAGCGCCCTCTAGTGCATCTATATATGTCACGAGTTCAGTGCTTTTTCCCAATAGCAAAAGTGCAAAAACGTGCCTAAAAAAGTATTCACTTCAATAACTTCATTGCCAAAGCCTTTTGACAACTAATTGAATTGCAATATTAAGATCTACATTTGTGCAATAATTAAAGATTGTCAAGTTAACTTTCCTGAATTACAGTTATACGTAATTTATATAAGACAGCTGATGCCAAATCTAATATTTCGATAAGTGTGGCCGCACCCTTATCCGAATGTATGTCAAGCGATTCACATGACAGAGCTGACACCTACGTGACTGTGCTGACATTGAAGTCACTTTAATTTCGCTTCGAGCTCAAAATAATTACTATACGGCCCCGAATACGCAATCGAAAGTGGTCCGATAAAATAATATCGATATATCTATCGTTTTAAGAACTCTATGTACTTCACTAATTTAAACTAAAGTTATATGTATAAATGCTTGAGATTCGTAACTGGTAATAAAAAGCAGAAATAGAATCGATTAAAGAATTCGTGGGAGAGCCATGCCTCGGCAAGTATGGGCCGGCTCAACAAGAGTGATACCACGGCCTCACAGAAAACCGGCAGTGAAGCTTTGCTTGCATTGCTTTTCGCCGAGTGAGTAAGGTTACCGGAGGCCCTAACCCTTTCATCTCCCTCTCTCCCCTCCTTGCCCCCCACTCCCCCTACTCTTACGCCTTACTTAAAGGCCGGCAACGCACTTGATACTCTTGAGTTGCAGAGTTGCAGGTGCATATGGGCGGCGGTAGTCATTTACTATCAGGTGACCCGTCTGCTCGTTTGCCCCCTATACCATAAAAAAGAAGATAAAAGTGCGTCCAAGGAGTGCATTTCTTGTTCTTCTCCATAGGATCTACGTATTAGAACAGGCAGCTAGCTTCACGACTGACTTAATCTGACTGACTCCTACTCCTGACAATTCAAAAATTCCCTTGAAATAAATGGTAACCGCTTACCATCGTGGCCAATTTTGGGGGTCCGTAGTCGACAGGAACCCTTATAGTTTCGTCATGTCAGTTCGTTAGTCCGACCATCCGCGGCTTAGCTCAGAAACTCTCACCACTAGAAAACAGCAATTAGACATAGATATACATATTTCTCACGCTGACAAAGTGGTTAAATAAATTCTTAATAATGATAGCTTTTAATGGCATATGGGGCAAACGTTCAGACGGGTCACCTGATGGTAAATGACTATCGCCGCCCATGGGCACCTACACTCAAAAGTCACAAGTGCGTTGCGGACCTTTAAGGTGGGAGTAGGGGAAAAGGGGGAAAGAGGGAAGGGTGAGGGCCTCCGGTAATTTCACTCCCGTGGTGAAAAGCAATGCAAGCATTGCTTCACTGCCGGTTTTCTGTGAGGCCGTGGTATCACTCCGGTCGAGCCGGTTCATACGTGCCAAAGCATGGCTCTCCCACGAAAACTAAAAAAACACGCTTTAATGACGCACCAAATTAAGAAGTAAAAAAGAGTTACATATCCATCTCCTGGCTTCATCATCAGACTGAACTCGTCAAAACAAATCATATAAGCCCAAACTCCAGGGGTTTACTAGTAGTAGGGCTGCCATCGGGTTTCCCCGGATTTGTTCTAGTTTAGAGGGCGCCCGGGGAGCGTCCGGGTAAAACCCGGATACTCTGTGCCAGGGGACAATTATAATTGTTAGATAAATCAAGCTAGCAAGCAAGACAAGCTAAAAATTTAAATGGGCACTGAAGAGTTCCACTATCCACCTCCTGGCTTCAATCAGATCAGCTCCTAACTGCCAAATTATAGTATTGTCTTACAAACTACATACATAAACATAGTCTCATTCGATGCGATACGACAATAATGAGTAGGTTTATATACTTCTTAAATTTATTTATATTGTTAGTTACAAATAAAGCTAAAAAAAACATGTTTAAAAAAATGTTTTTAGGACACTTTCCATAAACGTTAAATGGGGATGAATAAATAAATATGTTCGTAGGTTTAAAAAAAGTGTGGGTGTGTGCAATTCACACACGGTAGAAGTGAAACTTCAGAAAAGTAGCTTACGGAAGAATGAGAAATAAGATGTAAAAACAACACAAACAATTTACTAAAGTTAATACATTTAATTTTAGATAATTTATATAAAAACTATTGGTTAAATTAACAGAGATGTGTTAAATAATTAACATAAAATATTAACCAACGATTTTTTTAATACGCAAATGCACAAAATTTACACCACGTTGACATTAACATATTTTCTGAAGCACTATAAACTTGTATTCTATCTCGTTCTCTCGCAGGCTAAATCATATTTATGAATATGTTTTTTCTTTATCGTGACGCTTTTTCGTTTCATCGAATTTCAAATCACAACGATTCTAAAAAAGTTTCATTTCAAAAAGGCCCTTTCTAATTGTGATAGACATATTTGTAATAATATTTAACCCTAAAATTTTGTTATATTTGCATGCCTAGAGGTAGAATGTGGTCATAATAACAAGTCTGTAACACCTTAATATATCCCATATTCGGAAATTAATAAATGATTATGATTGATTTATGATTCTAAGTAAGCATATTGTGACGGCCAACTTTGGAACTCTACAGTGTGCGTGGCCCGACACGCACTTGGCCGGTTTTATTTTAATTGTGGGCGAAGCCGCGGACAGTAACAAGTATCGATAGCTTGAAGATCATTCGTTACTCCACTAATACAGCTTAAGGTGTGGTCGCGACGCGACAGTGCGACTAATGTTTTGATTAATTTATTTCAGTTCGTTTCGTAACTTATGATGTTGATTTATTTGTTGTACGCTGCGTACGAACGAGGTCGCTGTGAGTAATTGATTGATTCATCTAGATATAATTATTCTTAGAATCTGTAGAATATCGAGCAAGGTTGAGTGAGCAAATTTTTTATGTTACATAATTTGACGCTAAAATGGCATGTAGGAATGATCTACACATATACACTTTAGGGAGTCGCCCGGGAATGCTAGTTTACTGAAAACCGACGCAAGACCCAGATCTCGTACCGTGGTATTTTCGCTGGCGAGTGTGTCGCCAAACTATTTAGGGACACATGTTTTCATGGGTAATTATTGTTGATCCTCGTGTACAGAAGTCACTGGCATTAGAAATGTGAATGGGATTGGGCCTATGAAAAAACACCCGAGTAAAAACACAGCTTCCTTTGACTGCGATCTCCTATTTTTAACCCCAGACACAAAAGATTGGTGTTATAAGTTTGACGTGTTTGTGTATCTATGGCATCGTAGCTCCCAAACCAATGGACCGGTTTAAGTGCGTTTTTCTTTGTTTGAAAGGTGACTTGATCGAGAGTGTTTCGTTATAATTCAAGAAAATCTGTTCAGCCGTTCGAAGATCATCAGGTCTTTTCTAATCGTTGAAAGGATTTTCGAGTCGGGGTTATTTTAAATTTATGATTATGTTAAGCTAGTTTACTAGGCTTCAATTTGAATTACTTTTGTGCTAATAAAATTTATTAAAATAGACATTTGGCTATGTTAATCGCTGTACAAAAACCACACCCTAACTTCAAAATCGGCCTTGTTGATGTGGCCATTACAACTTGCTTTAATTAGGAAATACTGATAAGTAATGTAATTAATATCCATCGTATGAGCGCGTCGATTCTGTGGCTATTACGACATTTATCCGCAATAATACTTGCTCTAATGTGTTGAATATATTACGTCTATATTTTAATACTCTCATTATATGAATGAAGATAAAATGCTTGAGTAGACTTGATGCAGATTCAATTTATTTCTTGGATTTTATGGCTTATGGTTGGTTGGATTCGGTTTCAAGGTTAAGAATTGGGATTGGGTTTTTAGGTTACGAAATCCTTAGTAGCAGCATGAAGTCTAGATATTGCCCCTATATCCAGCAACAAGAACGTCCGCTGGTTCGTGTGTTGATTCCAAATGTAGCTACAGAAATATGAGTAACTAGCAGCGCCCCGCGGTTTCACCCGCGTAAGTCCCGATCCCGTATGAATATCGGGATAAAAGTAGCCTATGCGTTAATCCAGGTCTCCAGCTATTTACATACCAAGTTTCATCCCAATCAGTTCAGTGGTTTTTGTGTGAAAGATTAACAAACATCCATCCATCCAAACTTTCACATTTATAATATTAGTGGGATTAGCTTTTGCCCGCAGTGTAGCTCAAGTCAATGTACCACGGCGGGAACAGTACCCTAACCCCGATTTCCTTTTTTGTACCTCTTTCTTCTGGATGAAGTCTAATATCCTTTACTGTGCCCTTGACGACGTGTGTACAATGCAAACTTTCATGATGATTGATTGATTAATTAAGGTGTTAAAGTGTAACAAACAAGCGAACTCACTTTCGCATTTATAATACTAACATATTTTTTTTTTATGATGTAGGGGCAAACGGGTCACCTGATGGATGCTCATGGGCACCTGCAACTCACGAGTCACAAGTGCGTTGCCGGCCTTTAAGGTGGGAGTAGTAGAAGGGTCAAGAGGGAGTGTGGGAGAGAGAGGGAGAAGGGGGGAAAAGGGAAGGGTTAGGTCCTCCGGTAACCACACTCACTCGGCGAAAAGCAGTGCAAGCGTTGCTTCACTGCCGGTTTTCTGTGAGGCCGTGGTATCACTCCGAGTCGAGTCGAACCGGCCCATACGTGCCGAAGCATGGCTCTCCTACGAATAATTATGCTAATGCATATATATGCTCGCGCAAAGGTTATTTTTGCTATTGTTGCTATTTACATTAACTTTTTTAATATGTTACGTGCTCCGCGAATTGTCGATGATCCCAAACTCACAAACGACATTGAATTGAACCCTTAAGCCTGAGGAGAGACTCTCTGCCTTCTTGTGGGTGATCTACCGCTTGTATAATGGGTTCTGCTCTGAGGACCTGTTTGACATGATACCGTGGCACTTCTCGCCACCAGCAGGGCATTTATCCTCACACCTTTCAACTTTCACGCTACGGTACGGTACGGTTTTCTAGGATTTGTTTTCCCGGGAACGCTCCGGCTGTACATAGGCTACGATAACCGCTTACTATCAGGCGGGCCGTATACTTGTTGGCCACCAACGTGGTATAAAAAAATACTTTTTTGATTTGTTCTGCGACCTTGTCACCCGATACAAAATATAGGTACGTGTTGCGAGATGTTGCACGGGATGTCACTCGTCGTCACCTGCGACATCTACGAGTCGCGGAACATGTCAAACGTCAGCTAGCCGTCTCCGCAGTTTCACCTGCGTTTATAGTCACTGCTATGATCTGATATGCTATAGCCTTCCTCGATAAATGGGCTATCTAACACTAAAATATTTTTTCAATTCAAACCAGTAGTTGCTGAGATTATCGCGTTCAAACAAACAAATAAACTCTTCAACTTTATAATTAGGATAGATTAATATGCCGAATAGAGTTCAAAATTGAACTTAAAACGAAAGGATTACTTATTCAGTTGGTAATTGATTTAATTAAGAGATATTTTTTGTAGTTCAACAGAGTATAAATAAATTAGATATCTGTCACCAAAATTGGACACTAATATACAGCCTGTTGCAGAATGGTATGGACATATTTTAAGGCCCTAAAGTCGAGTCCGTGAACGACGTAAAGCGGTAAGAATTAAAAAAAAACGGGATCTTAAATACACAAACTATTATTTTGAAACTGACAAATTGATCTTAAAAAATTACCGATAAAGCTCATATTTCGTGCGTTCGCATAATAAAATATTAAAAAAAAAACTATCAGTTGTAGGACTGCACGTCAGAAGTGAAAACACATTCACACATATATACATCATAAACACACACACATCTTTATGTCATCATGACAACATAATGTCATCTGAGCGTAACGGTCACGCGAGTTCAGTGCTTTTTCCCCATACCAAAAGTGCCCAACGTGTCTAAATAAGTTTTCACTTCAAAAAAATCATTACAATTAATATGACAATTCTTAATATCTTGTTTAGAATTGTTGAACATCACCAAGAAGAGCATTTTCAGAAGAAAACTTTTTTTCACGGTCCTTTTTTCAGGCTAATTAAATTATCTTTCACGTCTTAACATATGACCACACTTTTATAATATCACCTTGTATATTTAGATGTCTGTCACCAAAAGCGGGCACTAATTTATACTGTCATGTGGTCAATATTTGTTACTTAAGTGTATTTGCCACCGGTTATTTGGATGTCTGAGTACACGCCTCCAATCTTAGATATTATCTAGATTCAATGTTATGGAGCCCGATCATTGATGATCAGAGATAAAATCAGTAATATTATTTTAGTTTTGTATATGTAGTGCGGTACAGTACATTTATTCAAAATCGAAATCATTACTACATATTATAAAACAAAGTCCGTGTCTGTCTGCCTGTTCGCGATAAACTGAAAAGCTACTGAACGGATTTTCATGCAGTTTTCACTAATAGACAGAGTGATTCATGACAATACATAACATGACAGGTTTAGGTGTATAATTTGTTAAGATTTTGTGTAAATTGAATGAAATATGTCGACGATTGTTGAAGATGTCTCTGCTACCCGTGTGAAGCCGGGGCGGGTTGCTAGTTTATTGTAACTGAATTAATCATATACTATGTATACTTTGGACTTTAGACTTGAATTATTATTTTTTAATAGGGCTGCGTCTCCGCCAAAAGAATATACGTGAGTACGAAAATATTTGCAGAAGTTATGATCGTTTGCTCATATCTTCTGCGCGCGTGAGCTTAGTTCTGCACTTTGTGTCCAATCCTCGCGATAATAGTACAGGAATCGTCTTAGCAGAAAAAAACCGGACAAGTTTCAGACCTTGATTCCTACCAAATTTCATGATCCTAGTCCACGGGAAGTATCCCATAGGTTTTGATTTACCTGCGAAATGTTCAAATTTTGCCAAATCTAAGGCTTATATGGCCGTATCTTTTGACTGCGATGACATAGAAGCTTGATTTTTTTACAGCTTTAAGGGACCGCAGACAAAAGTATTTGGAATTAATTTCAACTTGATGCGTTCATGGGTACCTGAGAAAAAGGGTCGTTGCAGACACACAGACGGACAACCAAGTGATCCTTAAAGGGTTTCATTTTTCCTCTTGAGGAACGGAACTCTTAACAACAAAGTGATCCTATAAAGGTTCCTTTTTTTTCTCTTGAGGAATGGAACCCTAAAAGTGCTGAACTGATTTGTTTCGCCTATTTATATGGAAGTATCATCATTCCTACCCATTTCCCAATCTTCATTAGCGTGTAATTCTTCTTTATAATTCTTCACGCAATGTGTTACATTGCGAAGGGTTTTGGTTGCTTTCTTTCATGGCCAGCCGACAGCCTAACACCAACCCTCCTTGGGAATGTAGTCGTTTTAAGACGGGAAAGAAAGAAGAAGGTAAATTTGTGTAAGGAAAAATGGGTAGGGAGAGGAACCTAGGGTAAGTGATACCACAGGTCTTGGATGGGGAACGGGATTGAGACTGCAGTAGCTCGCAGAGGCCGGGGTCGCGTACCCGAATGTCATGTATTTCCTGTAACTGGAGAGGCCACTAAACAGGAACATGGAACATACCTATAGATTATAAAAATTGCAATACATTCCTTTTCATCCTCCGGCATTGTCTTCTAAGTAAACATATCTCACTGCCATGAAAGTCAACTAGAACTTGCAAGCTAACGCCAAACTTGGCCCGATGTTATTTGTATTATAATTCCAATGAATAGCTAATTATTGTGCCTTATCCAGTACTAATGCGTGTATTCTAATCATTCCTGACCATACTTTTTGTACGATTGATGAGGTAGAAACGTTTACCGCCATGTTTAATGGTAAGCCGGTTACCGACACCTAAAGCGGTATCACTTACATGTTAATGAGTTTTTTATACACCTTACTTCACCTTTAACAATGTTATGTATTTTCCTAGCTTATTTTCGCAATGTGAGTCGCGTTTAATGGTCACTGCTACTCCTAAGCGAGCAAGTGATGTTAAAGAGCTTTTAACCAGGGAATGCAAACCCGATCTCGAATTGGGCGAGATTAGCGAGATTGAGCGGTAGCATTAGGCAGCGATGCATTCTGACCAGGAAACCCATTCCCCATCCGAGACTTGCAGTATCTCTTATTTATTTATTTATAAATAACAATAAAACAGTAATGCTCATCAACTGTCACTCCCACGGACACTATGCTTTACCTAAAATTGCTGTCGAGTTACTTTACATAAGGGTTCCTTTTAATGAACGCTTAGCATTGTCAATCGCTCAAGTATTGTTTAACAATTGAAATTGCCGACTCTATATGTCTGGGCTTACTGTGAGACCTCATATGATTGTTTGTGAATACGGGTATAAGTCCCGTTCCTCATCCAAGACCGGTATCACTTACTCTAGGTTCGGTAGGGAGTTTAGGCAGGGAGAGCCTACCCATTTTTCCTTATACTTCTTCCTTCTTTGCCGTCTTAAAACGACTACATTCCCAAGGAGGATTGGCATCAGGCAGGCGGCCGTCCATAAAAGAGAAGAGACAAAAATAGAGATTTTTAAAAAAGTGCGCGTGACTATTTACGTGTTTCACTGTAGTGCCTTAAAATACTGAACGGAATTTGTTGAATGAGGCATTGATAGATTCGTAATAATGGTCCTGACAAAGGCTATATAAATTGTAACTAAATTGATTATGGTGGACTTTATTTGTAAAATAAATGACATCGAAAAAAAAAACGTGATACGTTTGGCATAAAAAATAAGGTGTTGGCGAGAACATTACAAATATGTATAAATATCATATTGCAAACAAGCAAATTCTGCGCTTCGTACGGCCGATTCTTGTTTCGCAGTCGGGTCACAGTTTTTTAAACTTAATTCTTATCAATAGAAATAAATAAAATTGAAGTGTCTGTTTGTAATGTCAAAATAATAGTTTTTTTAAAGCTCATACAGTTATTTGCACAGTACCTGTGCCTAAAAATTGTTTTATTTTTTTATTTTTGTCTGTCTGTTGTTTGTACTGGCTAAACTCCGGAACGAAACATTTCCACAAATTTCCACGTGACTTTCACTGGCAGATAGCTGTTGTTACAAGGAGTAACTTAGTCTTCTTTTATTTTGAAAAAAGAATTAAGGTTCTGCTCCAAATATATAAATATGTTGATAACATCTTTAGCCAAATAACAGTGATTTCCTATCATCTGGTGGATCGTAAACTTCTTAACACCCTAATGGCATAATAACCAACTAAAGATGGAAGTAGGTTTAAACCTCTTTATCGAAGTTTCAATGACTCGACTGTGATAGCAGTAGCACAATGGTTATAATGTTAGACTTTGTATTAAGAGATCGCTGAGTCAAGCCCCAAGCCGCGCCGTGCACTACCGTATTAAACCCACACCTGTTTTATTGTACCTGTAGAACCCCACCGGGGTTTTCGGTGGGGTTTTGTGTCGAAATCAAACCGACTAATATCACAGTGTGTGGGGAAAATAGAAGCGGGCCTGAAAACGACTGTAGTCATGACATCAACTCTCTCAGCACGCGTTAAAATATTAAGTATCTATCTTGCTTACGTATTTTTGCTAACCCCAAAACTGACAAACAAATAAAACGTTCGAAAATCATTAATCGATTCTACTACCATTACATATCGATGTTCAATCGATCACAGCTCGTGACTGTTCGAAGATAATTATATCACCCGATAATCGATTTGATTGATCGATCGAATGTCTTAAAGTGATATCTTTAGACCACTAGCTGTGATTTTTTTAGTATTTTTTGCTTGCCAGCTAATGATAAATGAAATAATAGACGAGTGGTGGTAACCATTGGTATTTGACGATGCAAAGTTATTTGTAATCTTAACTAATATTGTAAATGTTGATGTGAGTTTGTTTGTTACGTTACATGCCTTAACTGCTCAACCGATGATCATGAAATGTTGTATAGACGTTGTCAGGGGTAAAGAAAAGGACATAGCTTATCTTTCATTCCCAAAAAAAGTATGGTCCCCGAGGGATAAAAAAATAACTTTAAAGAGAGCGAAGCCCGCAGGCAAAAGCTAGATTTTGGAATGAAGTTCCTTATCACACGTTACACTTCAGACGCTCGGCGGATCAGGGCTAGACGGAAAAAAGTGTTAGCGCAACGAAAATTGCTGACCGTGAGATGATTTATTTTATTTACGTCATTGGTGAATTCTAATAATTTATTTAATTTAATTTAAATATATAATATGTATAAATAAAATTAATAAAGTAATTTGATGTTGGTTGTATACTAATTATCCATATTAGTTCGGAAAACTTTTACAGATTGCGCAATTTTAATTTCAAGTTTTTTATAATATTTACTATATTTCACGGGTAGCAGAGACATATTCACCAATTTACACAAAACCTTAACAAATAATACCTATACTGATACCTATATCTATTGGCGAAAACCGCATGAAATTACGTTCAGTAGTGTTTGAGTTTATCGCCAACAGACAGACAGACAGACGCGCGGGGGACTTTGTTTTATAATATGTAGTGATGATGAGCTCAAATTCCTTCCTAACCTAATTCTCTTCTAAAAGCTTCTCAGTGACAAGACTAAACAATAAACATACGCCTTTCTAGCCTCATTAATTCACAATTCAAGTTTACAACCTATTCGTTTAACATTTAACACAAGCAAACATCGAATTCACCACCCACTCGGTTACTTTAAGTGTCCCCCACACATACCGGAGATACCGACAACTTTTTAAAATGGATGCCAATTACGTGACCATATACAAAAGCAGTGCGACTTTTTGTCGCTCGTCTAAAAAGGCACTAATTATGGTTTCCGGCTAGACACGGAGAATGTCGACGGTCCGACAAAAAAGTCATAGAGGTGTGTGCTGAACGCGCGATGCGTCGGTACGCTGTTATCGGCGTAGGGTTGTTACATAAAAGGGCAAATTTACCTATGTTTTTTGCAATTTCATGTTTTTTAATGAAATATTAAAAGGATAATATAATAGAAGGCACTGCGGACTTCACAATCTAGATCCTTTATAAAATCGTAATTAGTCAAAACGTAGGGCCCCCAAAAGGCCATAAGAAGTTGATAGGGCTATCAAAGCATTTGCTCACCAACTGCCACTTTGAAACATGGACTGACGACTGAGCTGAAGCAGTGGACTACAATAGGCTGATTGATTGATTGAATTACGTGAAAAACGTGTAAATCTATCACTTCTTGTTTTTAGTTTTTCCTTCCATTTATATCGCACTTTTGGAGCTCAATGTTACTCAGGGTCAATAGTGGCTTTGACTCCATGGTCTCAACTAATATTTTAATGTACAAGACCACGAATCTATGTATTCTTAAAAATAATAATAAGAGAAAAAAATTTTAACATGACAGCCTTTGCAAGGTCTAATCTATAAAATAGACAAAGTGGCAGCCCTAAAAACTAACGCACTGTAAATATTGGCAGGGCTGTCACGTATAGAACACGCACAGAGTAATGTATCAACATGGACTAATGAATATCTTCATCGCTTCACAAAAACCGAATAACTGATACACTCTCATTAGATGGGATATATTAGACTCTGGTTTAGGTATCTAGCAGCTATGTAGTTATTTTTTTTGCAATTAATGTGGCCAAGCACAGCCCGTTCCATCGTCAGATGAACACGTAAGGTGTTATGTCCCTCTTACGCAAAGGGAGGATCCTCCGACCAGACCAGTAACTATATACCATCTCGGACTGGCCAAGGCCAACGGCCTGATGTTGGGAATTTGTACACATACTTAATGGCGCGATACAGGATACAGGAAGATACAGGAAAGGTAGTTCAGCTTGTCTTGGCTGTTAACACTAGAAGTGCCGCGTATCGTGCCATACCATCAAAGACCGCGACCGTCAGTTTTACGGTATGTAATACTATAATCAGATAGACAGATATGATCAAAATAATAGACGATTTTTAAATCATGCAAAATTATGATTTTTAAAAGTAGCCTTTGCGTTAATCCAGGTCTCCAGGTATCTACATACCAAGTTTCATCGCAATCGGTCCAGTGGTTTTTGCGTGAAAGAGTAACAAACATCCATCCATCCATCCATCCATCCATCCATCCATTTAAACTTTCACATTTATGATATTAGTGGGATTTGTTTGTTGTTGTTGTTGGTTGTTGCTTTTTGGCAATGAGTGTAAAATTCAAAGCTGCTTTTTTTTATATTTTGAATTAATTTGATTCTTTTATTTGATTTAAAAGGTTGTTCTTACCTAATGGCTACATTCTCTAAGCGTTGAATGGCGGCTAAACTTTTTTTACTTATGTACTCTGCTCAAAGTTCACTTACGAGTTCGAAAATATAATTATGGCGAGAAATATTTTCACATGTAACTTTCCAGTAAAAAAACCATGAATTTATTGATAAATTGGCGGCTAAATCTAGAAGGTTGTATTGAAAATGTGGACATGGCCATCTTCGAGTTCCATCTCTTAGCGTATGTTCGCGTGCTATTTGGTCAATTATATCAACGCCTACTTTGGTTTCGTAATAAAACTGGATATTCTGAGGAAGCTTTTTTGAATAATATCCATATGGAAATTTCATTTAGGTCGTGTATTTAGGATAATGACGTTTATTCCGATTTACCTTGATAAGTAGTTAAGGTTGTTTGTCTTCGATTTCAAGATAAATGTTTCACATCTTTGTAGATATTTTTACAAATTGGTGGTACTTCCTTGTCTTGCTCGCCTCATTATTCCATCTATATCGTACTATACTCATGTATTCAGATCTTAGTTTTTCTGCCAATATTAAACATGTGAATAAAAACACTACAGTACCACCACCACACCATGTTCTAACCAGCCTTTCTCCACGGTTTGTACTTCCAGAATGCTGTGCTCTTCGGCCATGCCTAGATTTGGAGCCAAGACTTTTCCGTATACATTCGGTTTGCAAATTACTGTCCTGAAATGACTTGTATTTGGAATATCCCTTTCAGAATCCTCTGATGTTGGAACTTTCTTCCTCTGTCTCTGTCTGAAAGTCCGTGTCTTCACAGTCACAAACTTTTGCCGATGATTCATGCCGCTATCATCTCTTCTTCTTCTAAATTATGAAGTCGCGAAAAACTTTCTTTTTCACAAGTCGACAGTTGCCGATTCGATTCGAATATAACACACGACAATCCACTTCAAGGAATTACTTAAAACTCCGAGTAAGGTCGATAAACAGAAAAAATAGGAATAGGTTACGATAAGAGGATAAAAAAAAACACCTGTTTATAACACAAAACTATTTAATGTGCCGTCAACTTGACGGCGCCCGGTCTTAGTGGTATGAGCTAAGCATTTGTCGCATACCAATCACTATTTCTATATTATTTTAAACTTAAAACTTGTTTAATCATAAGTTAGGAAAAGTCGTGGAATATGAAAACAAACTGATAAATAGGTAAAAAAATTAATAATCAAAATCATTTTGACGTCAAATTGATGGCGTTGACCTTTCTAGTGTTAAATGTGAACGTTTTCACGCAACAGTTACTGATGCCTATAAACACATCAAAGGCCAACCCTATCCTTCCCTGGCTCATCTGGCTTTGGCGCTAGTAGTGCTAAACCGGGATATTTTGTAGGGTGAAAAGCTTTGTTGGTTTACTCACACTATTCTGCACATTGTCAATATAATTATAGCCAATAATTTAATCTGTCGCCACCTATTAGTGTGATATTAGCACTTCGTAATCATTAATAATTTACAAATTTGTTCTCAACGCGAGTTACGCATTTTATTGCCCACCATTACAAGTGCACTTGCAATATTGTACAACAACTTTTATACACAAATGTTAGAACTTCAAATATAGGAAACGAATAACTTAAGTGCCCCGTTTTTATTAGTAAAGTATAATGCATAAATGTTATATGTGGCGAGGGTTTAATGCGTCGGACTTGGGACACAAAAATGACGAAACCAGACTCTCGCAGTACATTAGCGTCATAAATTAACTTCTTCGGAAGCGGATCTGAAGGTCTTACTTCGGTTTTCTTCTGAGAGAAGATTATTTCGTAGAAGGAGACGATCACGGTACGGTTTCTGTTACTACCTTCCTACTGTCTACCTATTACGGATCAGGAGATACAGCCTAGTGACAGACAGACAGACAGACGGATAGTGGAGTCTTAGTAATAGGGTTCCGTTTTTACCCTTTGGGTACGGAACCCTAAAAAGAGTTCTACCATCCACCCCCTGGCTTTATCATCAGGCCAGGGCTACTAAGTCCAATCTGTTGGACTCTTTAAAACGAATCCTGAGGGGTTTACTAATAGCCCTGAAGATCAATTCTATCTATTGTCATCGAAACTACATATCGCACACCTAGGTCTAAAGGGAGCTAACTCAAAAAATTAAAATTTTTGAGTTGTGCACACCATCGAATTCCTTATTTCAATACCTACCGACCAGTAAACCAGATTCAAAAATATCATCACAACTCGACGCTAGACGCTGAATTCACCAACACGGGCTCAACTCAAAAAATAAAACAAATACACAATACATTGTTAGGCAATAGGAAAATAACTACAAAAATCCTATTTTCAGCCCCAAAAGATGACTAACACACAAGATTCCTACAATAACTTTCTTCCAGCTGCATATAAAACGCCAAAGCTCTTGCAGTGCAAAGGTAGTATTTCGGCTTTGCTGCCTGTGTGCCTGTGCCTTTTGAGTTAGATAGTTTTAGTTAGGTAGATCTAGGTGTGCTATTACAAAGTATAATTTCGATACGACAGCGACAATTAGGAGTAGGTTAAAATCGACTTTCAGGTTTTGTTGACATACTTATTTAGTTTGTTAGTTACAAGTGACGTTCTGTAGTTTCAGAATTTATCTACAAACAAATAATATATAATAATAATTAAGTGGGAGAGCCCTGCTTCGGCACGTTTGGCCTCACAGAAAACCGGCAGTGAAGTAATGGTTGTATTGTTTTTCTCTGAGTGAGTGAAGTTACCGGAGGCTCTAACCCTTCCCCCTCCCCCCTTCCCTCTTTCCACCCCTCACTCCCTCTCCATCTCTTCCCCCTTCCCCTACTCCCACCTTAAAGGCCGGCAACGCAATTGTGACTCTTGTTGCAGGTGCCCATGGGCGGCGGTATTCACTTACCATCAGATGACCCGTCTACTTGTTTACCCACTATACCATAAAAAAAAAATGAAAATAAGTATTTTTGCTTTATAAGTATAGTTAAATAATAGTTTCCAGATAAAATCAATAAAGAATTATGTAAATATTGCCATCTTGAAAAATACTTTAGACAGCAATAGATTTATAGCAGATATTATCGCTTGAAGCTCAGAATAGGTGCTGAATATAAAATCATATTTATACCACTTAAGGAATAATTGAAGCAGGTTGCTGGGTTCTTATGAAGTATCTTTTTGTACAAATATGTTGGCTAAGCACGGCGTAGTTAGTCGTAAGCTGGCGGTAAAAGGCGAACATCTGTGAGCTAGAATAACTTCACACTTCACGTAAACAAAATTCGGTTCTACCTCATTTAATTAATTTTGATAAATGTTGCCTGGCTGGCTAGAGGACGTAGGTTCGATTCTTACCTAGAACAAATAATTGTGTCATGAGCATCATTATTAGTTCTGTGTCTGGGTGTAATTTATCTATAATAATTATGTATGTATTTAGAAATATATAAGTATGTTTATTAGCAGTCTGGTATACAGACTCTGCCTAGTTTGGGATCAGATAGCCGTGTGTGAGGTGTGTTAAGTTATTATTATACATAATGCAACCGGTTGCTGATCACCGGGCTGGAGGGATTATGCGACTGGAAATATTCACCTTGTATATCAGAAATAAATAACGTGGCACACCCTGTATACACATAAATTTAATGTACTGCTATTAAAGTACCCGCCAGGCCACATATCTAACGTCACGGCCACACCACTGTGCTGTCCATCGCGTTAATTGGTGTTAAACCTTTAAATTGACGACATATCTGGGCTATTGGTATACATTTAATATGTTGTGGCAACGGCGTAATTTGCGTAGTTATCAACTTACTAGCTTAGTAATCATACATAGTAAGTAGAATTTTAGATACTGAGTGAAAGAAGATTGAAGACACACTGAATACCACCCAGCAAACCTCCTGTTGCTACTGTTTGAAACCTTAGTGGTAGATATAAATAAAAATTTAAGCTAAAATTTTATTTGCTAGTATTGTAAAACGGCGAGGTTTTGTCGTTTGATGCGGTCGGTCTTGCGATTTAGTTGTTTCGGATTCGAACCCATCCAGTGAGTATACCACCGAGGTGAACACACTTTTAAAACTAACACCAGTAATAATCTCCACAACACGTCCCTTAGCGAATACATTGCTTTAAGCCCGTTTTCACTTGGGGAAATTTGTGCTGCGACCATGTCTCCCGACACAAAATTGCGTGGCTAAAGTCACGTATTCACTAGGGGACGTCGAAAGACATCGCCCGACTTTCACGTGGTATGACTCTCCGACTTCGTGGGAGGTTATCGCTCAATATTTGCCTTATTCATTGTACCCAGTTGTCATTCAGAAATGTCGCCTGAGCAGTTAGTGCTGCGTTTTACAGAACACAAAGCAAAACGCGTCCTCATCAATCACGAGTTATCGGGGACTGTCCAGGGACACGAAAGTCGAGCGTGTCGACGATCGCAGAGGGTCGCTTTTGAAATGTCCCACACAATGTTGCGGCCGCGGGTGACATTGTGTTTAACGTCGCGACACCATATCTCATAGAGATAATATTATAGAGTACGAAAGCTGGCTGTAGAAGCGTAACTCGTCTCTCTCTAACGCTGTTAAGATTCTACATACAGACTAATTTACGGCTAGACGCCTCTATTTATATTATCTCTATGCGCGGAACATGTATATGTATGTGTATTTTGTGTCGGGTGACAAGGTAGCATGACAAGTGTACGCTAGTGAAAACGGAGCTTTAAAGCTTTGGTCTCTTGATCACAAACGCACAACGGTGCGGTATGCGGTGTCGGACACATAATCGTATCAAAAACGCAATACGCGGTGAAGTGGGGAGTGTCGTCTCTCATTCGGTGCAGTGTGCGTCACGAGTTGACAATGGATTTGTTTGAAGATAATTTAATAGCATTAATTCGCAATTACCCTTCTTTATATAAAAATAAAGACATATTATTAAGACTGCTTCTATATCTCTTCAAAAGTACTATAAATTCTTCTTCCTCCTCTTCAAGCAAAGCACAATTTTCAATAATATTGTTCATGTTGACACGTTTATTTTGGTAGCTGCGGCAGAATCAAATGACCACTTCTCCGTACAGACAGCAACGCTGTGTCGTGACGCTGCGTAGGGCCGTTTATCGCAGTGTTGTGCGTTAATATCAGGAGACCAAAGCTTTAAACGCAATTTACACATAAAGCGGGCGCGGGTCAGGAGCGGGTCGGACGCGGGTCAGGACGGGAGTGCGGCGGGTTTAATTCCTTATATTTATATGGAAGATAACACACTGAAAGGGTGCGCGGGTCGGGCGCGGGGCGGGTGGTGAGCGGAAGCCGCGCACGCTTTCAGTACCGCGCCCGCTTTATGTGTGTATTGCGCTTTAGATTTGCAAATGTCGCACTGTCAGCAGGTCACTCTTCGCCTTGTTACTTAATCTACAATTTTAGGTATATATTGGTGTCGATTCTATTGTCAGACTCACTAAACTAAAACCTAACTTAATTTCTTCATATGAAATGAACTTTGTCTTCTTCGCAACAAGGTCTATTTGTTACTGGCATCTATTTCTCAGCGCCAATAAATTTCACTGAAACCTGTCAACGTATACTCAACTTTATTTCCACGCAGCGAGAGTCCCCATTTATTCAAATGCCGTACAATTGCCGTATAAAAACTTGTTCAAAACGAACTAAGATGACGTTATTTTAATCGACACCTACGAAGACGCTTACTAAAAACACAGAGCAAAAGAGATGGCATTCAACGGATAGCAGCTCTCGCTACGTGGTATTAAAGTTTATTTAAGCGTGTCAGACTTTAGTCGACAAATAAATTGCTTATTTCGATAGCGACGGATGTTACCTACTTGTTTATATTTGAAATAAGACCTTGTTTCGAAGGACACAAGGTTTACATCTTGTATGAAGAAAATTTAGTCAATGATAGTTAAGAGAGAAATTCAAGAGAATTGACACCATTGCTCTACAAGCTAAATTCAACTTTATTTCACAACTACTGGAGTAGAACATTCATAGGCCGTTATAGAAAACAAATCTGGTACTTACAACAATCTGTAACCCACATTTTATACAAATACCTACATTACAAAAACTATAGTAATGGCGTTGATAGGAACGTCATTGGACGTCACTTGATCGACAGTAGCCAATGGCCGGAGCTCGATACTGACCCACTTAGGTTTCTTGCATACCTACAGTACTGATTTATTCTAAAACTTATGTCATTTAATACGAAGTAACTCGATTTAATAAGTCTTTATCGCGGCCACTATTGCGACCAAATTGACATAATCATCTATATGTTTGAACTCGAAGGTCAGTAATAAGTGTTCACCTAAATAAATGAAATGAAATGAAAAACTTTGTGAGTACAAAATTGCGTTTCCTAAAACATTTAAAACGGGTAGAAACATTTAGTATTTCTATAGTCATGCAATTTTAATACAATATGAATAAATATTTTTGAAGTGAAAACTTCTTTAGGCACGTTTGTGCACTTTTACTATGGGGAGAAAGCACTGAACTCGTGACCGTCACGCTAATAATACATATATAGATCCACTAGAGGGTGCTAATCTAAACATTGAGTTCTGTCAGCTCTTTATTAATTAATGTCACCAACCTGCTAATATAACGATTTAAGTTCGTCGTTTCGTTTAAGTTTTCACTTCTGTCGGTAGTCCCACATGACTGCCTGTTTATTTGTTGCTGTTTTATCAACACAACATCCACGGATATATCGAAGATATCCGATTCTACTTCCATGTGTTTACCTTAATATTTTCCGGCCCAACAGGTGCCAGTAATCAACGGGTGAAGCGACCTGTGTCATCGGTGTCAGGTGTACCTAGGGCGGCCATCCGTCCGGGTTTCCCCGGATTTATCCTAGTTTAGGGCGTCCGTACGGACTAATAAATAAATGTAAATGGAAACCGTTTTCATAAAAAATTTAGGGTGTCCGGGAAAAAATTGCGATTTTACATGTGTCCGGGGTTTTGAAGCATTTGTCCGGCGTCGGTAATTTAAGTGATGGCAGGCCTAGGTGCACCGTATATTGTTATCTTCTTTAATAAATATGAATACAACTCACGAACATTTTAATTCCAACTATTTATCTATATGTACATATATTTTAGGCAAATTTCTTTCTAAATTTGAAATTTAAATTTTTTGGTGTACATGTTTAAGAAGTGCAAAAAGTTAAAAAGTTTTTGCAATATCACTACCACTACATATTATAAAACAAAGTCCCCGCCGCGTCTGTCTGTCTGCCTGTCTGCCTGTTCGCGATAAACTCAAATACTACTGAACGGGTTTTCATGCGGTTTTCACCAATAGGTAGAGCGATGCATAAGGAAGGTTTAGGTATATCATTTGTTAAGGTTTTGTGTAAATTGGTTGAAATATGATGATGATTGTTGAAGATGTCTCTGCTACCCGTGCGAAGCCTTGACGGGTTGCTAGTGCGTTATAAATTAAAAAAATATGTAAAATCGACTACAAAAGGCTACAGGTGCCCAGTATAATGATATGTTGGATCCGTCATGGTACGGAAACAGAACCTATACATACATACATCTTCTATTAACTAAAAAAAATAAATGAACAGTCTTAATGATCAAACCTACATTATTAATAACACTTTTTTTTCTCTACATCTATATATCAGTCAATCAAAGGCACCTCTCAATTGTATATTCCGTCTCTGTCTATCACACAGAAGTCCTGGTTGAGTGCAAGCGTGCCGTCGATCACGACACCTAACGATCGAGTATCGATCAGTGATCTATAACGCGAGATATTAGGGTGACCATGATTTAGGTGTCTTTTAGGAATGAGTTTTCATATAATTTGGGATTGCCTTGTTGGTCCAGGAACAATCATAAAGTCTTGAATATTATATCCGGATATATTAAAGTGTTACTGGAAATTTAGTCAGTTACTGAGAATACACACGGTCGGAAAATATGTCCGGTAGATGGTAGGTTAGGCCCTATTACATAAGATCATAAAAATGTGGTTCTACTTGGTTGTAGTGTGCCTCTGCTTACCTCTTTGGGTAAATAAAGGCGTTAGTATAAGAAAATACTAGCAGCGCCCCGCGGTTTCACCCGCGTAAGTCCCAATCCCGTGGGAATATCGGGATAAAATGATTTAGCCTATGATTTAATCGAGGTATCCAACTATCTACATACCAAGTTTCATCGCAATCGGTTCAGTGGTTTTTGCGTGAAAGAGTAACAAACATCCATCTATCCATCCAAACTTTCACATTTATAATATTAGTGTGTTTAGTGGGATAATTGACATAAAATTCTGGCTATAAATAAGGTTACAATTTAAAAGTTAATGTGTGTTTTCTTTCACGTGGCCTATAGCAATATTTTCGACTTAACAAAGTGGGACATTTGCTGTCTTGACAATCTGTTACAAATCACAACGATATGTTCTTTACAGTTAAACATAATGTAAATTAAAAATATATTAAAACAATAGTATCTTTTTTGTGTCAGAATATGGGGTAAAAGTTAATACGAAATTGATAAGTTCATAAATATCGATTGTTAGAGTTAAATAAAAAAAAAATTAAAAAAAAATATATTTGGTGATAAGTTGCCTAAGTATTTAAAAAATTACAAATTATCATGGGTTCAAACTTGGGTAGGTATGTACTTACTAGTTGAACTGGAATAATATGTATTGTATTGTTACCTCTATTTAAAAAAAGATTTATGTGACCTTTAATGTTTAATTTTTTTTTTAATTTTTTTAAATGTATGTTGTTTTTTTATCTTAATTTTATTTGATAGTACAAATCCTGTTTGTTTTTAGTTGTGGTTGACTATAATTGAATGGACTACAGTTCTGGGGTTTCCAGTGTACAAATATTTTAGTCGAAAATATTGGAGATGTCTCTCCAATTGCATGGACATCCTACTTAATGTAGCACAGCTTCTGTCGCGGAACACTAAATTTAAACCGGTGGCTGTCTCCCTTTTTGGTGCGAATTTAAGCACGTGGTGTTAAAACATTACGTACCTACTTGGTTTTATGTTGAAGGTACTAAAATTTATGTGGTGCTAAGACATAAAATGCAGCAGCTTGATACTGAAATAATAGTTTGTAGTATTTTGTTTTATTTTCAGCTGGAGTATTTAAGATAACATCACCTTTTTAGTACAAACAAGTCACCACTCACAACTTTCTACAGCTTGGTTCCAAAAAAATCATAGGAAGAATACCGTTGGGGCTTTATTTCGCATACTATTTAATAATTAAGTGACGACAGGTAACAGGAAGAATTTATGATCCCAGGTTTCCTGTTAAATTGAAAGGGAGATCTATAAGACGATCATCAAACCTGCCGTTCTGTATGGATCTGAGAGTTGGCCCACAAAGAGAACGGATGAGAGACGCCTGCACGTAGCTGAAATGCAAATGTTGAATCGGCACCTTTTCGCCATGAATGCGACAATCAGTCCTATGTGCAGAGGATGTCTCAACGTGGAGGAAACAGCCATTCACGTTATCCTGGAGTGAGAGTGAGTGGGTACACAACGGGCAAGTATCCTCGTGGGTGCGAAGTCGCTCCTAGAAGTATGTGAATGCCCCAGGAAGCTTCTGTGTTTCTGGAAGGAGCTAGGTGGCTCAACTAATGGACCGCCTATAACTAAATGCGGAAACAGAGCCCAATACCAATGCGACTGTTGAGATGGATGTGTGGTGTGACTAAGATGGACAAGGTGAGAAATGATTAGATTAGAGGATACCTGATAGTAGCGCCAGTGGGTGGAGAAGCAATAGACATGTGATGCGGCGGGGTGAGCTAATTGTGGCGAAGAAAATTTTATGTATGGAAGATGACGGATAGCAGAGTAGAAAACGACCAAAGAAAAATTGGATGGATAGCGTGAAAGAGAATTGGGATAAAAACTCTATCGTTACAGGGACTAAGCAGTGAAATGACGAAAGATAGAGTAGAATGGAAGAAGAGAAGTCCGCCGACCCCAAATATATATATATATATATTTTAGAATGTTACTTCTTGAATATATTGTAGGCTAATAATATTATGAATCTAATTATAAAACATAAGCTTAAAAATACTTTAAATAATACTATAATATGTTATTTGAATATCATTAAAGCGGTATTACTGGTTTAGATTTATTTAATGTTTGTTACCAGCTAAACGTGTTTGTTTCCTACAAAAGGCTATTTTATTACGAATTCTTAACTCTGTTAACGCATATTTTTGATATAAACTGAGTTAGATTATTAGTTAACACCACACGTCGGATTATAAAGGGAATATGCCCATAGACTAGTGTCTAGTGAGTAGTCCCATAAACCCCAAAATGGAACTCTGACGAATAAATTTAGTAATGAAAAGTAAAGTACTAAAAAAACTATACGTAAAAGGCACTTATTAATATTTGAGCTCTATGTTCGCATTAGTGCCAGTTATGAATAAGTGGGGCCACAGCAATAGCGTGTTTGCAAAAGCAAAATTCACAAATGAGTATCTGCATTTGCCTAAGTTGTGTGGTACCCTGGCAACTGATGAGTTTCGAATATAAATTGCCGACATACCTGCTGCCCCTTAAAGCAAATGTTCTATACTTTTTGAAGTGAAAACTTCTTTAGGCACGTTGGGTACTTTCGATACGGGGAAAAGCACTGCATCGCGTGACCATCACACTCAGATACATATATACAGGTGTGACGTGTGTATACGAAAGTACTTACGTTCGTAAACAGTAAGTTATGTTGTCACTTCTGACGTACAGTCCTAGGACTGACAGTTTTTCTTAACAAATTAGTGGTTGAATTATACGGCAACCTCAGTTTAAGACATAAGAATTTTGTTTTAAGTTCAAGGTCTAATCTCACTTGAAAATAAATGAATTGTTATAGGTGTCGATTCTATTGTCAGACTCACTAAACTAAAACCTAACTTAATTTCTTCGTATGAAATTAACTTTGTCTTCTTCGCAACAAGGTCCATTTGTTACTGGCATCTATTTCTCAGCGCCAATAAATTTCACTAAAACCTGTCAACGTATACTCAACTTTATTTCCACGCAGCGAGAGTCCCCATTTATTCAAATGCCGTATAATTGCCGTACAAAAACTTGTTCAAAACGAACTAAGATGACGTTATTTTAATCGACACCTACGAAGATGCTTACTAAAAACACGGAGCAAAAGAGATGGCATTCAACGGATAGCAGCTCTCGCTACGTGGTATTAAAGTTTATTTAAGCGTGTCAGACTTTAGTCGAATAAATCAAATAAATTGCTTATTTCGATAGTGACGTATGTTACCTACTTGTTTATATTTGAAATAAGACCTTGTTTCGAAGGATACAAGGTTTACATCTTGTATGAAGAAAATTTAGTCAATTATAGTTAAGAGAGAAATACAAGAGAATTGACACCATTATCTATATATTATACTGGATAGTGTAATAGTACATTTACATAACTTGACTTATTTCAACTACTGCGCCAGATATGATATAATCAAACAAAGATCGCTAACAACAAAAAGACTGTAAGACATACATAATAGTCAGCAACACAACACATATACAGCAAGTACTCGGCCGGCATCACAAATAAACACCCCTGATAGACGATCTTACACAAGCAAAAAAAAAACAGCATTACACTTGGTAGTCCACGGACATCCTAATACCTCAATCAAGAGGCTCTAATGCGAGCAAAATTTTCTGCTTCCTAGCTTCGGCCTTTTAAAAAACTAACTTTAGAGTGTGATATAATCCCTCCGTTACATTCCACACCACACCAAATTTTATATTTTTCTAATTTTGTTTTCAGCCAAGGGTCTGGCTAGTATGACGATGTTGCTCAATATTGGAGAGAGTACATAAACCGATCAACGTCCGTGACATCCAAAACACATGAAACTTGACCTTAATCGCGGATTTCATGGCCACACAATAGACTTTTAACAAGAGCTTTCAAAGTGCCCGAGGTCGCGGTGCGAGCACAATTTGCACACTTCAGATCTTAACGAGGATTTAATTTGTATGTAACGATGTACCTTCATGTAAGATGAGTTTTGGAAGGTCATGTATTAAGTAAGTCTGCTGTGTCAATAGTCATAAAAAATCGCATTGTATTGATTCTTAATGTAATACAAACTTCAAAAGGTACTAGCTTTTGTCCGTTTCTTCGTTCACGTAAAAATAGATTTTGACTCGGGAACAGTAGTACTTTTTGAGGTAAAAACTCCTTTAGCTGCGTTGTGCGATTTTTAGTAGAGCCAAATGCTTTGTGACGTATTGCGCCAGACTTTGGAAGGTGGGAGAGCCATGCTTCCGCACTCACACCTTGTTTCCATGATCTGAGCTTCGGCATGTATGGGCCGGCTGAAGCAATGCTTGGTTGTGTTTCGCCGAGTGAGGTTACCGGAGGCCCAAACCCCTTTCCAGTCCTTCCCCTAATCCCACCTTAAAGGCCGGCAACGCACTTGTGACTCTTGACTTCTTGAGTTGCAAGTGTCCCACAAGTGCCCCGTCTACTCATTTGCAAGCTATGCCCTTAAAAAGAAAACAAATATAGACTGGCGACGCCCAGCGGTCTGCGTACGTGTAAACGCAATAAATGTAAAAACCAGACTAATGTAAATAATTCCATTGAAAAGTCAAGAACAATTTTTTTAAATGAAATGATTATATTATCTTCTAAAGTTTTCACTTCTCTCAGCAGGCCATGACTGACTGTTTTTTTTATGGGTGTATGTTACCCTTTTCTGTATCCGTGACATCTAAGATACCTTTCATGATGATCGGTTTAATATGTAGACGTAAAAGCGTAACAAACAAACAATCGAACACACATTCACGGTTATAGTATTATTTAGGATTAAGGAATTGTTATTGTGTGCTTTAAATGTTTGCCTGGCAAAAGTTGTAGATTTCTGCTATACAGCCGATTTCGTGGCCAAACAAACAACACTTATTCTACACTAGCAACTCGCCCCGGCTTCGCACGGGTTCAAATTATACCCGTAAACCTTCCTCATGAATCACTCTGTCTATTAGTGAAAACCGCATGAAAAACCGTTCAGTAGTTTTTCAGTTTATCGTGAACAGACAGACAGACAGACGCGGCGGGGGACTTTGTTTTATAATATGTGTGATAAACCGTTAACCGTCCCCGCAGTTTCACCTGCGTTTATGGTTACTGCTCCGCTTCTATTGGTTTTAGTGTGATGTTGTAGGTATAGCCTATAAATTCCTCGAAAAATGGGCTATCCAACTCTAAAACAATTTTTCAATTCCAACCAGTAGTTCCTGACATTAGCGCGTTTAACCAAACAGACGAACTCTTCAGCTTTATAATATTAGTATAGACGTACCATAAGCGTCACGTAAGGATTATAGACAAATACCAAATTTGTACTATGATTTAGTTATTTAAATGACCGGTTTCGATATGTATATTACATCTATATAAATATCGACACGTTTATTTTTGTAGGATAGCAACATTACGAATTGTAAACGTCGGGCGTCTCCAACACGAGTCATTATTCGTTCACGTTTGGTGTGACACGTTGGCAGTGTATAATTAATTAGTATTAAAGATCGCGTGGTGGTTGAATTTCGACCATGGTCTTTTCATTGGCCAATGACCATGACAGGTCAAAGCATATACTGGACGCGTGTAATTTCGTTAAGCCGTTTTCACGGAACTTTTAAAGTTGTAAGACGTGTTGTTTAAAAATTTTAGCTTTCTGTACTTCTTCTTATTTGTGTGTGTTTACTTGTACCTTTGGTCTGAGTGCACAATAAAAACCCGTCCACACGAACTCTGTAATTAGTACCTAGTTCATGCATTTTTCTTTTTGTCTTGTTTAGATTTTTCATGCGTGAGTCACTAAAGGGACTAGTTGAAAACCAGCGTCAGGTATCATTGCCTGACATACGCTGAATTAAGGTCCTGTTTTGATCATGCCATGAGACACCTCTTACTTTGTATTTTTTTTTCTTTTTGTATTTTATTGTGTAATGTGTTGTGTAATCTTTAGTTATTCTATTTTTTAATGTGTGTTTTTTAAGTGTCGCATTTTAGTTGCATGCACTTTGTTGATGTCTCTGTGTGTCAAAATAAATAATTTTTCTTTCTTTCTATTTTCTATATATAAACTGTAAATATTCCAAAATTCATGTTCCTCCGTTCTCCGATTCTCTTCACGAATAAATCTATACTAATATTATAAAGATGGAGACTTTGTTTGTTTGCTTGATCGCGCTAATCTCAGGAACTACTGGTACGAACTGAAAAATTATTTTAGTGTTGGATAGCCCATTTATCGAGGAAGGCTGTAGGCTATAAAACATCATGCTACGACCAATAGGAGCGGAGTAGTGACCATAAACGCAGATGAAACTACGGGAATGGCCAGTTTATAGATAAAAGTTTGGAATAACTCCGATTATACTCAAGTGATCCAATTGTTTGATTTATCCCCATATAAATTTAAAAAAGCACACGGAGAAACGCTTGCTTATATAACCTTCTACTAGTTAATATGAATATATTGAATCTAGAGGGATTAACAATACAATATTCTTTATTGTACACCATAGAAAAAGTTACAACATATAAGAGAAACATTTAATACCGGTACAATCGGCGGTATTTCATTTTTTTATGTAATATGTAATATATGTCAATGACTACCGCCGCTCATGGGCACCTGCAACTCAAGTGTCACAAGTGCGTTGCCAGCCTTTAAGGGGGGAAGAGGCGGAGAGGGGGGAGAGGAGGGAAGAGGGGGAGAGGGAAGGGTTAGGGCCTCCGGTAACCTCACTCACGCGGTGAAAAGCAAAGCAAGCAAATAAAAGTTTTCTGTGAGGCCGTGGTATCACGCCGGTCGAGCCGACCCGTACGTGCCGAAGCATAGCTCTCCCACGAATATATTATCGCTACTTGCGATTTCTTCCACACAACCAGAATACTAACTATACTTATCATGGTATTACTGGTACATTTCATTCTGAAACATATTATAACGTTACGTACCAATGTTACAACCAGACAGCCCGTGAGCTCATTCGGCTCCTTATTTTAATAAAATAAAACTTGAAACCGTACTCAAAACTGTATTTGTGAATGAGTAGCCTTTTGTGAGAGGCGATGAGTTTAATTAGATGAAGGTTGTTATCATTAAGTACTTTTCGTAAGTTGGGCAACCAGAACTGAGTGTTGGATGATTGAGCAAGTGTCTATAAAGAAATGCTGCATAGAAGTTAAGTTATATTACGTACATAATTATATATATTTGTGTATTGGTAAATATGAGTTATGAGGGGCTCGTGGCTAAGTGGGAACCGAGTAGGTTAGCACATTACAAGGTTAAGTAATACTAGCCAGGTCAGTCTAGGATGGGTGACCATTCTTAACACATTGAGACCCCTCCGTGCCTCGGAGAGCACGTTAAACCGTCGGTCCCAGGTGCCATACAAATATCTGTGGCATTCGTTACTAACTACAGAACTTCGATATGGCCTAGTACTTGGGTTGTGGAGGTCTGATGGCAGTCGCTTCTCGTAAAATATCGAAGTTCGGCCGTATCGTAGTTAGACTGAAAGCCGACCCCAACTTAGTTGGGAAAAGGTGCGGAGGATCAAGTTGATGATGGTAAATATGAGTTAGACTAATATCATATCTATCCAAATGTAATAACTTTAAACGAGTCTTTATTGTACTTGTTATATATTTTGTGTTTCTCGGAAACGGCTTTAACAGTTTGGATAAAATTTTGTATTTAGATTTAATAAAAAATTTCTTTTTAAGTTAATCTGTAGAGGCGTATTTCCTGATAAAAATTAATCGAAAATTTATTTGAATTATTATATTCGCACAGCATTAGGAAATTTAGGAAGATAAAAAGAACTTACCTGATCCTGAAAAGTTCGGTGCAATGTCTCCTTCGTATACCTCCCGTCGCCTTGCTTGAAGATAGCAGAACACTGCTTTAGAAGAGCCAATCTTGTCCTCTCCTTCGCACACTCGACCTCCATGATCGACAGTCTATGCCCCGTCCTCGGGACACACAAACCTCCTTCATAGTTCCCTAACTCTGTTAAGTTGGTAGTGGTACAATTGTCTGCTTCTTCACTTTTCAAATCTACCGTTTCAAAGTTTGTGACTATTTCCGGAGTGTTGGTAATACTCTTGGTGGCCATTTTTGTTTATAAACTTAGTCTTTGTTTTAACATATTTGGTTTAATTTGACTATTAAATTTTTAAAATGCACTTTTATTTATATTCTTAAGGTTTGGGATGTTATATAAGTAAGGGTATGAAGATATGTTTGAAAACTGTAAAATAAATAAATTCTGTTAGACTGATTAATGGTTTTTGCATATCGCCAATGATTTCTGACAGTACTCATATGTTTTTACATTTGTTCGAATTTTAAATTATTTAATTCATAATTTATTACAGAATGCCAATCTCATCTCGTCTTCAAAATAATGGATATCAAACGTATTTTTTCGTCTACAATAATTCTTGATGCAGAATATAAAGACAGATAAATTAAACACAGATCTATTACGATTAGGACCGAAGATGATTTTTTTGAGGTTTTCCCTACTTTTTGTTGTATAGTTGTCTCACTTATCTCCTAATATTGGACTGCCTTTTGGTTTAGTGGTTAGTGACCCTGACCGCTATGCTTATAGGTCGTGGGTTCGATTCCCATGTGAGTCTGGGTGTTCTTTGTGTCCGTTGTTTCTATGTTTGTAAAGTCCCCCGCGACACAGGAGTAATTCCTAATGCGGGAGTTGTCTTTTTTAAAAAAGAAAAAATATTATAAACATGAAAGTTTGTGAGAATGTATGGATATATGGATGTTTGTTACTCTTTCACGCAAAAACTACTGAACCGATTGCTATGAAACGATGGTATGTAGATAGCCGGAGACCTGGATTAACACATAGGCTACTTTTTATCCCGATATTCCCATGCCACCGGGACTTACGCGGGTGAAATCGCGGGGCGCAGCTGGTTTATAACAATTTCGTACTAAAAGTACCAAAATATTCCATCCGATTTATACGATTACCTCAAATAGTCGGAAATATTTAGCTGAATATTAAACAGTAGCTACGTCCGTTTCTAATATCTGTGGTTGACTACAAGAGACGAATCAAACAAAAAAAAATCCAAGCAACAAATTGTCAGCTTTATTTTATTAAGCTTCAAATAATTTTCTTAGAGAAGGCGCCTTATTTACCACTTTAGTCGTATAAATACCAAGCTTAACACACGTTCTACTCGTCCGCTGTTTCTCATAATATCGAAACGAGTAGTAATTTTTGATATTCTGTCTCAGCACTTTAATAAATAAAAAACATACACAATTTCATTGAAACATAAATGACATAATATACTTTCACAGATACAGTACATAAAATACCTGAATATCGTTAAAATTAATGATAAAAGCGATCTCTATATTACAACATACAACATTCATTGTGTAACACAATGCAAAAAATATACACACAATACAAAAGTAAATTAGTGTGTGATAGTGAATGTTTACGTGCAAAAAAAGCAACTTGTTGAAGTTATAGACACTATGAATAAAATTTCCATCATCGCATTATTCAATAACATAAATAAACACACTATAATATTATATTACTGAGAATAATGACGTCAAGAAAGTTGAAAATTTCTAACGTAATCTTTACATAGTATAAAACAAAGTCGCTTCCGCCGTTTGTACGCTTAGATCTTTTAAACCACGCAACGGGTTTTAATTCGGTTTACACCAATAGATAGAGCGATTCAAGAGGAAGGTTTATACGTATAGTTTAATATTGTTTTGTGTTAATTTGTATAATCATATGACGATAATTGTTCACCACATTAGCATCTACATTACACCCGTGCGAAGCTGGGGCGGGTCGCTAGTAAAGCTAATAAAGTTTTTTGTTTGATTGTTTAAACGCGCTAATCTCTGGAACTAACAATCTGATCTGAATATTTCTTTTTGTAGGCTGTGTAAGGTCTTTAGGAGTGGAGCAGTGACCAAAAACGCAGGTGAAACTACGGGATCAGCTAGTATGTAATAAAGCTCTTAGTTTATTTTAGTATTTGATACTTTTTTTGCAATCTTTCTGATCGACATTCAGCAATAGGTTTGTGTAGATTTATCAGGCTTGTACGTTACGAATCCACTGACTCGTCCGCTTTATTTTAAGTAGTCTTAACCAGTAGATCCTGTGGTATCTGTCTTTTTAGTCTTCAAGGCAGTGTGAGCTCACTCATGAGATACTTTGCAAGTACGTTGGAATAGTGTATATTCTAGTTTTATATTGTTCCATAAGTTCTTCAATTTCTTGTTTGACTATTTTTATATTCAGGTGATTATGCAGTCTCTCATTGGTTATATACCACGGTGCGCCAGCTATCATACGTAGCATTGTTGACTGAAATCTTTTTAGTATCTCGATATCTGAATTAGCTAATGTACCCCATAGTTGCGGGCCATAAGCTCAAAGCGGTTTTAATATGCACTTGTAAAGTAGCAATTTGTTGTCTAGTGACAGTTGTGACTTCCTACTGGTCATCTGGTACATTTTGCGCACTTGTTGGCGCATTGCTAAGCGTTTGGTAAAAATATGCTTTCTCAGCTTGAGGGACTTGCACTTGGTTTAAACATACTAGTGTGCATGTATTTCTAACTTAACTTAAAGTAACTTGGACGGATTTAGTCTCATTAGCCTTGATACGCCAGTCTTTGAGCCAGTCTGATATTTTATCAAGACTATTTTGTAGTTTCTGAGTTTTGTATTTATCTGTGGATTCACCAAATAAAAGCTATATTTGGTGAATTATCCACAGATAAATAGCAGTATCATTAGCGAAAGTGGCGGTAACGACTCCTTCTGTGACAGGGAGATCTGCTGTATAAAGCAAGTACAGGTTGGACTCATAACACTACCCTGAAGTACTCCTGCCTATATTGCGTGTAGCGACGTTATGTTTTCGCCCTGTTTAACAAAGAAGTGTTTGTTTTCCAGATATGATTTGACAAATAGAAAATAGTTTATTGGGAGGGTCTTTTTAATTTTGAACAGGAACCCGTCGTGCCAAACTCGATCAAAAGCCTGCGATATATCTAAGAAAGCAGCAGTACAATATTGTTTACATTCAAAGGCTGAGTTTACATTGTCAACAAGTCTATGAACGTACCAAGATTTCGGCGGAATCCCAACTGGTGCTCTGGGATTAACCTGTTTTTTTGCTATGGGCGATAATCTGGACATAAACAGAATCTCCATTACTTTTGATGAAATAGGTAGCAGACTGATTGGCCTATAAGATTTGACATCCTCCGGGACTTTGCTGCGTTTTGGAACCATAATTATTTGAGCCGCTTTCCACTGCTGAGGCATTGTTGCTTTTCTCAGAATCGACTTGTAGATGTGTATGTTTAAAATAATATGCCCTCGCTAGGTAATTTCTTTAAGGTTTTTGCCGTAATCTCGTCGTATCCAGGGGCCTTATTTTGATCTAATTTATTAATGAAACTGTTTATTGGGAGATCTAGCTGATACATTTGGTTGAAGTTGGATACGTGATCAGTCTGAGTGGATCCCTGATCAGTGTTCGGTGTGAGTATTGTGTTTAAGTGCTCAGCAAACGTTTCCGCCTTGTCAATGTCGTTGACGGCCCAAGAGTTATTCGATTTACGTATGGGGGGTTGAGGTGTTATTAGGCGCTTTAAGTGTTTTGTCGCCTCCTAACACACTAGTTACACAGACAGACAGACAGTCCTCTATGCAAAAGGATGTCTCACCGCGGAGGAAACGGCTGCCTACGTAATCCGGGAGTGTGAAAGAGAGGCCACACAGCGGGTGCGAAGTCGCTCCTAGAAGTCTGTGAACGCCCCAGGAGACTTCTGTGTTTCTGGAAGGAGCTAGGCTGGCTTAACTAGCCAGCCTTATCTGAACGCATAAATGCGGAAACAGAGCCTTTTACCTACTGTAGATTGTAGGTTCATTCCTATTCCCTGTTTTAATATGATATTATATGCTAAGCTGCCCGAATTTAAAATGTCATACTCACCTTCAAAGAAAACAATCGTCGATTAAACTAACAAAAACCTTTCCATGTACACATACAAGTATTCAAATATAATTGTTATTTTATTTTTATGTCCATTACGAATTCGCATTTCGAAGAAATCGATTAATCTTGATCGTTGAAGAAACAAACTAAGATCAACATGATTGTTACTAACTTACTAACATATACATATTTGTATGTGATATTATGTGTGTTTTTGTGTGTTATAGAAGATATAATATCATGATTGACATATAAATGTGTGGGAGTGGACAGTAATTGAATTAAAATATATTATTTGGTTAAAGGTCCCGTATTCTAATATATTTGATTGTATACAAAATACAATCATAAAATATATTACACTAGCAACCCGCCCCGGCTTCACACGGGTACAAATTATATACCAAAACCTTCCTCATGAATCACTCTATCTATTAGTTAAAACCCCATGAAAATCCGTTCAGTAGTTTTTCAGTTTATCGCGAACAGACAGACGCAGCGGGGGACTTTGTTTTATAATATGTAGTGATTAGAACTAGTTTCGCTCTTTTCAAACTTTTTTCTGAATGAATGAATATTCTACATCCTTTTCTGTTCCCTAGGCAACGTATACGCCAAATTTCATGATGATCGGTTTAGTAGGTTAAAGCGTGTAAGGGTAACAAACAAACGAACTGACTGTCGTCTTTGGAAGCCGCCCAAGCCAGCCTACCTGTCTAAATGTAGGTACTATATGGCAGCGAAGCATGGAATATCTTGTCTCTGAAATAAAAATAAGACGTGTGTTTCATTTCTCGGGTAGACGTTTACGTCATTCATAAACTCCACTGGGCAAAAACCCCAGAAATAAACCACCCTGGCAAGGAGCCCGGGAACACGGCAGTCATTAATAACGTCCCCGGTGGTAACCGCCACCTAAGAACGACTTGTATCAAAAGGAGTGTCCTTGGACTTCCTCGAGTGTTCTTCTCCATAAGATCTACGTATTGAAACTCGCAACTAGCTTCACTACTGACTGATTTTGACTGACTCTTACTGACAGATTGATTTAATTGAAATTAATGATTACTTTGATTAACGAGTATCTATATTTATATACGGAACCCTGACTATTCAAGGAGTCGTTGTAGTGTAATAAATTTAAATTAATCAAGTTTGCAATTTTAGTGAAAGCAACGCCGCACCTATTCGTAGCTAGTCTGTATAATGTATAATGGCGTACTAGTTATTGATCGTTCACCTTTTATCTAAGAAAGATAACTAATCTTTTAATTAAATTACTAGAAGTTGTCTTTTTAAGGTAGCCCGTCCTATACAGGTCGTAACAATGAGGTTAAGTTGGCATTGTCAATTGTCTGTGGTCAAGCCGACCACAGACAATTGACGCTCTAATGGAAAAACGAAACAAAAACCCCTTATCCATTTAAGTAAACAGTAACACTTAAGTACTATACAGTATAGGTCTTTATCAATTTATTGTCAGATTAGATAATACAAAAAAAAAAACAAGATAAACTCATTTCCTTTCTTTTTATTTTTCATCAATAAATATAAAATAGAGGATTTATGGTTGAAAAGCTTTTGCAAGATTTCATATAGATATCCCTCGGGAACCAACAACAAACTCAGTTTGGCTTTTTAACCGACTTCAAAAAAGGGGGGGTTCTTAATTCGACTGTTTTTTTTTGTTACCTCAGAACTTTCGACTGGGTGAACCGATTTTGATGATTCTTTTTTATTTAAGAGCTGGTGCTTCCAGTGCGGCCCTATTTCAATTTGGTCCAGTTCTGACAATGAAATTCATTAGAAAACCAAATAAGTCTTCTATGGAATAGTTTTTTTTTAAGTCAGTTTTTTTTTTAAAGAATTATTTAACATTAGTTAGGATATTTAAAAGAAGACTAATAAAAGTTGAAGGCAAGGACCCATATGAAGAATAAGTTGTCCAATATGTATGTAGTAGTGATGTGCCGGATCGTTAAAAATGTATATCCGCGCATACGGATACATATACGGATTATTAGTGTCTAGATCCGCGAATACAGATGTCAAGATTTTTCTCAGTTGATACCAATACGTGTGACCTTTATAGGCTTTACACGACAGTTGACGTTGAGGATTAATAACACAACATGTTTCAACTTGCACTACGACCCCAAGTCTTAGTGATATTACACTAATATCACTAAGATTTGGGGTTTGATCTCGTTATAAAGATAGTGAAATAGTATCTTATAACTGGCAATAATATTAGTAGCTCACTACATCAGATATTTAATATTCAATTATGGCAAAATAAATTTAGAATTTCATAAGTTATTAAAATAATTGATAACGGAAAAGATCCATTTAAGATCCGCTAAAAAATAATAAGTAGATCTTTTTTTTTCTCGGATATCCGTAGATACGGATATCCGGCACGTCACTAGTATGTTAGTAATGGCACTACATCAAAAAGCCGTTCACAAGCATGACGCTGGATTAGCCATTGTTCTTTACGACATACCATGTTCCCATTATTGTTTTACTAGATTTCGTCCGTTTTTTACGTTGTACAATTTTTAACATACCACAGGAAACTAATTAACGAAACTAGTAGTTTGTTTGAAACGTGAATGACATCACTCATCTTTTTCAAAAACATCAAACCTGCAATAAATTGACGCAATTTGCAGCAAAGGTCAAACATATCAATAAAAGTGCTTAATTAAATGACCGACATGTAATTATCAAAATTGCTTGCCTGAGAAAACTCTTAAAAACAATTAGGATTTCGAATAAGGGGCCTTATAAAATTACTTACTGTGCCCGCGACTTCGTCCGCGTGGAATAGTGTATTTATATCGAATCAACAGCCTATAAAATAAGTTTTAAGCCTTTATAGCTCTAAATATGACGATGCTTCCATACAACTTTTCATCCCTACCTTTCAACCCCTTATACCCCTTTTTTCGCATTAAAAAGTAGCCTGTCTTTTCTCAGGCTCTAGACTCTCTGTGTACCAAATTTCATTTAAATCGGTTCAATAGTTTTGGCGTGAAAGGGCGACGGACAGACAGACAGAGTTACTTTCGCATTTATAACATTAAGTAAGGAAGTAAGGATGTGGCATCCTTTTACCGAATGCTGTCCCTAAATACCTACACACAAAAGGGTAGTTGCCTACTGTTAAAAAAAGCCCTCATGTAATTCAGTGTTACTTAAAACCTAAAAAGTTTGATTATAATTAACTTTCACTATCATTCAACGCCTTCAATGCGCTTAAATTATGATAAATCGTAATAAGCTCTAGGTAGTAAGTAGTAGTAAGCTATGTGTGTTCTTCATCCCTTAATTTTAACCCTTAGAAGTTGAAAATTTTCTTCCAAATTTAAATGGAACAACCTTAAGTACCATCAATTCAATTATTTAGAAAGCAGCGCCCCGCAATTTCACACGCGTAAGTCTCGATCCCGTGGGAATAACGGGATAAAAAGTAGCCTGCGTTAATCCAGGTCTTCTATCTATCCTCCGAGCTATCTACATACCAAGTTTCATGGTGTAACATAGGTACACACAAAAAAACAATATTCAGTCGAATTGAGAACCTCTTCCTGATTGAAGTCGGTTAAAAAGGAAACAATTGATGATAAAAATGTACGTCATAAGCAGTTCTTTCAAAGATTCTTCAGAATCTTTTATTTTTTTTATCGTGTGGAAACCCCCACGGGTGATCACCTCACCGGAGCTAACGGTAAAGTGGTATATCGGAATCAAACCGACTAAAACCACACGGTGTTCCATCACAAGTGGGGTCTATTGCAGGGGGACCCGGGTATACCCTAGGAAGACCGGACCTTGGCCACCTTCAGCAGGCGACCACACCATGGAGTACGGGAGGCCTTACCCCCTTCCAGAACAGAGAGGTACGCGTGGAACACGTCTTGCCACCGTCTCGGGCCTGCTTCTGCAAGGGTAACGGTCAGCCCAACCCGTTACCCCCAGGCCAGCGCTCATGGAGGCCGGAGATCATTCTGCGAGATTATTCAGAACCTATCGTTTTGACATTTAATAAAGAGAAACTAATTGGTGTTGAACTACCTACCCTATTATTTATTTATTTATTCATTATTTATTGTTAGTGTTTAAACACTCACACAAAAAAATATTTTTCAAAAAGCAGTCCCGTGGGGCCAGTGTTTCAACTCGCACTATTCATTGGTGTGATACTCCAACCTAACGGATTGGCTAACCCTAAAAATGCCTAATTAAAAATTATTACTTTTATTTTCGAAATACTTTTATTGTTAACTTTTAAACTTTCGCATTATATACTTAATTATGTATTTATACGGGAATTAAGGCGATCACGAAATAGGTATTACGTACCTCTGAATTGCCTGACGGTTTCTGATTCAGCCTGTGACCACAGCCAGTGCAACCTGGTCGAAATGTAAAACGCACGTACGTACATAATGAAACCTTTATTATTGGCAATTATTACTTTATTTAATTGAGGTAGTTTCCTCCATCAGTCAATTTAGTTCAAATTTTCATAACGTTTAAAAATTATATTTAGTATATTTTGAGTCATATTATGACCGATAAATCAATCATCAACGCGGGTAAGATAGCAATAATTAAATTATTGAGGTCTCTACAAATAAAAGGTTACAATTATTTTTAATTTAGTCAAAAGTCAATAATATACACTTTATATTTAAGAGAGGAAGATTAGATCGAAGGCACATAATTTGTATCTTTAATTAAGTAACAGGCATCAGACACTATACCTTTGTTGGTTACCCGACGTTTCGATCGAATTGCACCGATCCTGGTCACGGGTGGTGAACTCAATTGTTACATGCGATGAAACCTGGTTGTATTATTTTGACGTTTCATCTAAATCCCAGGGTAAAGTGTGTAATGCCGCTTACCTATAATCAAGAAACGATTCCTTTTCTTAGGGACGGTAAAATTTCGTTGAATTTTCAATTTAGAAAAGCGGCATAAATGAAGCACCGACCACGTCTGTGCAAATGTCCCGAATCATAAATAAAATATTCAACCGATCATTATGAAATTTTGTACACACGATATCAGGGGTACAGAAGAAAGAAAGGGATATAGAGTACCTACGTTTCATGAAAAAAAAAGTGTATGTGTGCAATTCACACACGGCAGAAGCGAAACTTTAGAAAAACAGATCAAGATATTCAAAGAACGGCCTTAGTAATAAACAGTAAGCAAAACCTGAAGTCCATTTACAACTGCACACAACTTTCAAAACAAACAATACTTCGTTTTCAATATAGGTTAAGGTTGGATTTAAATATAAATTTGTAAAAAATCAATTAAGTTTATGTGAAATATGGAGAAAAAATGCACAAAAATTACACCACGTTGACAATGACATATAGTACGCAGGCGCAAAGACAAAGATTGGTAGTACGCAGACGCAAAGAGAAAGATTATAAGAACTTTATCGTGAAGCTTCCGTTTCATTGCATTTCAAATCACAACGATTCTAAAGAGGTTTCACTTCAAAAAGTAGTGGTCCCGAAAGAAAAATAACTTGAACGTGAGTGAACCCGCGGGCAAAAGTTATTCTTTCATACATTTGAATACCGCTCAGGGATATTTTTTTTAAATTATTCCTTATTTCTTTACATTATATAGGTATATTGATAAATACGAATACGAGACCAGTCTATGGTAAGTTACGATATGATAATTTTATTTGAATATGATAAATTATGGATATCTGATATTGATTAACGGTTAACAAAGGCCACATATATTTTAAATTAAACAATAAAAGACCTTGTCTATGATTTTAGATGGGAATTCTAACATTTATTATCAAGTTAATAGTGTTAAATTTTGAGTAAACGCGCGAATACGAAATTCAAGGTTACGGTGTGGGATATTGTTACTTATTTCGCAGTGATGATGAAAAATGGTTTTAGTTTTGTGGGCAATAAGTGTCTAAACAGTTTGATCACAGATAAGATAATATTTATCCGTAAATTTACTTTAAAATAATAGGGTGCCCGCGCTATTGCGTACAGATGCCAAGAGGGCGACCTCTAATGTATAACAACAGTCCTTCCCTTGTTCTTTTTAGGCACGGTATAGCCCACTGTGTGGTGTTTAGTCTGTTCGATTTCGACACACCATCCCACCGAAAACCCCGGTGGTGATGACGGCCCTTTTGAACTTCCCCCCTTACCCTACTCCCACGTTAAAGGCCGGCAACGCACTTGTGGCTTTGGAGTTACAGCTGCCCATGGGCGGCAGTAGTCATTTACCATCAGGTGACACGTCTGCTCCACCCGTGACTACAATTAGTGCAATTCGATCAAAATGTCAGGTAAACAAAAAATAATATCTAATAATAATAACTGGACACATCTCACACACGGCCGTATAATCCGAAACTAGGCAGAGCCTGTACCTACTATGAAAGAAAGAAGAAGAAATAAAGAAAGAAAATATGTTTATTAACTATGGTACTATGGTAACCAAACTGCTGATAAACATACTAATTATTACTAAATCATACATATGATCAAAAAATATATAGAAGTAAATAAAATTGAAGTGTCTGTTTGTAATAAAATTTTAAAAGCTATTATTTTGAAATAATAGTTTTTAAAAATTGTGGCAGAATTGTCCAGTCAATTTTAGAGATCATCCCGGACTTCCAACAACAATGACTTGTTTTGCTTGGATTTATCTTCAGACCGCACGAGTTGCTCCCCTCGACAACTTCTGTCAGTTTATCCGGTGTAGCCCTAGAATAAATCTGGAAATCATCTGCATAAAGGTGGTAGGAAGAAGACAGGTCGTAGGGGAGACAGCACGCCGCCCTGTGGTACACCGGCAGTAGTTTTGCACCAAGAGGAAACACTGTTTCCAATACTAATGCTCTGCTGGTGACCAAACAGGTAACTATGAAACCAGTCATTCACCTTTGGAGATATGTTAAGAGAGCGCAAAATACCCAGTAAAACCTCAAAGTCAACGGTATTGAAAGCATTACTGAAGTCCAACAGAGTTAGAACCGTAGTAAGCTCGCCGTCTTCCATAGATGATCTGATGTCCTCCCTAATATGAACTAGGTCAGTGGTGGTACTGTGACCAGGGCGAAAGCCAGATTGGAAGGGATTTAATAGCAAGTTTTGGAAACGAAAATTCGTAAGTTGAATGTGAATAAGGCGTTCAAGGACCTTGGAGAGAAAAGGCAGGACAGAGATATCATAGATTCATCAGTAAGGCTATGTTTAGATGACGGGCGTTAAGCGCGCGTTGGCTTTTTGTACAGTGTTCACATGGCGCTTTAACAAAATTCTATACAAAAACTATTTTTAACGGATTCATCAGTAAGGCTGAGTTCAGATGGTGGGCGTTGCAAATGTGTAAAAAATTATTGTGTTGTCCAGGTTTAAAGAGCGCACGGTGGATCAAACAGCCTATACCTAGCTAAACCTAACGCGCGCTTAGCGCCCGTCATCTGAACATAGTCTCATTGATGAATCCGTTAAACACAGTTGAATATTATTATTGCATATTTAGATCTATAGGCAGTTTCAATTATTAATTTCTTATTACATTAAAATGAATTACAATGTACATATTAACGTACACAAATCAGCGGCTTAATGTGAATTCACCCTAAGTACCAAAGCGACAAGTCAAAATATTAAAATAAAAATTCTTTAATAAACAACCGCCTGAATCAAATTGGTTTTATAACCACCAGCATTTTTGAAATTCCCACAGTATCGAGTTTACACATCCATCACCGGAATTTTAATGACATACTAAAATATTCCACGAACCATTTTTGTCACTATGATATTGCAAAAACAATTCTTATGAAGATTTTTGAATAAAAAAGCAATATTTTTTACCTGTATACACCTACAATACATTTATTATATAATACATATATAACATACTACATGACATATACTTAAAGTATGTTACCAAATGATAGAACAAGTTTTTGTCTCCTACGTTCGTAATAGACTTTGGTACGACTTTCCTTTAAATTGAGGGGCGGGAGGGGGGTGGGGAGGAGGGGGGAGTGGTACTACTCCCCCTTAAAAGGAAAAGTTGCGGAGCCCCCCTTTTCGAGTTTTTTTTATTTTTAATTCTGAGGAAATTTTCCTCATTTTATGAATTAAAATTAATTTCGTTTGCCATAAAATTCGGCTCTGGCACTCGCCGGCCGCTGCCGCGACACGCTCGCTTCGCTCGCTCGGCTCGTGCGTTATGGTCACAGTTCTAACCTAACCTAAACCTAGCCACTTGAGGGTAAATTTCTATTCAGTTAAAAAAAAAATTTAACTTCTCCCCGCCAACTTAAAACAGCCGTCAAAATAGCGTCAATTTTACGTTTCGTTCCACAAGCCGGCAAAAGACGGTAAACACTGCACATTTTGATTTTAATAGCTCGTAATGAAAATAATGCTGTAATTTATTATATAAACTGTTAAATATACGTGTGCATGGAAACTATTGAAATGAGTACAAAATATAACAATTTACGTAAATTTATATAAAATAAATGTTACCGAACGTCTAACAACTTAACCGTAGGTATAACGAAACGTTAAATGGCGAGAATTCTATATAATCTGTGGTAGGGATTGACATAAATATTGCAAAAATAATTGATTTTCAATTTTTTTTTTCTGAAAAACTACGCGTCTCCGCATGTTGATACTTTGCGTGTGTGCTTATAATAATATAACCTTTCTGTAAAAAAAATATCAACCCCCAACTCGACGGAAGATAAAGGAAAACTGAGCCTAGACTTTTATGCCGTCTTCTTCCTTCCGTGTGCGGTTTTGTGTGTTTTAGTAGTTTTGTTGTAAGTGTGGTTTTTTCCAAGATTTTGTACCGCTTCTACATATTGTTTTCAACATTTGTTAGGTAATATAATACAATATAAATAAAACATATGCGTGATAAATTAGGTAAAGAATCGTCGCAGTTTGGATGCGGCGCGACATCGGTACTCTCACTGTAATTATAAGTAATTATGGTATGGTATAAACAACCACCAGTGTCACGTGACCGCGCCTGCGCAATCGGTCTCGTCACCGTCTCGTAATAATTTAATGAGGAAAAATTATACAATTAACTAGCGGACCCGACAGACGTTGTCCTGCCGGAACGTAAAAAATATTTAAAAAATTCATTAAAATCGGTCACACACAGTACACACGCACAGAAGATATATATATATATAAAGATATCTATACCATATTTTACGACTATTCCATACTTACGACAACTAACAATATAATACTACATCATCTATTTATGTTATATGATAGACACGTAATTACAGTGTGGAGCTTTTTCATTACAATTAACACTTTTCTAGGATTTTCTACGTGTTTTTATCCGGTAAATTTTATGTATTTTATAAGATATATATGGATAGGTACTTAATTTATATGTATTGAAAGGTTCCAGTTGAAATAACTAGTCAACACAAAAAAAAATCTTAAAAAGTATAAAGTACATTTTGTAAACATACTCACTCCTATTACCTACTAGAAAAATATTTGTTTTCCAGACCAAACCAGCAGAATATTTGCATTTTTTTTTTTTTAATGGTATAGGGGGCAAACGAGCAGACCGGTCACCTGATGGTAAATGACTACCGCCGCCCATGGGCACTTGTAACTCGAGAGTCACAAGTGCGTTGCAGCCCTTTAAGGTGGGAGTAGGAGAAAGGGGGGAAGGTGGGGAAGAGTAGGAAAAGGGGAGAGGGGAAGGATAGGAATAGGGGAGAGGGAAGGTTTAGGGCCTCCGGTAACATCACTCACGCGGCGAAATAAAATGCAAGCATTGCTTCACTACCGGTTTTCTGTGAGGCCGTGGTATCGAGCGGAGTCGAGGCGGCCTATACGTGCCGAAGCATGGCTCTCCCACATACAAGAACCCCGATGGCTCTCCCCGAAAAAAACATATTTTGAACTTATTTTGAATGAAGACATACATTTTAAGCATTTATTATAGCTATATAGCAAGTACTAAAGATGTAAAAAAATATTTCATGATATATCTATCAACATCTCTCGCTTTTGTATATGTTATCCTGGTAGTTTTTTGCGATATTTGTGGCCTATTACACATCATAAAGTAATTACATCAAAAAAAGGCAATTACATCATATATTAAGAAGCTTTATAGAGCATATTTTAACTTGGATGTTCGCAATCAAGATAAAAACTGGATGCCATATATCTGTTGTCTAACCTGTCACACAAAATATACGTATTGGTTCAGGTTTAGAGGAAAATGTAGTGGAATGACTTTTAGTCAACCTGTAAAATGGCCTAAACAAAATATCTAACATAAAAAAAAACTAAGATCATGTAAGTGACTGCTACTTTTGCCTCACTAATATAAAAGGATTTTTAAAGGAAATCTTAGTACACAAAATATCCAGATGGATCATCTGTCACGAATACACTACCACATTCGAATGAGTTTACAATACTCCACATAAAAATTTAAGGAGTAAATATTAGTAAATCCAGACCAGAAAGCTAATAAACGGTCCAACATTCACTTCGAGCCTAAATGATATTAAAAACGAAGCCTGGACTTCGTTCGTTCCAGACACTGAATATTTTTTAAGGAATTACGAATTCCTGCAATATGTTGTCATTATTTAGAAAACGTTGCAAACTTTTCCTAATAAAATGCAACATTTATTTGATAATACATTTTCTGGATTCGCCTTTAGATTTTTTCCTCGAAAATGTAGGAGCTATGAGTGAAAACAAGGAGAACGAATTTTCCAAGATATAGCTGTTATTGAAAAATGATATCAAGGGAAATGGAACCTTGTGATGCTTGCAGACTTATGCTGGTTGTTAATAAGGGAAACCCCAAACCACAAAGTACCGTCGACAAACAAACAAAATGAAAAACGGAGCTTTTTAATCCAAAAATTTAAATAACTTTAAAAATTGTTAAAGAAGTACAATAAATAAATAATAATATTTCACAAAATTTTAACGTGATAGGAATGTTTTATTTCACTTTCTACATTATATCTAGCTCATGGATCAGGAAATTATTTACGATATAAAAAAAAAAATCTTTTTTGTTGTTGACTAGTGAAATCAGCGCCGGATTCTCATCTGGTATTAAGTTGAACTGGACACCTATTTGGGTGCAAATGCGAGACATGTTATTGTTCTTCCGCTGTTTCCTTTATATTTTCTGTGTCGATTTTTTTGTTTCGTATTTTTTTTTTATAGATATAAGCACATTTTTAGAATAATTACTTTTCTGTTTCGTCTTAGCACCAAAATAAATACCTTTTTCTTTCTTTCTTTCGATGCAATATTACATATACCTTACTTTTGAAAGTTTTTATTAAATACCTCAATTTTGCAACGTTGGTTAAATTTACCCAATCCTCATTTATTACTAAACCACTTTTTTATTTTTGAAAACAACACTTTTGTACACTGAACAAGTTTTATCATAAAACTTTTATCACCTTTAGATATAAATTTTGATCACTCTCACTTTTAACACTCCGCGCGTCGCGATCTATCTGTGAGATTGTATGGCGGCGCGTGCGTAACCCACCGTGTGTACCGTCACACTAGCGACGCAGGGTTAGATCTAAACGTTCTTGGTAAGGGGGATAATTTGATGATCTTCGATTTTATTATTATAGTAAATTGCTTCAAATCAAAGGTTATATATTTTTAGTTTTAATTATTCGTCTGATTATATCTGAATTTTTAATTTTTTGCATATCTCTAAAGTTTACACTCGGTAATATCCAACGTTTTTTGTTAAGTATTTTGCTTTGTGACAAAAGAAATGTTTTGTAAATTCAAACACGAGTATTAAAAACCTCAGTAAAATTTTATTTACAATGTTTACTTAACACTCGTACTTACACAAATTAGTCGGAAATCTATTTATTTCATTGATTTTCTATTTAGAACTCTTCTTGAACATATTGGACACATCCTTATCTAGACTATTCTGGACCCAACTACGTATAGCTTGGACTATGGGCCTAGAAACACGAATAAACACACATATATACTTTTTTATAAATACATACATATTACACATAGAAACACGCAGACCAACGCAAACAGACACATTACAAATACAAATATTTACACAGAACAGGAATCGAAACCGCGATCCACAGCGTGGTCATCGCATACTCTACCGACACCCCACGGAAGTCTTCAAAGTAATTTATCTAATGATAAAAAGACAGTATACAAAATACTGCTCTTTTATTAGCTGACAGTTCTAGCAGACAACATCGTTGGTGCTGGTATCCTACCAATATTAAACTTGGCAATACTCAGTAGCAGTTTGAGTACTCCTTCTTTTTAATTCTTAATTTGTGTTTGTTCTGCGTCATTGTTCTCCTGTAGACATATATTTCATTGTTAGTAACTGTCCCAAATAATTGTTTTTAAACTTTTGCAATTTTGAAACATATTAGATGTGTAACTCAGGACTCATAATATTTATAAGGCTCTTTATCGTGGGAGAGTCATACTTGGACACGTATGGGCCGGCTTGGCCGGAGTGGTACCACAGCCTCACAGAAAACCGGCAGTGAAGGAATGTTTGCATTGCTTTTCGCCGAGTGAGTGAGGTTACCGGAAGCCCTAACCCTTTCCCCCGTCTCCCCCTCTTCCACCATTCCCCTACTCCACTTAAAGGGTGTCCGGGTCCAGGTGTCCCGTCTGCTCGTTTGCCCCCTATACAATAAAAAAAAGAAAGTACAATACCATTTTTGATTACCCGACGTTTCGATCGATTTGATTCAGTCCACTCGTGTCCACGATCGGTGCATTTCGATTGCAATTCTATTATTATAACAGGCCAGCTTTGTTCCGCGGTTTAATTTTGATTATAATAATAATTATAGTTTAGTACAACGAAAAATTTAACCGGTTTAATAGTGAACCGAATTACAAAGTAAAGCAGGGTTCCACTATCCACCTCCTGGCTTCATCATCAGACCATCGTCACCAATCCCAATCTATTGGACTCGTCAAAACGAATCAAATGAGCCCAAACTCGAGTGGTTTATTAGTAACCACTGAAGAGTACCACTATTCACTTTCTAGCTCCATCATCAGATCAGCTCCAAGATGCCCACTTATAGTATTGTCATCCAAACTACATATACATTCCAAGAGACATTTCGATACGAGTGAAGTGAAAGAGTGTCCTTGGAATTTCTTGCCTGTTCTTCTCCACAGGATCTACTTATTGGAACAGGCAATTAGCTTCACGACTGACTTAGTCTGACTGACTACTACTCCTGACAATTCAAAAATACCTATAATGGTTTAATTGAAATAAATGATTTTGATTGATTTGACGACAATTAGAAATAGTTTAAAATTAACTTCCAAGATTTGTTAACAATTTAGTTACAAGTACAACTAATAAAATCGTGGTAGCAAACTAAACTAAACTTACTAACTTTTATTTTAACTAAACTAGTTTAAAATAATAAAAGTTAGGAACATATCAGTTTGAGAAGTATCAATATCTTCTTTTGTGTATCATCAAGTCCGTTGAGTTGATTCATCTTACATTATTTAGCAGTATAATATAAAGCTTGGGCGATAGTGAAAGTTGTACGATGATATTATGTTGGTTGTCAACCGAACATTACAATTATAATGTCCCCATCACGTTTGTGTTTACAACGCATGACCTACTTATATCACAACATTAAACTTGTATGTGAATCAATGTATAAGCTGATGGGTATACATGTCACAGAAAGGTGGGGTAAAGGAGATTGTCTGAAATTGGCCACTCGTGCACAGGCTGCTCCAAGAAAAACAAATGTACAAATATTTTTATTTTAGATAATGTATAATAATAAAAAAAGTTGTATAAACTATTAGAATTAAAACCATTTGTTAGAAAAGTAATTAATTTCGAGAGGTATTATATTCAAATTCATATTCAAAATCATTTATTCAATTAAAACACTAAGTGACATTTATGAACCTTAAATTGAAGCTACTGTTAAATCATAGATCGAAGCAAACAGACGCCACAGCGTGTACTGGATTGTCGAGGTAAATTAAGTGAAAACACCAAAATCTACTGCCTGCTTGTGTCGATCTATAACTTCCAGTTTCCAAAATGCGTAGAGAATTATGAGAAGAATACTGGCAAAGAAACTCATGGCCACTCTTTTCAAAAGTCAGATGTTCAGATACAATGGTATTAGTGTTACGTGAAAGGTAAACATGATGCAAGCTGTTGCCACCTGAATTTCATTTTATTGAAATGCTCCAAAGCTAACGTACAAACAAAAAAAAATCACTCAGTGATACCGTTGAAGGTTTGAACCTATTAAACATAGAAATCATTCAAGGTGCACATCAGTTACAAAGTCTACTGTTAAAACTAATTCGTGACTGGATTAAGAGGCTAGAGTTGCAGTTGAACGAACCAAAATAATAGTATAGGCGAAAGTATCGCTGACTAGGCCGACCAGTCATCCCAAGCATATTTTTTGGTTTCATTTGCTTGCAGTGTTGTCAGAACAAATCTCTATGAAAGTAACGATCAAATGGATTATACAATCGATTGAAAATAGTGATTCTTGTCCTCTACCATGACCAATAAAACACGATATGATAAAACATTTTATTACCATTTAAGCTCCCAAAATACAATGGTCGTCAGGTCCGTCCCGCTTGCTTTGTGTTTTAGCTTTATTTTAAAATCATAATTTGAAAACGTACATATCGATTAATATGGAATTGATTAATAATAACTTTTATGTCAACACTAGATTAGATTACTTTTGTACCAAAATGTATTTTGGTACAAAAGTAAGTTAATATCATTTTCTTTAGCAATATGAACTATCAAACCTAGGCCATAATAAAAGCCTATGTATCTGTCCATGAGTGGCCAAAGACTCTATAGAAAATGGACAATCTCCGGTGTAATGGAGTAAATATATGATTTAGATTGAATAAAAATGGATTTTGAAAAAAATTAATTATTCAAAATTCGGAAAAAGTGTAGGTGGACATTATTTTAAGTCAATTTTACGTAAAGTAATGTCCACCTACACTACGAAAAGCATTTCCAAAGAAATGAAAAAAATTAAATACATTTTTTTGTTTTGTTTTCTTATGTTTATAATCATTGGTATTAAATACCCATACTTTCATTAATGTCAGCTCTCTCTCATATGAAATATATTAGCTTTATCGATCAATTTTAAAGTTGAGTTTGTCATTTCAAAATAAGATTTCAGAATTAAATATCACACATTTTCCGAAAATTGTTAACACTTTACGTTATTTACAGGGTCTACTTTAAGTTCGGAGGATCCTAAAGAAGAAAGGAAGAGAAAACGAGTTCATTTCATAAAAGAAGGGACACAACTTATTTTATAAACAATACGGAATACATAAAAAAAAAAAATGTTATGTCCAAAAGACTACGACATACGACATATTCATACATCATTCAGACATTGTCATACGACACTCAAACTTGATCAAGGCTGAGGGTGAGTCGGGTGACTCAAAAAAAAAAAGATCATCACCTCACCGGAGCTAACGGTGAAGTGGTATGTTGGAATCGAACCGACTAAAACCACACGGTATTCCGTCACAAGTGGGTCTATTGCAAGGGCCCCGGAATACCCTAAGAAGGAAGCCTCCGGGAATCCCATGAGTAGCTCTACAGGTCGAGACAGTATTCCGTCGACGGTGGTTAAGCATTCAAATGAAGTCTTTTGCACTCCCATGTTCCATATAATCAATCTGGCATTAAAATCTTGATTTTAGATACCAAAAAGTTCTGACAAGTCTAAGGTTGAGGAATATAGGCCGATTACTGTTTTGTCGTCTCCAGCAAAGCTGTTTGAGATAATTATCCACAAATACATACTCTACACGGAGAGCTGGCTACCAAAATCAGAAATGAAATATCGAGGGGTCTGAGGCGAATTGATTCAAGCGCTATTTTGATAAGTTTACAGGAGAGCAATTTTAAGTAAAATATTTTGGAAAAAAAATCATTGAAGGTATCTAATTGACGCACAGCGGAAGCTTGCCATGATAAATGTAAACACGTCGCTCATCTAAATAGGTATATAATATGGTATATTATCAATAAATGTTCATAGATTCATTCTTTCATTTATCTCAAATCAAATCTGTGTTGTTTGAGGTAAGGGTGCGCTTGTGCCTATTGTGTGTGTGTGTGTGGACCTATACCTTCGGTCTGAGTGTGCAGTAAAAACCGGTCCATACGAACTTGTGACGTGTATTGATTTTTGTATTTGTATATTTTAGTAATTAGTAATAAAAGTTCATGCTATTTCAGTATTTTTCTTGATATGTTTTTTTCTTGTTTGACTGATTTTTCATGCGTGAGTCACTAAAGCAACTAGGTGAAAACCAACGTCAGGCATCATTGCCTGACATATGCTGAACTAGGTCCTATTTTGATCATGCCATAAGATAACTCTTACTTTGTTTTGTTTTTCTTTTTGTGTTTTATCGTGTAATGTATTATTTCATTCAATTTACCTTTTGTTATTTTATTTTCTTTTGTGTTTTTTTTTAGTGTCATATCAATTTGTTGCATGCCCTTCGTTTATGTATCAGTGTGTGACAAAATAAATGATTTTTCTCTCTTTTCTTTCTTTCATTACCTGCAAAGTATTTATTTCATTGAATTATAACTGAAAGTCAATGTCACTACATATGAAAGGCTTAAAATTAGTGTATATATTATGAGTTTTTATGGATAATGCATAAAAACTCATAATGCACCGACTTCAAATAGTTGAGTGGGTAGCGCTTATAATAATTATATTAATTTATTTTTCGCTTTTGAGTGCCTATTTGTGGTTTTGAAGTCGGTTTTTTTTTTGATAGTTTATAACGTTAAGAATATTGTTAAGTAATTTAATGTTGACAACTAATTATTTTATTTTAAACAATGGCGTGAATTAATTGTTGTCATATTAGTACATTAACGCAAAGATTTAACCGACCAACTCGTTTAGAAATGCAAATTAGATTCAGCTTTTCATTTTATTAATATGTTTGCGGGATTTATATATTAATATATTTTAATACTATATTTTAATATTATACTTGCCAAAGACGTTTGAGATAACAATAATGATATAATAAAAAAAACATTCTATTGTTACGGTAAAATATTCAAGAATAAAAAAGATCTTGGAAGAGCTTGTGTCCTTGTTGATCTTGATGTAGGAAGTGTACTGATGTGACCAAGGTGAATTCATGATAATTATTGAAGATACAATAACATACGTGTTGTGGCTTGACGACATACACATTAACTGTAAAGCTTTAAACCTATGTCGGAGGTATGACAAGGAGCAAAAACATGTAGCAACAAGAATTTCGTAATATAAAAAAGAAACATAAAAAGTATCGGTTTCAGTAAAAAAAAAAACTTAACTGTAACTGAAAATGTGCGGGTGGACGAAGAACCCCATGATCTCGACGACGGAGGGAGTGCTCCGCTCAGTCAGTCAGCCTGTGACCACGGCCAGTGCAACCTGGTTGAAACGTCAGGCAATTCAGAGGTATGTAATATCTGTTTATTAGAAACTATACGGTTTTACTCACGTTTGTATTAGGGGGATGCCCGACTAGTTTCGGACCCGACGGGGGCCCTTTTACCGTACCGTATAGTTTTTAATAAACATGAATACCACTCACGAAAGTTTTTATTATGTAATACCTTTTCGTGATCGCGTTAATTCCTGTAAATACATAATTATATTATAATTTTATGCGATGTCTACAGTTAAAAACTATAACTACACAAAATTTCAGGACGGCACTCAAAGATTTTATTTTGATTAAAAAAATACGTGTTTAACCGCCAACTCAGGCTTACGACCCCGGGAGCGACTTCTGGCTGTAAACGCTATGGGGTTGTCATACCATAAGGAGGGTTTTTAGAAAAAAAAATACACTACACCTTATTATTTCTGATTTTGGTAGCCAGCTCTTACACCCGTATTCACAAACAATACTTTGGGTAGCGTGGAAGCAACGCTAAGCTAAATAACGAATTTCCCACAGCGTTAGTTGTGGCCAGCCTAGTCATTCACAAACAAAACTCAAGTTACCATTTATTTTGCTAAACGAACGCAGAGCGTTCGATCGTCATCGAATACTGACCTGTGATTGGTCCATTTCCGATGCTAAGGTCTCTGCGGTATTTGATTGACAGATGTGTGTATGACATAAATACAATAAATAGTACGATAGCCCGTTTTTTAGATTTAAATTAATAAACGGTGCGAGTACAAAAAGTACAGTATTCTTCCTCACTGTAATTATAAGGAGTTTGAAAATATCGAATTACTATTCTCGTAATTATTATCCACTGTTCAATCAAAAGTATGAAATAAAACAGCAATGTTCATCAACTGTCACTCCCACCGACGCTATGGTTTGCGTTAAATAGCTGTCGAGCTACTTCACATAAGGGTTCCTTTTTATGAAGGCTTAGCATTGTCAATAGCTTACTACTTACCTCGTAACACAAGCTTAGCAGGATTGGTTAAGAAGAAAAACTCAATATGGCTGGTTGAGCACTGCTATTAATCAGTCAAAATTAAAATGAAAAATATTTATTTCAATTTAACCAATTTTAGGTATTTTTAAATTGTCCGAAGGAGTCAGTCAGAATAAGTCAGTCGTGAAGCTGAAGCTGACAAGAACAGGCAAAAAACTCTAAGGACACGCTTTTTCAACAAGTTTTTTGTTTTTTTTTACAAGTTTCTTGTCACATTGCTTATAACAAATGAAATAATTCTTTAAAAAATAAGCCGACTTAAAAAAAACTATTCCATACTTGCATGACTATTAATTAGTTATTGCGTACTTAAACTACCAAATATTTTCATATTTCCATGTCACTAAACGACAAAATGTATCTGGCACTGTCTGTTAAACATTCGTCTATCATACATACGTTATACCTACATTTTAAGCAAATAAACTTAATCTATTCTAGAAAACTGGTAATGTGTGGCCCTCGTTAATAGTATTTTATTAACATTCGTCATCATTGCATAAGTGATCACCCGTTAAACTAAACACATTCTTGCAAACACTTAAAGCCACTATCTCTTAATAAAACCCACTTTCTCTTATAGCAATGCCATGTCATCGCCCACGGCCTTCCCGCAAACACACTTACAACTATTCTATTCAAATTCTAAATATATTTACTAATTAAGCATGTTTTACTTATCAAGTAAATGAAAATTTTAATTTTACATTTGTCAAGTTGTTTTTGTAAGAATACTCAACATTACTCAAGACGGTATTTCAACTCGTAACAGCGCCTTAAAAGATACATTGAGCTTCACTACATTTCGAGTCGATAGTGACATACAACAAGCCGCATAGCCTCGTATCTCAGATATCAGAAAATATTTCCGGTTAGGTAGGTTCTTACGGTTAAAAATTAGAAGAAAAATTTGCGAACGGCAGATTTGGGTAACTTTATTTTTCTAGACAACAAAACATTTTTTACCAATAAACTTTTTTTTTATTTAACCACGCCCACGGAGTATGGGCACACCGTGTAATTGCAGTCGCTTCGATTCCTACTCATACGTTACATGATGCGATTGAATGATACCAATGTGTATTAACCAGTGATGCGATTTATGGCTAAAATATTAACATTCTTAAACTGCATGTCATTATTTTTCAATAAACAATTACTGTCTTATAAAAACTGGAATTTATGAGAGTTTCGCAACATAAAGACTTCAATAATTAAACTTTTTATGGCTCACTTGCACCAATTACTTAAACAAATTACTTTTTAACCATATTTGTAAATTATTTACTACCAATCTTGATTTTTTGGTTAATTGTTCTTTGATTGCAAAATACTTTCCTTTAATAAAAGTATTTTAAGAGATTCATGCGCTATTCTTTCAATAAAGTTGATACCGATTATTTTGTACAATGTACGCGGGAAAATTTCATATAATATTACACATAATAACTTTTAAACTTTCGCGTTCCATGATCCGTAGAAGGTTCTTCATCCACCCACACATCACTCACGATCTCGACGACGGAGGGCGTGCACCGCTGAGCCAGTCAACCTGTGACCACGGCCAGTGCAACCTGGTCGAAACGTCAGACAATTCAGAGGTATGTAATGCCTTTTCGTGATCGCGTTAATTCCCGTATAAGTACATAATTATAATATTACACATATTTTGTGTACTACAAAACTCTTAAAAAACGTTTTTGCAAATCGTCTACATTACGACCATGCAACGTCTCTTTCCACTGTCGCCATTATAATGCCCATTTAATAATCCTCCTACCCTATTAAGTGTATATACAGGAGGGGCTCGTGGCTAAGTGGTAACCGAGTAGATTAGCACATAATAAGGTTAAGAAAAGCTTGCCATGTCAGTCTTAGGATGGGTGTCCATTCTTAACACATTAAGACCCCTCCGGGCCTCGGAGGGCACGTTAAGTCGTCGGGCCCAGTTGCCATACGAACATCTGTGGCATTCGTTACGGTACTAGTATAGTATTATGTTATCTGTGGTTACGGGTAGCCTTAAAAAGTCCGACAACCTGGTCTAACTACAGAACTTTAATATCGCCTAGTACTTGGGTTGTGGAGGTCTGATGGCAGTCGCTTCACGTAAAATATCGAAGTTCGGCCATATCGTAGTTAGACTGAAAGCCGACCCCAAATTGGTTGGGAAAAGGCGCGGAGGATGATGATGTATACAGGACTTTACAGAAAGGTGTGGACATATTTTAGGGTAGACCCCGTGTAAAGCGCTAATAATTTTAGGAAAATTCGTGACTTTTATACAGAAATCTTGTTTTGAAGCTGACAAATTGAACTTGAAAATTGTTGTAACATATATTTTGTAAGGAAAGGAGCTGGCATGAGTAAAACTATGGGTATTTAATGCAAGGATGTTCATGGAATATCCAATTTTTCCGTAAATGTTAATAAAAAACAAATTCATTGAAATCGACATAAAAATTCAAAATATGTTGTTTAGAAATGTGCACCTACACTAGGAAAGCATTTTCCAAAGAAAGAAAATATTAAAAAAAAAAAGAATCGTAATACTACATTCATATATTAAATCCACTTCGTCCTACCTCTCTGTTAATTAATTAATAAAGAAAGCAATATTAAAATATTTTAATCCTAAACTAGATAATAATATACAAATATAAAACTACCGTTAAACCAAAGTAAAAAGTGACGTTTGTCTGTCACAGTGACAGCCTGTGACACATTACGCCTTAACTCGCGCCTCACCCGCTGAGTTGACAACGTCACTAGAAAATAGTGTTGGACAAATAAACGTATAGATATATCGATATAATTGTGTCGATCGTCAGAGATATTAAATATTTATCGATGTAACACTAAAAAGTTAACAGATTTTGAATTTTGAACCTTTAAATCCGCTTGCTCCCTTTTGTAATAAAAGTTTAGCTTAACATGATAATAAAATGTTAGATTAACATCATCACAAAAAGGTATTGGGAAAGTTGTGCGTAGATTTGTTCATGGTATCGATTGACATCTTTAATAATGAGTACCTGTAAAAACTGGTTCGTAGAGGACAAGGACGGTCCTTCGGTCAATGGCGTCAGGCGTCTTTGCAATTAGCAATATGTAATAAAGTTTTTATAAACATTTAAATTAAGTTGGCAAACACACACACACACATACAAGTCAACTCTCGGTATCGGCACAGAATACATAATAGTACAGGTACAGAAGTCTAACTCCGCCAAATCATTTAAATGAATAGCGACTCTTGTTGTGACACAATAAAGTCGCAATTCAGGTCACACAGCGCTAATTATCTGCAGCTATTTTCACTTATGAGTTGCTCCTCTTTCTATCGCGTAACTCTTATCTATTCTGACGACGCAGTGACGTTAGGGTTGCCTTTTTGAAGTGAAAGCTTCTTTAGGCACGTTGGGCACTTTTGGTATGGGGAAAAAGCACTAAACTCGTGTGACTGTCAGGCTCAGATGACATATATACAGATGTGTGTGTATTTGCATATATATGTGTGTATGTGTTTCCACTTCTGACGTGCAGTCCTACGACTGACAGTTTTTTTTTTTAAGAATTCATTAATTTGAACATTTAATTACCAGTAAGTTATGTGCCTATTACTCTATTTTTGTTAACAAATAAATCTAGGCTATTTATTAATAACTGGATAGTCTAGATACGAACGGAAGACGCGACGCAGCGCGGGGGTGAGCATCGAACTAACGTGGAGCCCAGCCGGCGCGCGGCAGCTCCTTGATTTTTATCACGATTAGTTGACCCCGCCGTGTACTTATAGCTTTCTAACTACACTCCGGAGTGGTCCTGGCCTGGTATCGGTACCTATTTATTAAACGTCATAATGGCACATTCTCTAGAAATTTGTATGAAATAATCAGTTATGACTCCATATCTAATTACATTTTGTCAAATCATTAACTTTTAATATTTGGTTTAACAATTAAAAAATTATAAGAAACTTGAAAACAGTAACGAATATAGTTTTTACAGTCTTATTTTACACTTAGCTTCATGAGGACTGTTATACAATTTAAACTACATGGCGTGGCGCAATGGTTGTAGAGGTCGCCTCGCCACTACGCCGCCCCGGGTGTTGTGGGTTCGATTCCCAGACAAAAAAATTACATAACATAATACACAACAGTTGTCCCGAGTCTGGGTGTTCTTTGTGTCCATGTCAATGTTTTGTAAATTCCCCCGCGACACATTCCCAGCGCGGAGCTTTGTTTTTTTTTAAATGGTAAAAAAATGATTTTATTAACCATAGCAAACTTCCCTATTATCGCTTGGTGAGGTATACAGTTATCAGTGTCTATAAGAACTCACAATAGCAGCTGTGACAATTGTGTGTTGTACTGAGTTGCTTTGCTGAGTTCTTTCGTAGAGATGTGGTAATATTTGCCCATGTAGGTTACTCTCATTCAAGCAAAAAAAATTCAGGTCCTTAATTATTTATCCAAGATTTAAAACAGCGCTTTTTTGTCACTAGTTTGCAGGTTATATTTTTCATATTTACACTGTAATTAAGTGTAACATCGATATTGATGCTCGCACCACTAAATTCACACGCTACTCCGATAGCGGCACCTTTGAACAAAATAAGCTAGTGATGTGACACTATCACCAATCTTAATCCCTGCGCTGAAGATTTAATTTAAATAATTTAAGATTAATCTGTCGCTATGTTGACAGGTTAAAATCAAGTTGCAACTAGTTAAACAACACACCCACTAGAATTAATTTTGTACTAGTATATAATTAGAAAAAAATAGAAAGCAGATGCTAAATAATCCGGATGTAATTTGTTTTATTGTTTGTACGAGGTCGACTTGGAGAGGGTTGGTAATCAAACACTTGATTACAATACTAATTATAATATCTAATCACAGTGCCTGCTGCTCAAACACTAACAAAAAAATAACTTGCACTTTTATCTAACGCCGGTAACGAAACCATAGCGCGATTCAGCCTGCTTAGAGTTAACGCCATCTATCGACCCAACTATTCAACCTTTTGTATTAATTTTATTAGTCGCGCTACAATTTTGTTGACCTATATTTACGTGAACATTGTTGTTGTTTGTAAATGTTTTTTGGTGACAACATACGCTGACAGCTGTAGAGATGTGACTCGGGCGTTGCCATGGCAATAATGCAGGGCCTATATCTTTTCTAAGAAAGTTTGACAATGGCAAGTCTACGCACTAAAAGTACTTCAAAGATCTGTAGTGTGTCTCTAGATTGTTATTGATCTTAAAATTTTAACTTGTTCGTGGTAAAATAGCTTGTAGTACACGAAAATGTATCACATTGTGACAATTTATGTCTAAGTAGTGTGTATGTTTCTGCTCATTTATACCCCTTTTGTAGTTTGGTTATGGATAACATTGCTCTCCCTCAGATATATATACCTCGAGGCTATTTCATTTCCCGCAGAACAAAGTTTAAAAACTTTGCGGAGAGCGTGACCTTAACAAATGAAGGCAAAGTAAATTTTTTCCGATGATCTAAAATTCCCCACACTGCTTCGTTGTTCAGTATAAAACTCGATTTAAAGTCTTATCAATCGACTGCCCTTGTCCTCAGTTTCACTACTGCGCTCCTAAGCTCCTGTGGTCCTCCTTATTTATCTAATCTTTGTAAGACTCTAAACCTCACAGTTGACAGTCACTATCATGTACAAAGATTTTTATATTGTAATAGGTCAAATATGTATCTCTCAGGAAAATAAATATGTACTTCTAAGAAAAAAAGTGCTATCCCTTCTCGTTGCATTGATTCAAGCCATAATAAGACATATAATTGTATCAACAAAAACAATGATAACACTTTTTTTCGTTACTAAGGATGAAAACAATGGTCCTTTATATGAACCTATAAATTCAATTTATGATGAAACTTGCACATTCGCTTTACTCCATCAAAACATTGGTGGTCTTCTGAATAAATTGGAACAAATAGAGATATGCATGGATGAGCTTATAGTAAAACTTTTATTTTTCAACTGTGCATAATACTTTTTTGCATAAAACTTTTATTTCCGCATCACCCCAAGGTTGACTGGCAGAGAATGCCTTGGCATTAAGTCCGCCTTTGTACAATCTGTGCATAAAGCATTAATAAATAAATAAATAAATAAAAAGACCCTGCCACAAATACTTTGCTTTACAGAGACATTTATTCGTTCATGTGATGAGTGTAACGTTTGTGTAGGCGGTTTCAATTTCATCAGTAATTTCTCAAAAGGTAATCAAAAGCGTGGAGGAGTTTGTGTCCTTGTGGACAAATCGCCAGAATAGAAATCTATTCCACTATGTAATAATTTATCTTGTGAAAGGGTATTTGAGTGCTGCAGTGTTGATATACCGTCACTACAGTGTATCGTAGTTTGAGTACACAGGATACCTCGATCTGATGTAACTATTTTTTTTGAGAAATTGGAAACACTTAGGCATGAATTACAATTGAAAGGTAATAAACGAATTATTATAACAGGAGATATGAATATAAATACTTCGCCAAATGATAATTCATCTTGTAAGCTAAATGATTTCTTTCTCGCACACAATCTCATAGCACACATTACTGAACCCACACGGCAATATACTTGTATAGATCAAATTATCAATAACATGAAATGCGCCACAGGTAAATTACATGATTTTTACTTGTCAGACCATAACATTAGTCAAACATTATCATTTCCCATGAAATATGAAAAACCTAAACCTTTATTTATGTATATTACTGGACGAGATTACAGTGAAGTAAATATAACAAAATTTTTAAACTGTCTGTCAAGCTTGTCGTGGCACGAGGTGTTCAGTAGTACAAACTGTAACGAGGCGTTTAATATATTTCATGAAACATTTTTAATGTTTTATTATCTGTGTTTTCCAATTAAAAAGAAATCAAATTAAAACAAATTCACGAACTCCAAAATGGTTAACAAAAGGTATTAAAATATCATTTATTACTAAAAGAAAACTAAGGCACCAATACTACAAAGATTAAAATGAAAACAATAAATTAAATTACACCAGGTACAATAAACTATTTAAAAAATTTATTGTAGATTCTAAAAGATACATAAATAACAAATATATATCGAATGCATCTTATAAGTGTACAGCAACTTGGGACATAACTGGCCAAAAAATGGATAACTTGAAAAGGAGTCAAGATAATATAAAACAAATAATTCATAACGGCCACTCCGTTACCGATCCAATAAAAATGGCGAATGTATTTAATGATTATTACAAATCTAAGACGAATAAATCGAACACAATCAAACCAAATTATAAATTAATTAATACTATTGATACAACCTTTTCTTACACCCCTGTACTGACAATGAAATTTTAATAGCCGTGAAGTCCCTAAAAGATATTAATGTAGTGGGGTATGATTCAGTATCAATAAAGATCATTAAACGAAGTCAAAGAGAGCTTGCCACACGTTTAATAGTCCAAGATCCCAGGGCCGCCAAACGTCACGTATTTTCTGACTAACCAAATGTGGACAATTGAGTAATATTAGTATGTACTATGATCGCATGCCTACCTGCTAGCTTGGTTAGACGGCCAATTTCCAGGTATCAGATAATGAAGGTACATAAAAACATTACTTACCTCACGTAAATTCTCCAAGCTGATTTTCACGTATATTTCAGACAATATCGTTAAAAATAAGTCGACAATACTCCCAGACACTTTCCGTCGGCCGTATTGCTTTGCAGACGCTTTAAAGCTCCCAAAATAATTACTTAACTTCACGTAAATTCTGATGCTCCATTTTTATATATGTTTGCCAGACAACTATTTTAAAACCTGTGGGGGTTTTACAGGTCATCACTTCACCGTGGCTATTGGTGAAGTGGTATGTCAGAATCGAACCGACTAAAACCACACGGTGTTCCGTCACAAATGAGTCCATTGCAAGGGACTCGGGTATACCCTAGGAAGGAAGTCCCCGAGAACCCTGGCAGACTTTGGCCGCCATCAAACAGAAGGCAGCCACACCATTGCTAGCGGAGGGCCTTGCCCTCCTTTCGGTTTAGAGAGGCGCATGCGGAACACGTCTTCTCATTTATTGCTTTTCAGTTCTTTGCCTTTCTTCTTTCATGGGTTTAATTATTTCTTAAAAAGTTTTTTTTATATTATAAACCCCACTCACGTAATAAGGAACAAGCTTATAGCCCTAAACCGGGCTCTTTGGGAATTAAAGATAAAAAAAATTATAATTGAAATATTGAAAAGGAAAGGTAGTTAAGAAGTGGCACTGGAAGTATCCTCGAAATACGAAGTCCCGTGGAAATCGGTCCACCTGTTTCGGAGATTAGCCGTAACAAACAGTCAGACAGAGAGACAAAAATTTTAAAAACTAATTTTTAGGCATAGGTATAGCTGTTTGAGATTAAAATAACTATTACTTTAACATTACAAACAGACACTTCAATTTTATTTATTTGTATTGATGATAAACTTAGTTATTTCAGACATTAGTACAATTGATATTGTCTATATTCTTATGAATATGATAATTTACAGATAAATATTAATTTTAATAATTTATTTTAATTATTAGGCCATAGATTAAATATTATCTTATTTTTGTAAGTAAAGTAGTATAATTATTTCACATGCCTTTCAGACACTAAGTTATTATTACTCTAGTAACAATAACTCAGTGCTTTCAGAGGCTAAATAGAGGGACTGTAAGCATCTGTATAACATCTCCATGTACTCTATTTGTTGGAGCAGACGGGTCCTAGAGTGGAGACCGCGAATCGGTAAACGGAAGGTAGGACGCCCCCCAGCCAGATGAACCGACGACCTGAAGAAGGTAGCAGGGATGGACTGGATGCAGAAAGCGTAGGACCGGGTACTGTGGCGCATATTGGGAGAGGCCTATGTCCAACAGTGGACTATGATAGGCTGATTGATTGATTGATTGTACTCTATTTTATGTGAAAAAGTATTTATTCATTCATTTATTCAAGGAAAAGGATATTGCTTATACATATGAATTGGGTCAGAGTCACATACCTCTAACTTGAACTGGCAACAACCATGAAATCTGAGCCCTTAGACATCCTTTCGTCTCTAAGTTGAGTCCGACACTCGATAATCACTAAGTTTTAATTGATCTACAAATAATAGTATCATACCGTACAATAAAATGACACGTGTCAATCGATACTCGATGTGAATGTGAAATAGGGAGGATATACTGTAATGTAACATTATTAAAAATTACAAATACGGATAATATATACTATTATGGGTTATGAGTTCAAGTAAGTTACGCACTACGACATAAAAGAGCCGGCAATTGCGTGTGCAAAAAAAGTATTTATTTATTTAAACTTTGTGCACATAAAGTACAAAAACGGACTTAATACCTAAGACATTCTCTGCCAGTCAACCATCACCATAGTCGTTTATTGGGATGATGAGATGAGAGTTTGGTTGTTGTTTGAGATTTTCTTGGTTATTCATTTGCATCTGATATTATTTACCTACAGCATAAATGCACAGTTGAAAAATTAAAGTGCCTTGTTGAGCAAATTAAATGCTAGATTCATACACAACAGTATTAAATTTAGAAAAAAAAAACAAATTAAAATATTTGTCAAGATAGAATTGTTAAATAGGAAACTATTTAACTGTAGGGGACATGGTTTTGTAGTGAAAGTCTGAGGATTTCCGCCGCTTTTGTTTTCGAACTCAATGAATACAAAACTGTTGTAAACTTATAGATAGATTTCTTTATAAAAGGTGTAAAAACTACTGCGTTTAAAGTCCCCAGTGCGTTAAAACTGTTTCAGTACAAAACATTAGCATACAATGGTGACAGGTGACGGCGGCCATAAATAGATCGATACAGATAAATACCATTAGGTGCCATATATGAACATATCGGTCTTCGTACAATCGTATCAGAGGGCTTATCGTTGATGCAGTACCTAGACTAGTAGCTGCGGTAACTTGGCCTGCAGAGTTTTTTATATTCTCAATCTATACTAATATTATATGTTCAATCTCAGAAGATCCATTGGCCAGATTCATGATGGATCTAATGACGATTTTTTTCTCATTGGATTCAGATTTCAAGATGTGGATCTACTGAGATTTTATTTTTCAAAAGATCCATTGCAGTTTGTTTGTTTGGTTGAACGCGCTAATCTCAAGAACTACTGCTTCGAATTGAAAAATATTTTACTGTTGCATAGCCCATTTATTGCGAAAGGCTTTAGGCTATATAACATCACACTACGACCAATAGAAGCGGAGCATCAATGAAAAATGTTGCAAAAACGGGGAAAATTTACAAACGCAGACGAAGTTGCGCGCGTCAGCTAGTACTCAATATTTTTGAAGTGAAACTTTTTTAGAATCGTTGTGATTTGAAAATCCGATGAAACGAAAAAGGCACACTAAAAAGAGACAAACATATTCACAAATAATATTTAGCCTGCGAGAGAATGAGATAGAATACAAGTATAAAGCACTAAAAAGAGACAAACATATTCATGAATAGGATTTAGCCTACGAGAGAATGACGTAGAATACAAGTATACAGTTTCCTATAATCTTGTTAGCACGTGTCTTTGCGCCTGCGTACAACGAAACCTTCAGAAAATGTGTCTTAGTCAACGTGGTGTATCGTTCACGGACATCATTTTTTGCAAATTTGTTGGTTAATTAATTTATACACACTTTTTTCGTTATTAGTATTTTTAGGGACAGGGGGAAGAGGGGGTGAGGGAGGGAGAGGTGAAGGGGGAGAGGGAAGGGTTAGGGCCTCCGGTAACCTCACTCATTCAGCGAAAAACAATGCAAACATTGCTTCACTGCCGGTTTTCTGTGAGGCCGGTTTTCTGTGAGTTTATCACTCCGGTCGAGCCGGCCCATAAGTGCATAATCTATAGTCAGGCAGACTGTGGCAAGAATGTATCTAAAAAACCCATAAATTGCATTGGTATGTTTAGAATTCAGTTAGCCGATGATCTTATAGACAACTGTTTGTTGTGTTAAAAGTAAAACGTACTTCGAGATAAGGAGGGGTGTTAAGAATGAAGAGATACTGTAGAGAAGAGGAAGAATATGAGGAGGTATCCGGTATCCCGACGAAGGTTTGTAGGCAACCACGAAGGTTTATAGAGCAAGATCCCAGGGCCGCCAGACGTCACGTATTTTCTGACGAACGAAATGTGGACGATTGAATACGCACGGCCGTCTCACCCTAAACTAGGCAAAACCTGTGGTAACCATACTGCTGATATACATAAGGGTGTTTCATTAATCACGTGATGTTTTTTGGCAACTTTTTAACCCCTCCTCCCCCCTGGTGTTGGGGTGAGGTTTTAGACTAACCCCACCCCCCGTAGCCAAATTATGTGTTTGTTTTTAGTTTAAAGTTTAAAAAAATATTTTCTTTAAATACAGATATATTCGCGGGTTCTAGTCCCCCACCGCGTCTATCTCTCTGTTCGCAATAAAATCAAATACTACAGAACGGATTTTCTAGCGGTTTTCATCAATAGATAGAGCGATTCATGAGGAAGGTTTTGTGTAAATTGGTTGAAATATAATGATTGTTGAAGATGTCTCTGCTACCCGTGTGAAGCCGGGGCGGGTTGCTAGTAAATACATAATTATATCTTGGAACGCGAAAGTTTAAACGCTAAAGCTTGTCAATAGCTACTAAACAAAAAAGAAACTGTCAGTCGTAGAACTGCACGTCAGAAGTGAAAACATAACTAACTGACACATCTGTCATCTGAGCGTTACGGTCACGTGAGTTCAGTGCTTTTTCCCCATACCAAAAGTGCCCAACGCCGAAAAAATGTTATTACACACGTCGGTATATGTGTAGCAATCAGTTTTTGAAGTGAAAACTTCTTTAGGCACTCCTGGATCCCCGCAGGGGTAGGCAAAGACACAAATTTTGGGGAACTCCGAACTCATATGTATAAAAACCGATGCTTTATATACATATGAAAAAATTATGAAGGTGATGACAAATAGATAAGGAGTTCGAGGTTGTACAATATTATTTAAATTTAAATGTGTTCAAATAAAAAAAAAATGTTTATCTTAAGGCATTCCAATTTCGAACACGGATTATATTTCTTTGACCCTATACTCTAATTAACAGAGTAGTGTTGTCTTATGTTCTGACAAGAGATTGTGTTTCATTCTTGATGGAATGCGTTTACGAATCGTTAATTTTGTCTGTACACTTTTACAAATCAACGCTATAAATCGATAAACGCTTTTAAGCTGTTATACTAAAAAGAAATAAAAGCAAATCCTGTGGAGTTATACAAATACCTAAGTATTTCTGTCGGTACCACTGACCATCTTTATAAGGGGTTTCGTGACAGGTATGGACAAAATGAGCAGATTATTGTGTACGCGAATAAATCGCGTGCGCAAAAGGCCTCAAAGAATTTCTGACAGATTAGATGTAGAGATTTTTCTGTCTGTTCATTTCAACGACTTTTAATGCGGTATTTCACTGTAATTTTTTTTTACCTCAGTCACGGCTCTCTGATCCCAAACCTTTTTGAAGTGAAAACTTCTTTAGGCACGTTTGTGCACTTTTGCTATGGGGAAAAAGCACTGAACTCGTGACCGTCACACAAATAATACATATATAGATGCACTAGAGGGCGCTAATCTAAATATTGAGTTCTGTCAGCTCTTTATTATTTAATGTCACCAACCTGCTAACGTGACGTTTTAAGTTCGTCGTTTCGGTTAAGTTTTCACTTCTGTCGGCAGTCCCATGACTGCATATTTTTTTTCATTGAGAAATGGCATAGGCGTTTGTCTTCCAAAGTAACGATGAAGACGAAGATGGTACACGCCTATCCAAGAGAAACCTATTCACTGTGCACTTGAACGTTCCAGGATTATAATTGACTGGAAAAATAGACGTAGGCGGCTCATTCCACACCGTGGCGACTCGATTCAAGAGGGATCTATCAAAGCGTTTATTTCGAGCGTCTTTTTTGGTGTTTCTACAACTAGCGTCTAATAGTCAAATAAAAGAAAGGTGAGGGTTCAAATAATTTGAAAAGAGCTTTCGCACACTCACCATTGTGAATCCTATAAAAACCAATAAGTAAGCGACTTTACGACGATGCTCAAGGCTGTGTAGTTTCCTATTCGTGAGCACATCTTCATTTATAAGCCTGTTCTGTCTGTTGGCTGTTCGGTCAACAGATTCCAGAGCTTCTAGTTTGTACTTAGCTGAGCCATCCTAAAGGTAATTGCAGTAATTCATGCAAGATCGAACTTGGATATGGACTATATAGAGTAACTAGGTAGAACCTATACTATGGTAACTGGTATGATAGACTACTGATAAACATCCTTGTTTGTCGCTGTCGTATCGAAATTAAACTTTGTAGGTTTGTATATTTAGTTCGGCTGTTTGAATGACAATACTATAATTTGGTATCTTGGAGCTGATCTGATATCAGAGCCAAGAAGTGGATAGTGGAGCTCTTCAGTGGCTACTAGTAAACCCTTCGAGTTTGGGCTCATTCAATTCATTTTGAAGAGTCCAACAGATTGTGCTTGGTAACAATGGTCTGATGATGGAACCAGGAGGTTCTAGTGGAACTCTTTTTTCCTTTTTAATTCAGTTAGCTATTAAAATGTATTTTTAAATGTTTCTATCTGATCCCTGTCCTGATCCCCTGGGAATATCGGGATAAAAATTTATATATATATATGTTAATCCAGGCCTCCAGCTATCTACATACCAAGTTTCATCGCAATCGGTTTAGTAATTTTAGCGTAAAAGAGTAACAAACATCCATACATACATACATCCACACATTTTCACAAACTTTCACGTTTATAATATTAGTAGGATTGAAAAGACGTGCCATGTCCTTATAATTATATACGGGTATAATATTTATAGTTAACCTCTTTGTGATATTGAAGATACCTAACGCTAGCAAAGCTTCCATCATTACTCCACTTTTTGGGTTGAGCTCGTTAAGTTAACGTCACAATCCAATTGAAAGACTGAGGAAGTAAACAAAATAAGGTTTATGGTTCTAAAATATTGAGTCTTCAGTTTGAAAATGTGGATGAACAAAACCACAGATTCGAACTAGTGCCGATTAATAGTATAGATATGCTGTTCTTGTGAATCGTGTCATTACACAGCGGGTCATCGTCGTGTGCTGTGGAGTCTGCGAGATTTACTACCGCGGCATTCTGTCAACGACATCACTGTGTATCTTTGTCTAATGTACGATACGCATAAATAACAGGACAACGAAATTTTAGAAATTATTAGCATTTTCTTCCATTAACACTTTCCCTGCTACCCTTAATATGTAAGAAATAACCTTAGACTGTTCCCTAACGTACATACGTAGGTTGTGTTTACAGCACTGGAATACAGGGAATGGTAGTCAGTACTGCGGCATATAATATACAATGTATTTGGAGCTTAACCACGAGAGTGCTTATACTACACTATTCTTGCGTGCGTTACTTTAGTGTGGTTACACACATGTTTGGTAACCTACGACCGTGCTAATACGCAATACTCAAGTGTTGTGTACGTTACAGCAGTGCGCCTAACACAATCATATTTGTATAACACAGAATGTTGACAATAATCACGAATTTAAGGTTGTAACTCAATAATTAATTTGATAAATAATAATCAGTTGGTATCATAACGTGTGTACTTACTTACTCTATGGATCACTGTCATTTTATAGGTTAGTGACGTTATCAAACTCATTTTACAGATACGAGTATTTTAGTGTATGCTTGCGGTTGGCACTAAAAATCAGTACTGGGATGTCTTATTTCAGTGTACGCTGAGTGTCAACCCGGAATTGCAAAGCAGCAGCGTACTATGAGTGATAATTTCTTTGAAATTATTCTTCAAAAAAAAAAGGAATAACTACATGTTGTACATGCGTTCTACATGACATAAATGATATATTGTAGATATAGCTAAAGTTATAGACTAAAAATATGATTTTTGTGAAGTAGGTGAATAATATCAATGTACGAGTATATATAATGTAACATAAAAAAAAATAAAAAAAATGTACGCTGAGGTTTTTGCAATAAATTATATTTTCTTACTTTCTTTCGTTCACTTTTCGTTTACTAAGAAATTTTTAAAGTAACTACTTTTTCAGATTGTTCTCATCAATCAAGTTTTTCTTTAATAGAACATAATTTTTTTGCGTTGTAAGAAAAGTAGTTTCGTAATTTTCTCAACATCCCTATGGTTGACTAAAGATTTTGCGTGGGTAGATATTATTCTCATCCGCTGCAACAACAACTTCAACATTGAATTTCCATTGTCAGTATCTTATAGGATTTTACGACAAGGTTAGAAATAAAGTCAAGGCTATCTACTACGTTTACAACAGGTTGAAAAATGTCAGGAAAAATTAAAAATAGAAAATAATAATATATTACGTGTTATTATTATTTGTCGAGTTAATATTTCTTTTAATGTAATATTAAATTGAGCAATCTATTGTACTATTTATGAATCTATGACTCGGCATAGCTAATGTTTCAATTTAAAGGGTAAATCGCCTGAGCTCCATGGTGAAAGGACAAGTGCTACACCATTGTTGGTCCGAATTACAATCTATACTAATATATAAAGCTGAAGAGTTCGTTTGTTTGTTTGCTTGAACGCGCTAATCTAAGGAACTAGTGGTCCGATTTGAAAAACTCTTTTAGTGTTAGATAGCCCATTTATCGAGAAAGGCTATAGGCTATATATCATCACGCTACGACGAATAGGAGCGGAGCAGTGACCATAAATGCAAGTGAAACTGCGGGAACGGCTAGTACTTTAATTAACACTATCACCAGTTCACGCAATACTTAGTTTGGTTTATCAAATATCAGTATGGAATCCTTTATACAACAAATACGTAGACAGTTTAGAGAGAGTACAGCAGAAGTTCATCAAAGCAACACGATATTGCTGCCGTCATAATTTAATCACCGTCTTAAACATGCGATTTAAAGTCTAAACGCATTTTTCTTGAAACTATGTTCTTATATGACCTTTGCAATAACAGATACGACTGCTCAGATTTGACAAACAAGTTGTGCTATATCATTCCGAGGACTGTAATTAGGCACGAGGTGTGCTCACGTCCACTTTTCGCCATTTCCTCTTGTCGCACAAATGCTGGAGTTTGTGCTCCTTTGCATCGCATGGCAAAAAACTATAATGATCACTCTACAGATTTAGATTTATTTACTTTATCTGTTGGTAAATTTAGAAGCGTGTTATTGGATAAAATTATAGGTAAAAAGGTTTTTTTTTCATTAAGATCCAAATATAATTATACTTATAGGTACTGTATTATATTTCCTGTATATATGTATGTATAGTTTTCTTATACAAAATGAAAATTTTATTGAAAATTGTATCGTGTTTGCTCGTGTTCAATTAGTTCCAAATTTATATTTTAAACTAACTTTTAAACTTTCGTGTTTCATTATATAATTATGTATTTACGGGAATTAACGCGATCACGAAAAGGTATTACATACCTCTGAATTGCCTGACGTTTCAACCAGGTTGCACTGACCGTGGTCACAGGCTGACTGGCTTCAGAGGTGAAAATCAAAATGAAAATGTTTTATTTCAGTAACTTATTAAACATTTATCAAAATCGCTGAAACCTCCTTTTTAGTATGGAAAAACTTGTGTCAGGAGGCCCCGCTCTTCTATAATTATATTACATTTTATTTTATTTTTTTCTTTATTACAATTAATAATATAAGTACCTATTAATAATATGGCTAATAAATTATTACTGCCTTGTGAACGTCTGTAAGTTTAGGTGTGTGTGTGTGTGTGTGTGTGCGTAGGTGTTGTGTGTGGGTGTGTGTGTGGTGTGGTGTGCGGTTGGTGTAATGCAGGTGTTAAGCTCCAGCCCTACGTAAATATACTTGGGATTGGTAGCCCGGCAAAAGTCGGAACTGACCACTGTGCTTTCATGGAGTGTTTATAATTTGTATTTGCCCATATATAATCTCAAATACAATAGTATATATATACTTACATACATACACACATTTACACATACATATATACTCAAATATAAGTATAATATAGATACATTGACATTCATGCACACACATTCTACATATATAGATACTTATTTCTTTATTTTATGTCTATTTACTAAATTTGATCATTTAGGAGATAGGTGTCAGTAGAGATTCAATCACATCGTAGCTCTGATTCTTAAGCCAAGCTGTCAAAGATATTTTACAGTTCCGATTTGTCAGTGGATAATTATTTAAGATTTTATTTAATTGGTTATATAAAAAGGACGATAGCCAGGTAAATTGTCGTTGAGCGTACGAGGTTTTAACACAGTTAACATGAGATACCATATGTTTACGTCTCTTTTTTAATATGTGCGGATCATATGGCAAATTTCTATGTAATTTTAGCGTGGCATGTAAAATATACAGCTTTCTTACTGTTAAAAGATCACAGTCTATATAGAGACTCTTGGTCGGGTATCTATAGGGCTTAAAGTGCATTACTTTAAGTAGGGACCTCTGTGCTCGCTCAAGATCAAGGAACCTAACCTTGGTGGCTCCACCCCAGACGGGTATACAATATGTAAGAATTGATTGGGCCAGGGAAACATATATCTGTGTCAGCATGGTCTTAGAAGTGACGTGTCTTAGAGTCTTAAATAGCCAGATCAGCTTTCGTATACGAGCCATTACCATTTCGGAATGAACGTGCCAGGTAAGACGTTGGTCAACCATTACGCCTAAGTATTTAATCTGTGTTACTCTATCGATTTTACTCCATGAGCACTGAGTATTAAAGGGGTTATTACATCTATGTATCCTGATTTGAAAGTCTGGTCCTGGTTGTGCGGAGCTGTAGTTTGAGAATGTGATATAGTTAGTTTTAGAGGTGTTAAGTGACAGCAGGTGTGAGCTCAGCCAGAGTGCAACTCTGGCCAAACCCTTTTCAGCAGACGAGCGAACAGAGTCCCAGGTCTTACCTGTAAAGACTATAGCTGTATCGTCGGCATAAGAGAGTATTCGCCCATGCTCCAGGTCTAGTTTACATAGGTTATTTATCACTGACATATTGGCCAACGGAAATGGGTCTATAGTTGGATACATCGTCTCTGTCCCCACTCTTATAAATCGGCGTGATGATAGCTTGTTTCAGTGTTGAAGGAAAAACGCCCTGTCTAAGGCATTAATTGGTTAAGTGAGAGACGATGGGCACTATTATTTCGTAAACTATTTTTAGGAATTTAGTAGGGATATTGTCCCAGCCCGGCGCGCTATCAGATTTTAGGTTCATCAATATGTTATATACTTCTAGTGGGTCAGTTTCTAAGAGGACAAGAGAAGAAACCGGTGCAGGAGATAAGGTGTAATTGTTAAAGCACAATAATGTGTTTTCCATTATAATATTCTCCGCTAGTGTCTTTCCTATATTCGAATAATAGTTATTAGCATAATTTACAGCTTCTAGAGGAGATACATGTGAGTCTAATAGCTCTGTGTTCTGAGACCTATTAGACTGCCGGTTTGTGATAATATTTATAGTTTTCCATAATTTTCTAGGGTTATTTTTATTCATGTTTATCTGACACTTATCATAGTTTCTTTTATGCTTTTTTAATTAAATTATTGCAATAGTTACGATATCTCTTACACGTGATTTTAAGAATCAGATTGTCTGGATCAGAGCGCAACTTCTTCTGCATATTATTCCTGTTTTGTATACATCGAAGTACACCTACGGTTATCCAAGGTTTTATAATACGGTTCTTTTTAGGGACTACTGTTACGGTGGTGTTATTTGTGAGACAATGTTGTATCCTACGTATTATTTCTAAAGGCAGTGTATTTACATTTTCAACAGAAAATAAATTCAAAAAAGTACGTTCCTTCAGGCAGGTTATGAGGTATGAAATACCTTTTCGTGATCGCGTTAATTCCCGTAAATACATAATTATATTTGTATAGTTGTACAATATGTGGATAGCGCAGTGGGTTATATATATATGTAATATATAAAATTGTATTGTCTTAATTAAGATTAGTGTATAACTGTTTTTCCTAAATAAATAATGCCAAAAATAATGTTAATTATTTCTGAAGATTCGGTACAATGACACTGGGGCATAGATTATTTATTTATTTATTATGTATATTTATTTAGCCCGTTAAACTGGGTGAGAGATTTAATCTTTATGGCTGCCTCGTTTGGTTCATTTGGCTATAGGATGTCTATCAACTCAGTGCGTTGGGCACAGATTACTGAGTAGTTAACTGAGGGCAAAACAGTTTGACATTTTTTTTATTAACTTGGTAATTATATACTTACTTTTAAACTTTCGCGTTCCAATTGAATATTATTATGTGAACTGGAATTCGTTAAAATAAGTCAGGCAAATCAAAGGTACATAAAACCTTTTAAATACGTGATCGCGTTAATTCCCGCGGACATCATTTTATTGGTAATTATATTCTCTGATCTTCAATACGTACTTCCCCAATAGGGGCCTTTCGATTGCCGTTGCGATACGAAGCAGCATATCACGTTGCCCGTTGGGATTTCCTAACCTTCAACCTCAGAAATCTAAATAAGGTAGATTTCTGTGCCTTTAACCCTAAAGTACTAGCTCCCACCTGAGAGGCTGACCGCAATCGGTTTTATGGTAGAACATACTCACGTGTGTATCGCCAAAGGGGTAGACAGATCGTATTCAACATCCACATTTTGCCAACATGGTCCCACTTTTCGGTAATAGGTAAATTTAAATTACTTTAATATGCGTTCTTGCCAACAATTTGCACCCCGAGACCCGGTGCAAAGTACCCATGTGTTTCAATCATCTGGGAGGCGATCATCATTATTAAAGGTGAGTCTTTCTACATTTGTGTTTTTTAGTTTTTGCATTGATTGCTATATTTATTCGTTATAATAAGTAAAATCATTTTTTTTCTGTCATAGATTACCAGACTACGAAATGAAATTCGGCTGAATCTGAGGATTTTATCGAAGTAGTCTACTTTAATTTAGATGATAATGTAGCTGATCTAACTATATAGCCATCATACCATGGAAAAAGAGCTGGGTATAAAAAAGTGATGCGCACATACATTTTTATACGCGTCGAACCCGTGTTGAACATCGATCTAAACAGTACAGCAGTTTTGGTAGATAGTAGCTTCTGATGAAAAACAGGAGTCTGAATTTGATTTACTCTCACTCTGTCCGCAAATAGCATAGTTGGAATAGTTTTTTCTTTCCTTTAATATAATAAACACAACGTTGAAGGCTAACTTAGGTGAGAAACGAAGAAGTCACGTTTATTTTTTTTTATTTTTATTCTGAAGACTGTCTAAAGAATGGTACTGTTAGATTTAAGTCTGAAAATAATTGTAAATGGTTTTTTTTTCGTTGACCTTGTTATTTCGTTTCATGAGATTTAGTTTTTAATAAATATTATATGTAAAATGCTGTATTATTTATAAAGTAGCCTTCTAAGCGATCATTAGTCTCAAGTAGGCCTGCCATCACTTAAATTGCCGACGCCGGACAAGCTCTTCAAAAATCCCGGACACGTGTGTGTAATCGAGATTCTTACCCGGACACCTTAAAAAAAACGCCGATTCAATTTTTTTTTAATTAAATAGCTTGTTCATCTAATAATTGCTGCCCCTGGCACAGAGGTTCCAGTTTTTTGAACCCGAACACTTTTTGAAAACCCCGCCCGTATGCTCCCCGGACGCCCTCTAAACTAGGATAAATCCGAGGAAACCCGGACGAGTGGCAGCCCTAGTCTCAAGTAGTATTCAATTGATGTAAGTATTCTAGGGTTAAAAATAAATGCGGAAAACATTGCGTTCTCACATCAAAGGCCTTGACTTGACATTTGAGTAGGTACTGATCAGTGGCAACACGGATTCACACGATCTCCGTACACGATTTGATAAACAATAATGCTAATAATACTACTCGATAATGCTAGATGATTGGATACAGCTACTATTCAAGTAATTACAAATAATCCCGTCCGCCGTCCCCGCAGTTTCACCTGCGTTTATGATCACTGCTCCGCTCCTATTGGTCGTAGCGTGATGTTTTAAAGCCTATAGCCTTCCTCGATAAATGGGCTATCCAACATTAAAAGAATTATCTGACTGGCCTGTTGGCCTAGTGGTTAGTGACCCTGACTGCTATGCCATAGGTCGTGGGTTCGACTCCCACCCGAGTCTGGGTGTTCTTTGTGCCCGTTGTTTGTATGTTTGTAAAGTCCCCCGTGACACAGGAGTAATTCCTAATGTCCTTTAAAAAAAAATTCAATTCGAACCAGTAGTTCTTGAAACTCTTCAGCTTTATAATATTAGTATAGATATTCAAAATGTTACGCTATATTACCATGAGTACCGTCCTGTTGCTAAACGTGCACTGACACTAGGTAAATTAGTTCACACTTCACATTGTTACTTATTTTGCTGACCGAGCGTAATGTAGATACGGTCATTAGCCCGTACACGGATCTCTAAGTTCAATATTACTTTTTTGTTTATATATTTTAGGGGGCAAACGAGCAGATGGGTCACCTGATGGTAAGTGACTACCGTCGCCCATGGACACCTCCAACTCAAGAGTCACAAGTGCGTTGCCGGCCTTTGAGATAGGAGTACGCTCTTTTCTTGAAGGTTTGAAGGTCGTATCGGTCCGGAAATACCGCAGACGACAATTTGTTCCAGAGATTGGTTGTGCGAGGCATTACTACATAAGAATATTAACTGCACGTAATTTATACTTATTTTATTATGTTTTTAAAAATTGTTAAGCTTGTTAATTTGCTAGAGTTTATGAAATTAATAATATTACAATGAATTTGAGTAATTGAAATACTAAAATCCTGTTATATCCTATAAGGTGTATCATTGCTAAGTTATCCGGATCTTAATTTATTACTCATTTTGATAAATCTAGTACAAATAATATCAGAATTATAAGTAAATGGCATTTGTCGTGGGAGAGCCATGCTTCAGCATGTATGGGCCGGCTCGACCGAAATGATACCACGGTTTCACAGAAAACCGGCAGTGAAGCAATTTGCTATTCGCCGAATGAGTGAGGTTACCGGAGGCCCTAACCCTTCCCTCTCCCCTCCTCTACCCCTGTTCCCCCTTCCCTACTCCCACCTTAAAGGCTGGCAACGCACTTGTGACTCTTGAGTTGCAGGTGCCCATGAGCGGCGGTCGTCATTTACCATCAGGTGACCCGTCTGCTCCTTTGCCGCCTATACCATAAAAAATGTAATAGGTTTCTTGCAAGATCATTTGTTCTGTGCCTGAGTGTAATTTAGCTATTATATGTATGTATTTAGTAATATATAAGAATGTTTACCAGCCTGGCTGGTTACCATAGCATATGCAGGCTCTGACTAGTTTGAGATTAGACGGCCGTGTGTGAAAATAAATTTTCAATAAAGTGTTATTAAAATTCATATTTAAACAATATTATAGGTGTAATTTTTCACTATTTTTACACGTTTTATGTTAACTTGACCTGTTAGGTTTTTCTTTACCTGAAATTTCGACCGAATCGTGGTCACAGGTTGACTGTTGCAGTTCGATCGAAACTTCGGGTAAAAATAAATATGTCATACCTTTTAAACATTCTCGCAATTCAATCTCGATTTACACATCCATTCCACTAATATTATAAACGTCAAAGTTTGGATGGATGGACGGATGGATGGATGAATGTTTGTTACTCTTTCACGCAAAAACCACTGAACCGATTGCGATGAAACTTCATATGTAGAACGATAAAACCTGTAAACCTGGATTAACGCATAGGCTACTTTTATCCCGATATTCCCACGGGATGGGACTTACGTGGGTGAAACCGCGAGGCGCTGCTAGTACTATAAAAGCTGAAGAGTATGTCTTTGTTTAGTTGAACGCGCTAATCTCAGGAACTACTGGTTCGAATTGAACAATTATTTTAGTGTTGGATAGCTCATTTATCGAGGAATGCTATAAGCAATAGAACATCACGCTGCGATCAATAGTAGCGGAGCATCAATAAAAAATGTTGTAACAAAAAACGGGGAAATATTTACAAACGCAGACGAAGTTGCGTGGGTCAGCTAGTGTAATATGACTGGCCTGTGGGCCTATTGGTTAGTGACCCGCCTGACTGCTACACCATAAGTCGTGGGTTCGATTCCCACCCGAGTCTGGGTGTTCTTTGTGTCCGTTGTTTGTATGTTTGTAAAGTCCCCCGCGACACAGGAGTCATTCCTAATGCGGGAGTTGTCTTTTTTTATAAAGAAAGAAAGAAAGAAATAATATAAAAACAGTTAGGTAGGGAATTTAATAAAACATCTTTAGTAGCGGTTTGAGAGGAACCTATTAAAACGACAATGCAAAGTACTGCCTTATAAGCGCCATTTAATCAGGTTCATTATTACATGCAATTTAATTAGCTTTTTTGCGGCCCAACGTTTGTAATTAATACAATCCAGATGCAAGCCGCTCGGCTCTCGGCGGGTGTGCGGCTTGCATAATTTATATGAACACAAAAACGGTCAAGATTCTTTTATAACAACTTGTTGCATATTTGAGCCTCATAAGCTTAATTAATTGTCTTCGAAAGCATCTGTTTTATTATATTTCAAGTTATTTTTTTTCCAACTACTAGTTTTTGCCTCGACTTGGCTTGCGTTAATGTAGGTTTTATAAATCAATTGAGTATCCCTCTTGAACAGTTCTTTTTTTGGATAGAAGGTACCCTATGCCTTTTACACCCCAAAAAACGTGGAAGCCAAATTTCATGATTATCGGTTGAGAAGTTTAGGCGTGAAAGTGGCACAAACAAATAAACAGGTTGAGTTACAGTATAATTACAACAGTATAATATAAAAAAAAATAAACAAATAAACTTACTTTCGTATTTTTGTATATAAAAAAGCAAAATATTTAATAACTAGCTTCGCTCATAAAATATTATTTTTCTTTCCTTCTGGAATAGTATTTTTTTCTTTATTAAAGGCCCCCCCTATACCTACCCCTGGCAATGAGTTCATGATAATTCTTAATTTTGAGCAGTTTTCGCGTGCTGGTGTAAATGTCCTAGTGGCCTTTCCAGTCACAGGCCGGACATTCCGTTACGCGACCCCGGCGAGCTACTGGAGTCTCAGTCCCGTTCCTCATCCGAGACTTGTATTCCCTTACCCTAGGTTCCTCTCCCTCCCCATTTCTCCTTATACAAATTTACTTTCTACCTTTTTTCCCGCCTTAAAACAACTACATATTTTTTTTTAAAAGAAAGCTCCCGCATTAGGAATTACTCTTGTGTCGCGGGGGACTTTACAAACATAGAAACAACGGACACTAAGAACACCCAGACTCAGGTGGGAATCGAACCCACGACCTATAAGCATAGCGGTCAGGATCACCAACCACTAGACCAACAGGCCAGTCTGCAAACATTCTCAAGGATAAAGAGCTAGACTTGCGAAGGTTGCCTGTAATAAATTGCTTTTAGCGATAAGGCCGCCCATTGTACATGTTTTTTCTGCGATTTCCTTGTTATTTATTTGTAATTGGTCTACAATAAAGTTTATTCTATGATTGAATAACAAACAAGAGAGGCGTACAGCGATAGCAACAGTGAGTCTGTGGGGGGGAGAAAACCTGCACTCGATTACAGAGAAGGCCGTGCATTCACGCGTGCTTCTTAGAGAGGGACTGTGTAAGAAGATTGGAGAACGCGTCGCTAGATACAATGGACATCGGTTGCCAAATTTGACAACACTGTCTGAACTCGAGGCAACCACTTAACACGGTGGATATCTTCTTGATTCTCAACACCACAGAATACATCCGTGGCTGGCGTGAACACATTGACATGTCGACTTGCATGTTTTTTTTTATTGGCGTAATACCTCCTACGCATTAGGAACTCATATGAAAAAAAATTACAGTTTCAAATATACATAAATTTTGGAGAAATCGACTTTAGAAACATGTTGACATTTCGCATTTTAACGTTCTAACTTGACAAAACCTCATGTCAAATTAACGATTCACATGATTTTATGAATGAACATTGATATTTTCTTATATTAACTTACACTCGGTCACCAAAAAAATATTCGTTACTTGAAATCTCAACATATACATTTAACCTCAAAACTTAAAAATGGCCACCCTGAAAAATAGCATCACAAATTCGTACCTTGCTGAATTGATTCCACATCAATCAATATCCTTCTCTCTTCTCCATCATTCATGACACATTAAATAAATAATTTTAAATTCCAACTAGCTGATAAACTAAGAGATATAATTCCGCCGCTCGCCGCCAGAGGGACCGCCGCATACGCAATTGATTTTATCATCGCTTAATATCACATCATGTCTTATTCGTATAAAATAGAAATAAAGTACACTTCACTGTCCAACTTGCGTATGACAATTATTTTTGTATCTTTAGGACAAGTTATTGCATTTAACGCGTATACTTTAAGCAAACTTATTATCATCATTTTCCCAATTTTATTTGGGGTCGACGCCAAGTGTAACACTGCAAGGGTTTTGACTAATTTCTTTTACGGCCTGACGCTAACCCTCCTTGGAAATGTGATCGTTTTCAGACGGGACAAACGAGGAAGGTAAATTAGGTTAAGGAAAACGGATCAAGCGAGGGAGCTAGCTGACCAGCTCGAACTATTCCTAACACTCCCCAAATCTTTCCGTATAGGGAACGTGCACAAACTATAAGTGTGGTGAAAAAAAAAAAGTGTCATAGAACTGCACGTCAGAAGTGAAAACATAACTTCACAATGTATTTGCATATACATACACACACACATCTGTATATATAATTAGGTTAAAAATAAAAATTAGGTAATGACATATCTAAATGTATACATAGGGTACACTGGAAGTTCTGCGCTCCTGGCCGCTCATAAATGTTTGAATTTCGAATGTTATATTTTTTTTAAATATAAGAATCTTACCGTCCGTTACTTCCGTCTTACGAATTTTCGATCAGGTCACGTGTCCTGACGCGAGTTTAACATTTTTACCCATCCCAAAAAGTGCACAACGCCGCCAAAGAAGTTTTCAGTTCATAAACTTTTTAGAACTGTTTTTGTGTTGCCGTCAATGTTTAAATTATATTTAAGTAAATCGTTTTTATTATTATTATGATTAAAATGATAAAATATGCGTTTTTGCTGATTAGAAATTATCGTCAGCGTGGCTAGAATGTGTCAAAAGGCCAAATCTATTCGAATAGGGTATGTCTTAGAAGTAGAAGAAACAGTTAAGAATACTGAAAATGCAGTAATAACTGATAAAATTGTAGCTCAAACGAAAATTTCTAACGTTTATTTTCACATAAATTAAAATTATTTAAGGTAATGTTTACTTACAGATTTGTTGATTTGTTTGTATTGAATAGTACTACTACATACAAAACTTTGGGGGTAACGGGTCGGGCTGACCGTTACCCTTGCAGAAGCAGGCCCGAGACGGGGACGCGACGTGTTCCACGCGCACCTCTCTGATCTGGAGGGGGGTTAGGCCCCCCGTACCCCATGATGTGATCGCCTGCTAAAGGCGGTCAAGGTCTGCAGGGGTTCCCGGAGGACTCCTTCCTAGGGTATACCCGGATTCCCCTGCAATAGACCCACTTGTGACGGAACACCGTGTGGTTTTAGTCGGTTCGATTCCGACATACCACTTTACCGTTAGCTCCGGTGAGGTGATGACCCGTGGGGGTCCGTAAAAAAACATACAAAACTTAGCTATTTTTACAAATAACATTATTAGTAATTTCTTAATGTTTTTAAACTCATACTTACTTTCATATGTTTTTTACTGCATTTATCCACTTGTGCCGTTTATCACATAACCATGGAAACTGAGTACTATTCGTTTGAAAGTAATAGAATTTATACCATTTGACTTATTTTTATTTTTCTTTGAAATGTTCGAGCATCCAGAAATGCAACAATACATTTTCACTTAGTTAAATGTTATTTTTCACTGCTTTAAATGTAATTATTTAATAACGTGAAGTGCCAATGTCAATTGTTTACATAAAAGATTGGGATTTGCCACCAGGCGGCAGAGCCATCGCTGTGCACGTTCCCTATATTCCAATTTGCCCATATTAAATTCCCAAAGTGCCCGGCAAAGGGCTTGCCCCAAGTAACGTGAATGGGAAATCATAACTGTCAAATATTGGCTGTTTACCACGCATCTGCCTACCCCTTCGGAGATACAGGCGTGAGTAGAGAGAGGTACGAGTATGTAGCACAAGCGACCATCCTCATAACCGCTTACAAACAGGTGTAGTTCGTTTTTCATTACCAATCAGTCCAGAGAAAGAATCATATTTTGTTTTCACAAACAGTCTTTATTAATACTTTCTTAATGTAATAATAATAATAACAATACTTTCCACATTAACTACTTACTACAAAACATTCTTATAATTTTCATTAATTTGTATATTAAAATGTATATATTTTGATACTTTAACGAATTTCTAATAAAAGACACTTTTAAACTTTAAACAACAGATGTACAATATAATATGGATACATATATATTACATACTATGTATATACGTATGTTCTAAATGTCACAACTCGTATTCATGGTAAAGTTAGTTTATTCGATAATTTAGATATTCAACAAACGTTTTAGACAAACATGTACACCAGTTTCAGGAAGGCGTGTACTAACTTTTTTTAACCAGCATTTAATCTTGAGTACGATTGTTAGTTGCTTGGTAGGTCTCGTTTGTAAATACGTTTGCGAAAGAACTATCAAATTAATTGTTTTATAAACTTCGAAAATACAGTACGGCAAAACAGATTTGGATAATACTTTCTACATTGGAAAAACTATTTTATCCAGAAGTAACATGGCTACATAACTTCAGTAATAAGTAAAGGTAATCGCAGGCGAAGCAAGCACCTGGACGTTGCCTAATTGAGAGGTTGTTACCCGGAGGTGGTGCCCGCGCCTAGCGGGCAGGCGCTAGGGGGTCCGGATGTCTTAATAAAGCTGTTCCCAGATCCCTCCTACTTAAGGCGCAGTACGGCACACCGTGTGGTTTTAGTCGGTTCGATTCCGACACACCGCCCCACCGAAAACCCCGGTGGGGTGACAGCCCAAGGGGGTTTCCACAGGCACAAAAAAAAAAAAAAAAAAGGCGAAGCAAGCACAACTAGTTAATTAATAAATATACTACTTATTTAATGCTTTTAATTTACTCAAATCAACATTCTTTAAAATTTCTGCTTTATTCTAAGGTGCATTAAGTCCGCCAGTGTACATTCTGCAATACATGCATAGTGTAAAACAAATATAATTACTATCCTTGTTAGAACATTTCAAGGCCATGTCAGAAGTCCAGATTACGAGTCTAAGACTTTAAAAGACAACATAAACGGAGGAATTAACTCCTGGTCAAGTATTCATTAGCAATTGCTTTCCAATCGCAAGGATCTCCTTCTTCAGTAGGCTTCGTCTTACGGATCTTCTTGAGAAGTTCCCAACCCTTGGCCTTCTCGGTGGAGGAGACGTACGCGTTCGAAGGATCTTGCTCACGGGTGTACGCACCAAGTACCAGGCTTTGGACTAGACGGGAGGAGATGAGGACCTGGAATGTAGATATATGAGTTAAGTTAATATCGAAGGTGTTGCACTTGAGATCAAGTGAAGACGTCACTTGAAATCAGGTGCATGATTGAGGGGAACTACTCCTAACACAAGTCTGGGGTTAACAAGCACACATAAGTGGGTGACACACATTACTATGAGTGTCATCCATATTATAAGTACATTTAAATACTTACAGTTTAGTAAAACTAATCAAAAAATACAAATGGCTTTAATGCTGAACCGAATTAAAAAGTAAAAAACTAACTAAGGATAATCTATTGGACTCGTCAAAACGAAACATATGAGCCCAAAGTCGAGGGGTTTACTAGTAGCCACTGAAGAGTGCCAGTGTCCACCTCCTGGCCCCATCATCAGATCAGCTCGAAGATGCCAAGTTACATTATTGTTATCGAAACTTCATTTACACACAAACTTTTATTTCGATACGATAGTTAGGAGTAGCTATAAAAAAAAAAAAAAATATTTATGAAGATTATTAAAAACAAATTATAAAGTAGTATGGACTCCGCTCGATACCACGGCCTCACAGAAAACCGGCTGTGAAACAATGATTGTATTGCTTTTCGCCGCGTGAGTGAGGTTACCGGAGGCCCTAACCCTTCCCTCTCTCCTATTCCCGTCCTTCCCCTCTCCCCCTCTCCCCCTCTCCTCCCCTCTAATCCCCCTCTCCCGTCTTTCCGCTCTTCCCCCTCTTCCCACCTTAAAAGGCGGCAACGCACTTGTGTCTCTTGAGTTACAGGTATCCATGGGCGGCGGTAGTCATTTACCATCAGATGACCCGTCTGCTCGTTTGCCCACTACACCATAAAAATAAAAATGAAATTACTTCCAAGATTAGTTTACACAGATGGATAGATAGATATATTGCACACCATGATTAGGATACAAGCACAGAAAAATACATTAAGAACAATGGACGGCCTCTCTCTCTTACAGGCAACATTTGGATGGACTATATGTAGGTAATTTGTGGTGCACATTTATCCTATTAGGACTTAAATGTACAATCAAAGAAGAAAGGAAAAATTAGAAGAACCGCACACCGCACCTTCAATAGCCTGTATTCCTCGTCAGGCAATCTCCTGTTGACAGTGTACCCGGCGAGTACGTAGCCCCCTGAGCGAGGGTCACCAGTGATGAGGATCACGTATGTCATGGTGACCGCCAGCTCGAACACGTAGTACGAGTACTGGATGTCACCGAAGTCAATGATGCCGGTTATGCGGTAGTCAGTGTTACTGTTGACAAATAAGAAGAAATTAGTAGATTGCATATTTCTCGTATCGATTGACCTCCAAACGACGTTTTATATAGGGTGTATACTACAATGGAACACTTACTGAAATCACTGAAAGGGCAAGGATCTAGCATGCAGTTACAAAAAGAATTTTTGAAAAAAAAAGCTATCCGTTATGAACGTCTGAATTTCCAGTTATTTTTAATTCCGTTTGTCATATTAGCAGCTGGAATGTGTAAAGTTAAAGATTTTAAATCGTATTTATCTTTTTATTTTGGAATTTTTCATTCCGTGACTGAGAAAATCCATAAAAACTAACTTCGAAAACTTTCATCCCTATTCTCCGAGCCTATAAACATTCGGAACGCTAAACCTATCATCCCATTCCACGGAACTAGAGCGAATTATTGTTGTGATGGTTTTAGAAAATTTTCTGTACCCTATAGAGGCCTCCACCGATAAAATCCAACTTCACCAGTTGAACGACACTACTTCCTTTATCAAACCAACGAATGTCAACGTCAAAATTAAAACAATATTTATGGTTAATTGAATGGAGATCAATGTTCGTGAAGCTTTTAAAAATCAAAATGTCGCGTAGAAGCCCAGAAGTAAAGCTACAGATAGGTATTTTAATAGGAATGTAGGACCTTGAACCTCATCATCATCATCAAAAACAAAAATCTTTTACAGTATTTTTTTTTATTTTTATGGTATAGGCGGTAAATGAGCAAACGGGTCACCTGATGGTAAATGACTACCGCTGCCCACGGGCACCTGTAACTCAAGAGTCATAAGTGTGTTGCCGGCCTATAAGGTGGGTGTAGGGGAAAGGTGGAAGAGGGGGAGGGAAGGATTAGGGGCTCCGGTTACCTCACGCACTCGGCGAAAAGCGATGAAATCATTGCTTTGCTTCAATGCCGGCTTTCTATGAGGCCGTGGTATCACTCCGGTCGAGCCGACCCATACGTGCCGAAGCATGGCTCTTCCACAATATAATAATTACTCTTAGTAAGACTTTTTTTTTAATATACATCTTGGTTAGTAGTCGCGATAAGTGGAGGTGAATTACGTATGGAGAAGGCGACATGAACCTTACTGACGACAATGACTACTGAATGGACAATACTTATTATTAATATATTACTATTATCTTATTCCAAGGGAAATGTACATTTAGTTTAAATTTTGACAGTTGGTCGCAGACGCCAAAGTCATCGAATACTGCTGTGTCAGTGAACAGTTAACATCAAATTAGTTTATGATAAGATTTTGTTTTAGAAAACATTTAGAAAATAGTTTGTTATTAAAATCAGATAAAATAATTTAGAATCTAATGTCTGTAAGCTCCTAAACTTTATAGAAAAGGGTATTAAGGTTTCGTAAGACAGTAATTAAATACATAAAAATATTTCTTCCAAATGTCCCCATTACCACATGCTGAAGCAAACCAAGTTATCATGTTAATAGAAGTGATTAATCATTGCTGTAAACGGTTAAGTTCTTGGCTTACCTCAGCATCACACCCTTAAGAATCTTTGAGCATACCCTCAAAACTGATGTATTCACCCGTCTATTGTAACAAAAAGTAAATCAAGAAGGTAGTGACATCTTTTATTGAATAGAAAAATAAAGAAAGCTTGGTGCTCTTTTACTTGGGCTTGTTTATAGTGACATCTATGTAAAATATTTTAAAGTTGTAAAGTTCCATCTATAATTTAGGAACCCAACAAGTTTGTGTCAAATTGTATGCTATTCAGAATTCTAGTTCTAAATTTATAGGTTTCAAGTGCCAATTTTCAATTTCAAGAAATTATATTTCAGTAGTAACTCTCTATAAATGTATTCGGATAATGAATACCAATAAATTCTGTCTTCAATATTAAGCATATTGAAGACAGATTTTTTTTTAGGTTGTACAGATGGCGCCAGTTGCCGTTGTTTCATTTTTTATGATACACATATTATATTTGGTCGATAATGGCATAAAAACGATTTAAAAAATGGAAGCATTGACTTTACTAACTTTTTCTTCTAAAATGCATCAGTCAGACATTAAAATTAATTGTTGTAAATAGTTTTGTATATCGTTGGCCATTCTGTAGTTCCTAATAATTCCGGTAGATGAAAATCAGTCCAAATGTCTAAATAAAGGTCTCATAAGGTACTAATAGATAAAATCTAACAAAAAAAAGTAACAAATCAATTTTGAGATTATTTTTATCGTTCGGCTAAATAATCGTTCATAAAATATTATTAAATTAGTTATTTATAATATCCCTATATATTTATTTTCGCTTACCAACTACTAATTATTTTTAGATATGATAATTTGTAAATGTAATAATTAAATAAAAGTAAATAATTTTATTTGTATTTCTACTTACGATTAATTAGTATAAAAATAACACACAGTTGGAATACAATAATAAACAGATAGATAGTAGTAGTCTAGTAGGTAAGGCATGTCTTGTCTTAGCACAGACTAGCAGCTCCCACGCGACTTCGCTTGCGTGTATATTATATATTTTAGTATTAGCCTAAGTTACTCCTTATAACACCAGCTATCTGCTAGTCCCGTGGAAATTGGTCAACCCGTTCCGGAGATTATTCAGAACAAACAGACAGACAGACAAAAAAATTAAAAACTGATTTTTAGGCATAGATACCTGCATATAACTATATGAGCTTAAAAAAAACTCTAATTTTGACATTAGAAACAGACACTTAAATTTTATTTATTTGTATCTATTGAGAAGACACAATACGTCACACCTTGTTTATCATAAACTTAATACTTTAAATAAAACCAACAATAAAATCTTTAGCGGAATTTTTATGAAATAAATGAGTAACACTCACTGAAACATTATAGACTTGCTCCTTAAACCAACCAAATTCTACACAAACACGCAGAACATTTGTATGAAACATGTGACGTCACACTTTGTTATGTTCAAACAATTGACTATTAATGTCTAATAATAATCCTCCCTGGAACCTTAACCACCGGTACTTGGTCCCTGTTCCCGATACCGGTAGGACATTATTTTTTTATATTTTTAAATATATTTGTACCTTTTTTTATTGTGAATGTATTTAAAATGTAATGTATATGTGTATTAAATAAATAAAGAGAATAATAATACATGGAGACACCTCACACTCGGCCGTTTGATCCCAAACTAGGCTGAGCCTGTACTATGGTAAACAGACTGCTGATAAACATATTTATATATTACTAAATACATACATATTATAGATAAATTACATCCAGACACAGAACAAATGATATCGTGCTGGTAGTAACTTGAAAACAATTACGAATCTTTTTTAAAGCCTTTTTATGGCATTTAATTTCACGAGGATTTTTAATAAGTGACGTAATAGGGGCAAAGATTTCAGTCAGTTGCAGTCAGTGATCAAATTATAGGTGGTGATAGCAACTGACCTGCCTCCAGGTTTCAGGCCCACGATCACATTCATCTCGTTTACGTCGCCATGGATGACCCCCTTCTCCAGCTCATCCAGGCGAGGAACCACCGCGTATTTGAACTCTTCGATGACCTGGAAATATTTTTATTTAATTACCACCATACATTCATACATTCACTCATGCCTGTAACCCTGAAGAGATAGACAGAGGCTTAGTTTCCACTCACCTTACGTTACAGCGGCCAAGGGTATTACCGTCAACCGGGCACTTTCAGAATTAAAGAAAAAAATTGGAGTATGAAGGAAATATAGCTGAGAAGGAAAAGTAATGACAGGAAAAGCTTTTTACTTACTAGTTATGCCCCACGGTTTCACCCGCGTAAGTCCCGATTCCGTGGGAATATCGAGATAAAAAGTAGCCTTTGTGTTAATCCAGATCTCCAGCTGTCTACATACCAAGTTTCATCACAATTGGTTCTGTAGTTTTTGCGTGAAAGAGGAACAAACATCCAAACATCCTCACAAACTTTCATGTTTTTAATATTAGTAGGACACAGAGGGATTGCAGAGTGTTAACAATTGCTCCAGCAGGTCAGGGCAGTCAGGTAAGACTGCCGCCAAGCCTAGTCTTCTAACAATTACTACCATTATAAAACAAAAACAATGTGAAATTCCCAAATTAAAATTGGGAAAGGATATTTAGATGATGAGTAAGTTCATTTAATTAGCTATGGAAAGCAAATCTCTAAAGATAAAATATACCTCCTCAGCCAAATCCAGTTTCTCCTGTTCCTTAATGACGTAGGTGAACTTGGTCAGGTCCGGTACCTTCGTCAGCATCCACATGTGCTCGCGGGTTACCAGCCCCGAGTGGTTGAAGTTCTGAGAAAGAGAACATTTTCATCAACACAGTTTCAATTTAGCAGTTATTGTTGAAGTTGATGAGATATCCACATACAAAACATATTTCAGAGCCATCTAGCGAAGACAAACCAAACCACATAATACTGCTAATCCTGTAATGAAAGTTAGTAGAGGTATACCTATATATCGCGCACCTATATCTAAACATGTATTAATTCAAAAAAGCACTTTTTCAGAAAAGGTGAAAAACTAATTACTGTGTATGTAAATTTATGCTTTTTATATGCAGCTAGAAGAAAGATATTGTAGAAATTTTGTGTTTAACTCATGTTTTGGGGCTAAAAGTTGGATTTTTGTAGTTATTTCCCTATTGCTTAAAAATTTATGTATTTTTGTTTTTGCCATTTCTGAGATAATAGTAATTCAAAAGTTGAAAAAGTCGTGTCTTTGTGTGTATCACCACACTATTATGTATTCTGTGGTATGCCTCCAAGAAGAAATACTATAGGTTTATTTTAATTTCGAAGAGATCTTCCAATCTCTATAATTTATTTGTAGCAGGAAAAAAAAAGAGCGGCAGAAGACATTACACTTGAAGTTAGGTCAGACTATGATGTTGACGACGCGACGACTTCCCTCGCGTGGAATTATTTTGTGAAATCTATTAAAAATTTGCCGGGATAAAAATTAGCCTACTTGCTATTTCGAACTATGATCTATCTCTGTGCCAAATTTCATCCAGATCCGTTACGTTTTTGCGTGAAAGAGTAACAAACATCCATCCATCCATCCATTATCACAAACTTTCGCCTTTATAATATTAGTAAAATATTATTAGCCATTAGATTATCAATTAGACTAATAATTTCCTCCAATTACTTACTCATAATTCACACCATTTTCATCGTGTCTTCGATCAACAATTACACCACTTTCGTCGTTTCCAATCTTCGATCAACAATCACACCACTTTCATAGTTTCCAATCTTCGATCAACAATCACACCACTTTCGTAGTTTCCAATCTTCGATCAACAATCACACCTCGACATTTTCAACTTTTGAATCGCTTTATTTCAGAAATGGTTATTCTTATTTTTGCATGATCTACTTTTTTTTATCTGACCTATTTAATGATAAAACTTACCGTTTGGCTGAAAAGATAAAAAACCCGTATTTGCGAACTTAAGCCTTGAATAACTTTTTTTGCACATGTGGGATCGATTGGGAATTTTCACATTTCATTTATAACCGAGTTCCCAACATTCATACCAATTTTCAGCTCTATGCGAATTATTGTAACATTGAATATCTATTTTGACCGGACTATAAGTAGTAACTACAAACTATTCAATTACGTAACTGCACAATAGATAGTACTTGTCCAAGGTTCTATAATAAAACCTAAATGACAGATACATTGTAGGTATTTCACTCGTGTATTGCAGCTACGTTTGTCAGTAATTACGACATTTTATTGTCAGTCAAAGGTGACGTGTGTGTCAGATTTTAGTACATATTATTTTTTCTACTGATGGTCATATAATAGGGATATTTTTGGGCTAGTTAATTTAAGCTATTATGTTTTTTTTATGATATAGGGGGCAAATGAGCAGACGGGTCACCTGATGGTAAATGACTACCGCCGCCCATGGGCACCTGCAACTCAAGAGTCGCAAGTGCGTTGCCAGCCTTTAAGGTAGGATTAGGGGAAGTGTTAGGGCCTCCAGTAACCTCACTCACTCGGCGAAAAGCAATGTAATGTTGCTTAACTGCCGGTTTCCTGTGAGGCCGTGGTATCACTCCGGTCGAGCCGGCCCATACGTGCCGAAGCATGGCTCTCCCACGAATTTAAAGTAGCTTAGCTATTATGTATTCTGTCGTTTAAGTTTTAAATCAATAGTTTTTTAGAATATCGTTTAGCAACAAAAACTTCAACAATAAGGTAACGCTACCATGTTTTGTTTTAAAACCAAATAGACAATATATTCGTTTGTTTTTGACGTGACAACGTCTTATAAATTGGTTTGCCGGGTGACACTTCAAGAAACTGCGTTACGCTCCGCTCACGTTATGCGCTCACAATGAGAGCGAGTGAGAGGCACGCGTCCCTTCCACTCGGGCATGGTTATTATTTTACCACTCAAAGTCGTTGTCACGTAAAACTTTCGCCCGTATACCGACTTTACAGGCAACCAATTTTTTTATGGCTATGTTGGTACGGAGTGCAAACGTTTCCAATGTTCATGTGCTTGTTTGCCAGCATAAATGTAAAATATAAGCCGTACAAGTAAGCAGTCAAATCGACAACTAATGCTGTGTTTTAAAGAATAAATCTTTGTTTTTCTTTCTTTCTACTTTCTTACAAAGTAGAAACATTTATATTAGGTTTGCAACGAATATTCGACAAATATTCGGTATTCGGCTTATTCGGCTACTTTCATACTATTCAGCCGAATACCGAATACTACGGTTTTTTTGTTAGTGGCTTCTGTGAGTGGGTGATTCGGTGCGGGTAGGCCTCGAATGACGTATACTGTCCAGATCAGCAGTATACCTACTGAAGAAGGGCTAAGAAAGGTCTAATGACAGCATAAGGCATCTGAGCATGTACCTACATATATTTTTTAATTGTTGTAGTCTGATAATTGGTAAAAGAAAACGATTACTTTTATTTTATTTTTTATTCTCTCAATAAAAAACTCATACATAATTAACTTCCATAATGTGAAAAACCAACGTCTGTCCATGCACTTGAATCGTAATAAAAATTTTGCAGTGGAAGATTGTGCTGCAAAATATTTCAGAATTTTTCGGCAATAGTTGCAACTGAGTTTTATCTTTCGATGTCTCGATATGGGCTATAGTTTCTCTGCAAAATACTCTTCGTGCATGTAGCAATGCATAAAAGGAGATAGATGCGCGCAGGTGGGTCATTGCGGGACGCGTTAAAACAGTGGAAAGTAGAAACAAGAAACAAAAATGTCCATAAAAGTTTCCTACCACGCGTCAGCCGAATACTTTTGCTGGTTAATCGGCTATTCGGCCAGGAAGCCTGCAGAATATTCGGTTTTCGGCATGTGGCCGAATACAATATTCGTTGCAAGTCTAATTTATATGTATTTTCATTCATAGGAATATTAGTGTTTTAAATATAAGAAATCCTGATTCATTTTAGGTAAAGATAATATACGGTTTTACGGCTAGTTTCGGACTCGACGGGGGCTCTTTATCAAAGAGTAAAGCATCTTGCCGCGACGGTGTAAGGCCTGACTGAGACCTTCGAGCATCCCGAAATACACACGTGAGTAAAACCGCAAATCTTAAATAAATATGAATACAAGTCACGCAGGTTTTATTCTAATCCCGGTTGAACTCCCAAAGAGGTCTTATACCCTTTTGGAAGATATTTTAATAATATAATTATATATTCTTACCTGCAGCTTAGTGTCCAAGTTAGCGACAAACTCTCCGAGCTGGTACAACAGGGCCTCAGACTTGGGCACATCCTGCAGCAGCTCTCCAGGGATGTACTCCAGGAGTCGTACCGCGTGCTGTTTTCCATTGATTGTCTCAATAGAGTGAAGGTGGCCGTACACGTTACGGATTGGCTTTGGGCAGGTTATTCCACGGGTTCCTGCAAGAAATCCAATCTATATAATAAAAACGCTTTGACAGCTGCTTTTTGGTTCGAGCCGCCAAAGTCCAGATGCTGTTCGCTTATAAGAGCATTACTTGAGAACAGCTACACCAATTTCACTAATTATTTCTTTAAAATCTTTATAATAGTTTGAATAAAGTTTTTAGAGAAAGAAAACTTGCCCAGAAATACGAAAATTTGTTGTGAATTGGAAGTGACAGCGTCTGTCGGGACAAACAGTATAAAATATAAATTAATGTCTGTTGCAATCAGGACCGGCGGATTGGAGAAGTTTCTCAACTGTATAGTGCTATTATATAGCTGTGTTTCTGATGATATGACTGGGATCGTCAGAGCTCTATGAGGAGTTTTTTTATTCTCTTTTAAGTGCCTCTTCATTCCTGAACGTTCGCTGTCAGCTTTTTACATTCACTTTGTTGGTGGTCAAGCGAAATAAATTTTCGACGGAGGCCAATTCCGGATCTTGCGCAGCCACGATTTTTCTTTCGCCCAGCGCGTCTCTTTCCTTCATCCTTACATATCTTAATAAGTTGGAGTAGGCGATGTATATCTATATATATAGATATTTTCTATTTTGGGGGCATATAGACACGCTAGGAGTTATATAGGATAAGATAATAATATCATCATCATCCTCCGTGCCTTTTCCCAAATAAGTTGGGGCCGGCTTTCAGTCTAACTACGATACGGCCGAACTTTGTTATTTTACGTGAAGTGACTGCCATCAGACCTCCACAACCCAAGTACTAGGCGATATCCAAGTTCTGTAGTTAGACCAATAATATAATATGTATATTAATATCTTAAGATACCTAAACTAGGCAGAGCCTGTACTGTGGTAACTAGACTGCGACATATTTTATCAAATCAAATCAAAACCATTTATTTCAATTAAACCAATAATAGGTATTTTTGAATTGCCAGGAGTAGGAGTCAGTCAGACTAAGTCAGTCGTGAAGCTGAACTTTTTCAAAATATTTTTACAAATTTCTGGTTACATTGCGTATAGATAAATTACACCCAGACATAGAACAAACGATCGTGCTCATCACACAATTATTTGTTGTATTGTCACAATTAGTTGGTCGTGTCCACTAGACCAACAGGCCATAATATGCAGCTAATACTGTTGTTGATGTAACTAACTACTTACTACAAGGTCAGGTGCTTGTTTAAAACCAGTATAATAAAATACTGTAATAAGGTATAACCCATATATATATATTATACTTTTATAAAATTACATAAGGTGAAGAATGCATAAGACACTATATTATAAATCGTGGGAGAGCCATGCTTCGGCACGTATGGGCCGGCTCGACCGGAGCGATACCACAGCCTCACAGAAAACCGGCAGTGAAGCAATGCTTGCATTGCTTTTCCCCGAGTGAGTGAGGTTACCGGAGACCCTAACCCTTGCTTCCCCCTCCCCTCCCCCTCTTCCATCCTTCCTCTATTCCCACCTTAAAGGCCGGCAACGCACTTGTAACTCTTGAGTTGCAGGTGCCCATGGGCGACGGTAGTCATTTACCATCATGTGACCCGTTTGCTCGTTTGCCCCCTATACCACAAAAAAAAAACTATTATTTAATGTAATGTTTCGAACGCTGAATTTTGCTTCTAAAGGTTGTGAAATTAATATAGGTTGAAACTTAAATCTTACAGAAGATTAAAAATTTGAAAAATAATGTTATTATGTTTTGTCACAAAAGGCCACAAAGCAATTTAGTTAACAGCATATTTATATCATAATTTATAAACAAAGATTCACATTATGTAGTCAACCCAAAAACTGTAATGACACATATCCAGGTTTTACGTAAATTAAAAAAAAGCATACAAAACACCCACAACTCACCCAAAAAGTTCATAATCTCATTCTGCGCTTCCACTAATGCAACATTCTGTGAATCAATAGAGTTCATGATCTTCAACACATATCCATTTTCAGAGGGTGTTGTAATCAGAGGATTTTTCACGTTAGGATCTTCGGTGATCTTGTAGTTCTTATCATCGTAGCCGTTGAGTCCCACCAACTCTAGTACCGAGATCCCATAGAGGCGTTCGGCCAGGAGCTTGACTCCTTCCTCGTCGATGCTTGGGCGAATCACCGTGCCTGGCTCTAGGGTGCCTGCCATTTCTGGCCAAAGATCGAAGAGTAAGATTAGGTAAAGGATGTTATGATATTCCCATTTGGTGTCATTTCTATGTATAAAGCTGTTAGTTTTGTAGCTATTAGTATTAGTTATATATATATATATATATATTGTTAATTAATACTTGAAATGTGAGAGTTGAGTTATTTGGACCCCTTTTTTAAGCAAACTTCACGAACGGACGAATATCAAATTTGGAATACTTGTAGAAGAAGTGCAGAAAGCTGAGAGCTGAATGCTTCAAGAGTCCAGTATTTATGTTGACCTTTCATAGTACAAAAGATCTATACAAAGACAGTTGAAGTTATACTGGCCATAGATATAAAACAAAACATTTAAAGTTAATAATAGTTGAAATTTGACCACCAGGCGATCTTTATTATGTAATTATGTAACTTGTCTGTACTTTCTTTTATTGCATGCTCTGATCGACTTCAATTGAGAAAACATGATAAATAAATTGAACTATAAAGATGTATCGATTAAGATGTGTATTTGTATGATGTAAAAGACTGAGATTCAAGAAGAGTACAATTTTTCGATCAGATTGAGGAGTGCTGTAAATGAGCTGTCTTGATCTATGTCAATCTAAATTATCATAGTCTGATTTCTCTGTCATGAAATGTTGTCCTATGATATCTGAACATACAAATAAAAGAAAGATATAATGTCCAGGCTAAATATCTAAGTTCACTCCAATTAGCTAAGATCTTTGACAATTTTATAGAGTGATGGGACCAAAGTGAGATCAACGATAGGACAGATTTATATTAATGAATATTACATTATCAACAAGTTCGAAAACTTAGGAAAAAAACATTGATTAGATACTCGAGCTTGTACAAACACTACCTATAATCTAATCTATAGCACCAACTAATATTTATTATGTAGTATTAATGATTACAACAGAAAAAAATAAATAGACCTTATAAAAAAACTGTGTAAGCTTGCACGAGCCATTCTGCCTCAGTTAGGGATGGTCCATTAATCACGTGAGGCTTGAAAGAGGGGGGGAGGGTGTTTGGAAAAATCACGAAATATCACAAGGGGGAGGGGCCTATAGTGAGATATCACGTGTTTTTATTATTTCGTAGAACGCGCTATTATTTTAGTTTAAGATAATATTCTGAAAATTTATAATATATCTGGAACTAAAAAATACATGTGATTTTGGCTAGAGGGGGTGAGGTTAGTCTGAAACCTCACCATGGGGGAGGGGGGGTTAAAAAGTTACAAAAAAAACATCACGTGATTAATTGACGACCCCTTAGAGGAAAATTCTTTACCACTCATTCAGCTAAATCTATAAAAGCAAGATTAAAACACGAACCGACAGAGAAAGGTTATCTAACTAGAAATACATGACAGTTTAAACATAAGTATTGAAGAAAATAAAGTTTTCTTGTTATATACAAGAAGCAGCATCTAAACTAAAAGCACATAGGGCCACTGGCCATAGTTTTAACGACAGCAGAAGGGCCACACTCCCAACTCACCGACAAGCCGGGTTGCATATTGTGACATCTTTTTATATTAGCCAAATTCTTCTAAACCAAAAACTTTGACTTCTTTTCCAAGGTTCAGCAGCTAAAAAATCAACAAATATTGCTTATTGCCGCTAAGTTTGTGTTGGAAGTATCATCCAGTTGCTCACATATTCTCCAAAAATATAATATTCTGTTATTTATGGGCATAAATTAGATGATTGTTATATAAATTTAGTAATTTAGTATATAGTCAGATGCCTTGTGGGCCCCGTGATATGGGTTTTCGTTTATATTTCCGTCCGAGCGCGATGTTCTGAATTAGATTCCCGGTTCTAGCAAATATTATATTTCTTTTTTCGTAGTACGGGATCAGGAAAGATACCCGGCATTTGGTTCGCCTCCCTTGGTGAGGTACCTCTTTCAACCCTTTCGATCGTTGACAAATAGTATATCTAAGGTTATACCAGGAAGAGCTAAATGTTTAAGAAAAGCTGTCCCCGCCCTCCTATTTTAGGTGCAATATGACACATCGTGTGGTTTTAGTTTGCTCGATTTCGTCACATCGTCCGTGACGGCCCGGGAGGGTTTCCACACGAACAAAACCAAAATGTTTTTTAAAAACTTTAACTCTGTTTACAATTTCCTGACTCTAAAGTTTTACAAAACTCTAAGTCGCCTTGCTTTAAGTTAACCAAGTACTAGGTGTCGCGCGCGCCTCTCTCATCTAGAGGGGGGGTAGGGCCCATATTGCACGGTATGGTCGTCTGGTGATCAGGAGGCCAAAGTCTGCAGGGATTCTCGGAAGCTTCCGTCCTAGGGTATCCCGGGTCCCCTGCCATAGACTCACTTGTGACGGAACACCGTGTGGTTTTAGTCGGTTTGAGTCCGACACACAACTTCACCCTCGGTGAGGTGATGACCCGTGGGGGTTTCCACAAGATAAAAAAAAAGGTCAGGTATAAGTGTCATTATATACTTATTAAAATTTATTTTATACAAACAAGTTAGTTTATATTTATGTTAAAGGGTTCGGACTGCCTGGCTGTTCAATGTGCTAATTCAAGTTAGAGCTATACGCCTTTGTCATACTCGAGTATATCCCTCACACAAGTCATTTTGTGTTTTTTCTAAAATTACAACTTTTGAGGTGGAATAAAAACAGAAGGTTGCTTTAAAATAAAACTTAAAACTGGTTTTTTTTTTTATCTATCAATTCGGATTTCAATTTTTATTTTGTACAAAAAATAATCTGCGTGAAATGGATGAACTCGTACTTAGTGTATGTACCTATCACTATCACTACATATTATAAAACAAAGTCCCCTCTGTCTGTCTGTCTGTTAGCGATAAAATGAAAAACTACTGAACGGATTTTCATGCGGTTTTCACTAATAGACAGAGTGATTCATGAGGAAGGTTTAGGTGTATAATTTGTTAAGATTTAGTGTAAATTGATTGAAATATGTTGATGATTGTTAAAGATGTCTCGTTACCCGTGCGAAGCCGGGCCGTGTTACTAGTATAACATACACAAAGTATGTTTGACTCACGCCCGGTCTCTGAAAGGCTTATCAACGCAAAAATTAACTAATCGTACTTATGTCAAATCTCTTGTAAAGTTTATATTCAGTTACTGAAAGCATGATTAGTTAGGCATTTTGATTTGATGAATTTTATTACAAAATCCTATGTCAAATTCCAGTTGAGTGTTTAAATGTTGATAGTTAACTCGAATTGATTTGACAGCACTGTTATATATTATTTTATTATGGGCTTTATCCCGCGCAAGAATCAGCGCAGGAATTCCACTAATGTCAAGTGTTTTATAATTATACAAGTGAATAACAAAAACGTAAAAAAATGGACGTCTATTCGTCCATCTTGAAAAATTGAACGGACGGCCCAGCACTGTTAACTTGATAGTTTTGTTAGTAGAACAATATATAAAACAAACGGGCTTCACTCAGTAACAAGGCTTCAGTAAAATACAAATGAAATCTGAGAGTCAAGTTCAAATATTGATAAGGTGATAACATGAAACTAATCTCTATGCACCGAATAAAGACACTTGTTTATTTAAGATTGATTTCGTAGTTACTTGCTGGCTGATTACATTTAGTTCTTTGATACTGTTTGATTTTATGAACCTATATTTTTATATTGAAGTGACGGTACATGGCGAAACGAAAATATCGAAAAGTGGGGGTGGATGAAGAACCTTCTACCTCACGATTTCGACGACGGAGGGCGTGCACCGCTGAGCCAGTGAGCCTGTGACCACGGCCAGTGCAATCTGGTCGAAACGTCAGGCAATTCAGAGGTATGTGATACCTTTTCGTGAACGCGTTAGTTGCCGTAAATATGTAAATAATGTTATGTCATGGAACGCGAAAGTTTAAAAGTTATATATTTATGAAGACCACAAATTAATTAATTACGTGTAGGTACATAATATCACAATTTTGTTTATTATCGGACTTAAAAAAGTTAAAGGTTTTTTCATTTTTTTTCGTGAAGGTACTATCCCTATCGAACGTTTCCGGTTCGAGCTGAAATATGCTGTGCACTACTTCTTGTAAAATCGTAGGAATTGAAGTTTACACGGAAATACTATGACATGTATGTTTACACAATTACTAGCTGCACCCCGCGGTTTCACCCGCGTAAGTCCTGATGCCGTATTAATATCGGAATAAAAAGTAGCCTATGTGTTAATCCAGGTGTCCAGCTATTTACATACCAAGTTTCATCTCAATCGGTTCAGTGGTTTTTGCGTGAAAGAGCAACAAACATCGCAAACATCCATACATCCTCACAAACTTTCACGTTTATATATATATATTATCGCGGTTCTTTCATTGTCAGGTCCCGCCAAAGAAGGTTTTAACGCCAAAAAAAGAAAAAAGAAGTATACTTAGTTATCTAGTGCTATTTTTAGAAAATAAACAGTATAATAAGTGGTCAATACACTGCCATAAGGGGAAAGAGATCAACAGTCGGCAGTCTATTATTGTAGTGAATACGACTAGTGATTACGTCATTATATTGTTATATCATGTAATAGTTGTAGTTGGTAAGGATCTTATTACCGCGATGCTAGCGCCGCCTCGCCGCGGTGCCGCATGTAAAAACTAATGTCATGTGATGTGCTCGGTCGGAGAAAAATTTAGTTTTTTTCCGAAATATGAATTGTAAACATAGATTTATACATGTAGTATGATGGATTTAATATATGTATTCATTTTAATTTACTTACTTTGCATCCGTAGTAGCTTATTATGTTATGTATTATATATTTCTTTTATTTTTTTTTTTAAATGTGTTATTTGGTCATTATATTTTGTTAATAAAAATAAGTACCTATTTATAACAGTACAGCTCAATTTAATCGAAGTTTAGGGATATATTTAATGTATATTTTTTTGTTTTTTTTTGTAATCTAAAATGTTGTCATAGGTAAATAATGGAGAAACCAAATAGAATTAATCTTGATAGAAACATTAGAAACGTTAAACAATATCTAAAATAAAATTAAAATATTTTCATCACTACATTTTATTAAACAAAGTCCCCCGCCGCGTCTGTCTGTCTGTTCGCGATAAACTGAAAAACTACTGAACGGATTTGAATGCGGTTTTTTCTAATAGAAAGAGTGATTCATGAGGAAGGTTTAGGTGTATAATTTGTTAAGATTTTTTGTTAATTGATTGAAATATGTTGATGATTGTTGAAGATGTCTCTACTACCTGTGCGAAGGCGGGGCGGGTTGCTAGTATATTATACTTATGTCATACATAAGTTTATTACTGTATTTAATTGTATTATTAAAATTTTTACTAACAAAATATCTTGCATTATATGATATTTAACGATATTAGAATGACCAAATAATTTTTCAGGTAATATTTTTAATATATTTAAAAATTTCGTATATCACACTGCAAAAAAGTTTTGAAATAACAAAAATTAAGAGGCTACCAACCTTCTAAGTTCAACAAAGAAATATAAATTGGTACAGAAACACTTAAAAAAACTTAAAAACAGATTATGTTCCGTTAAACACTTTCCAGAACACACTCAAATATTTTGGAACATACTAAAATAATCCATTGGACAAATATGTTATGATGTGTATTACCTCGACAGCGTTTCAGTTCCGTGCACAGATCACAACTGAGCTGAACAATCCAGCGGCACAATGAACAATCTTGTGTATCTCACAGTCACTGATAACAGCCGAGGAGACTTTTATCGCTATCTGCTATCATGATAGCATCTAAGTTTTTCAATGTCATCAATCAAAAAAGTTTGGTTCCAGAACGACTGCCTTTTTTATTCCAAACCTTTTTTTTTAATAAGAATTTAGAATATTTTTTAATCGTGTTGTGTGATGTGTGTGTTTCACAAATTTGTTTTTTAAATATCGAATTTTATAAAAAGAAAAAGAAATATTTGTAACAGTAGAACTCAAGAGCCCCACGCATTTTTAAAATAAAATAATAATTTTCTTCAACTTACATTCTGGCACAGTGTATCACTATACAGTATTGTGACTGGGCCCTGTTCTTAAAATAATTACCTACTGCCGGACGGCACATAAACACGCGATAGGGCTGCCCATAATTTCACTTACCTACTTGAGTTTCTCTCTAGTTTTGTGATTGTAAATATTATAATTTATTTTTTATTAAACAATATGAAATTCGTTTTGAACGAAATGAGTAGTGTTCAATAAAATATATGTATTTTTGACGTGACAACGTCTTATAAATTGGTTTGCCGGGTGACACTTCAAGAAACTGCGTTACGCTCCGCTCACGTTATGCGCTCACAATGAGAGCGAGTGAGAGGCACGCGTTTTAAATATAATTCTTTGTATAAATAAATGTTTTAAATTGTTACTATTATTTCATCCTTCTTCCTACTATACGAATGAATATTCACATTAAAATTATTTTACCACTCAAAGTCGTTGTCACGTAAAACTTTCGCCCGTATACCGACTTTACAGGCAACCAATTTTTTTTTTTTATTAGTAGATTTAATGAAAAAATCACTTATAAATTTGAAACTGAAAAATATTAGCTAAGCGGAAACTACCTACTTTTTTTTACGCGAGCGTGGGTAAGTCACTCGTGTGTCACTTTTGTCACCCTTTCTACTTATTTATTTTATTAATCCAGGTATTTTACTCAGTGGAAAAAGCGAAATACCTACCTATTAAAAAGAAACAAATTACGTACTAGTAGGTACATAAACATAAATAATGTTTAGTCTTACCTTTCGGAGTTTCCAGGTAACTTAAAAAATGTTATCTGTGGGTGCGTTTTTGAACAATTCAAGCAACCAAAAACAGCACAATATAGTCTATAATTTCTAATTGCCATATTTAGTACTTAAGTATTTATATTTATTTCAATGAAATACACAAATCGCACGCTTACTGCTTAAAAACGATCACACTGTTCGTTCGTCACTCCGGAGCATTCGCGACTGCTTGTGTACCGAGTGTTAACCGAACTGGAGGCGTGTAGGTATGTCTCGCGATCCGACCGTTTGTACACTTTTTACACGTACACTTTTTGTTTGTTACACTTATTACAAATTATTTAACTTAAGTTAAATAAACTTAAGTTGGTTGGGTAACGTTAATGATTACTTACATATAGCCTTATTAAAAATATAAATAATATTTGAGTTATTTTAAGTACCTATTTACTTTTATGACCTTACCTTACGCCCGTATGTCCATATAGCCCTGTCAACTTAGCTGTTTTATGATCAAAAATGGACATTTCGATTACCACGCATCGGTAATCTAAAATTTAGATATTTTAGTTCCTTGACTGGGCAAATATATATTGTTGTAAGTTTATGAATGACAAGTGAAAAATACCTATGAAAGGTGTAGTTCTATTCCCATATTGTAGGTTTATCTATATTTGTGTACTCACTAGAGTCTTAAGGACAAAGTTAAGATTCTCTTTGAGTGGGAGTCAATCAGACTAGACCAGTAGTTCTTAACCGGTGGTCCGTGGACCATTGGTGGTCCCTGGAAGCATCCAAAATTGTCCGCGGAGCCATCGTAAGCCCGGCCGTACATATATTACCTCCACACCAATAAACCAACTGAGTGGTCCATGGCAAATGGTCCCTCATGACTAAAAGGTTAAGAGCCACTGGACTAGACAATTAAGTCAGTCGTGAAGTTGCCTGTTCCAATATATACATCTTATGGAGAAAAATAAGCAAAGAAACTTAAAACTAGACTTTAATTAGTGTATCTACAACAAAATTTATTCTACCGTCTTTAGTTGTCATTAACATACATAGTACAAAATAATGACGTGAAAAAATTATGTTAATAATTTAAATGTTCTAGAAATATCTATGTATTGCCATGTAGTTTCTATTATCACATGTAATGGAGGCTTCGTCGCCGACAGACGTTCGTGACTCCACATTTGACAGATTACAAAGTGTTTGTTTGGCAATTTAAAAATAAGTATAGGTATCTTGGGTAATATCACGATATGTTAAAAGGGGTAGAGCAGAAATCTGGGCTTTAGTGTGTAATTTTGGTACATAAGTTATGGTAAGGCAGAAGTTTTTACAGTTTTTATTTACAATGAGTATAAACAATTATCTCCATATTTTATTAGTCCTTTCTTTTAGTTTAGAACACTGCCACACTGTCAGTATCCGTTAACTAAAACCTAATTTTTACTATAACACCCGTCTGTGACTGTCTGTCTGTGGCACCATAGCTTCTTAGCAGATTGACCGATTTTATTTCAGTTTTTTTAATGTTATAGGGGGCAAACGAACAGATGGGTCACCTGATCGTAAATAACTACCGCGCCCATGGGCACCTGCAACTCATGAGTCACAAGTGCGTTGCCCGACCTTTAAGGTGGGAGTAGGGGAAGAGAGGGAAGAGGGGAGAGGGGGCAGAGGGAAGGGTTAGAGCCTCCGGTAACCTTCCTCACGCGGTGAAAAGCAATGCAATCATTGCTTCACTGCCGGTTTTACTGCGGAAGCATGGGTCTCCCACGAAAAGGTGACTTGATAGAGAGTGTTTTTATCTTTTTCAAGAAAATTGTTCAGCGATTCGAAGATCATCAGGTCATCTAATCGTTACAGGGATTTTTGAGTTGGCGGTGTTTGAAATTGTTAATTAATGGAAACTTCTTTTAATATATATATTTTTTTAGTAAATTATGAATTTATTTATTTTTGCAAATAGGTCGTTTTAGGCACACGTCGATTTCTTCTTTACAGTTAGGTGGTGCCGGTAGGTGGTTTCCTATCCTAATCAGAAAATTATCTATATGTAGATAAACATTATAGATACATAGATAGATAGATTGATAGATACTTTACTGTCCTTCAAAATATAGGATACAGTCGTGGTAAACAACAGTACCGTGGGCGGCCTTATCAGGATATCTCATACAGGAGGCCACCTTTGGATGGACTATTACAGGTAAACACAATTTAGCTAAGTCTCATTTTCTGTTCTGTTCGTTCCTAGTTCTTTACATTTTAGTTAGTATAGCTATTGAAAAGGGTAAGTGTAAGTAATTAAACAATACCAAAACTTTTTTCCTTAACACGTTTTTTTAATTGTGTAATGGACTAGGCGTTTGTGACCCAAGTCACCTGATGGAAAGTGACCATTAAGATGGTACACGCGAACCACTCACGTCAGTGGCAAACAAGCATACGGCCTGCATGGTAAGCGATTACCTTAGCCTTCTATAACTTCAGGGGACTCGCATGCGCGTTGCTGTCATATTAAAACCTGTACACTCCTTTCTTAAAGAACCCCAAACTGTATTTCTTTGGGAAATTCTTGGCAGGGAGCTTGTTCCACAACCGGAGTGTTCTCCTGAACTTTGTTGCTCTAAATAATTAATTACTGACGAACTTTGATGTCTTTGCGAGCACTAGTCAGAATAATCCGACGACCACTTCTGACGTAACTAGAGACATTTCTGCCTTACAGAACATTTATAAAGGTATTGCTTCTAGTCCAAAGACAACAAGAACACAGCCTTTGCCTCATCACCTAGTTTGTGGTGATTGTTTGTCACCATAATGGCTTAACAAACATGCAATAAACACAGCACGTCTGCGATACATTATCGCATCTGTCAAGACATAAGACAGCCAAGTGTTATTGACCTGTTTTATTGTTACAAGAAAATATCTTACTCCGTGATATGAATATTATTATGACATTGTAAAATATTGGTAAGTGCATATTAATAGATGCTTTTAGAAGCCGCATATTAATAATAATAACTCCACACACCTCACACACGGCCGTCTGATCCCAAACTAGGCAGAGCCTTTTTATTTTTTTTTGCGTGTGGAAACCCCCTCGGGCCGTCACCCCACCGGGGTTTTCGGTGGGGCGGTGTGTCGGAATCGAACCGACTAAAACCACACGGTGTGCCGTACTGCGCCTTAAATAGGAGGGATCCGGGAACAGCTTTTATTAAGACATCCTAGGCAGAGCCTGTACTATGGTTACCAGACTGCTGATAAACATACTTTTAACACTAAATACATACATATTAGAGATAAATTACACTCAGACACGGAACAAATGATTATAATTGTTTAAACTTTGTGCACATAAAGTCCCGAGGCGAATTTAAGAGGCCGTAGATATTCGAAATTTTGTCAATTTCACTGATTTACGTGATTTTACAGTTAAAATACTATATTTCTAAAAGTTTTTATAAACAACATAAAAGACCATTTCAATTTAGATCTAATGAATGAGCCACTTTTTAACTATTATTATCACTACATATTATAAAACAAAGTCCCCGCCGCGTCTGTCTGTCTGTTCGCGATAAACTACTAAACGGATTTTCATGTTTTTTTCACTAATAGACAGAGTGATTCATGAGGGAGGTTTAGGTGTGTAGTTTTTGAGTTTATCGTGAACAGACAGGCAGACAAATGCGGCGGGGGACTTTATTTTATAATATGTAGTGATACGGAGCACTTCACATCAAAACTATCCATGATTTGATCTATTTATTGTCGATTTGTCCATCCAAAGGTTGCGTGGAAGAAATAGCTTTCAGCGATAAACCTGCCATTGTAAGAACATTTTTGTTGGTGTACAATAAACTTTATTTCTATCCCTTGAAAACAAAGCTTGCCCATGCTTCAATGCTGGCTGCCTCTTAGCTGAAAAGCGTAAGCAGGAAGCATATTTGACTTGGGCTGACGCTCATAGAAGCAAAGCTGTGGATCTTCTGGCCAAGAATAACGCATATAATGTGCTTCGCATTTAATTCCACTGAGTATTTTGTTCTTGTGGGAGCACGGTCAGCGACATTCTTTAATGATATGACATACCACAGTATTTTCCAGTCAGGCAACTATTTACCTAAACCTATACGGCCCTTCCCTGTATTATTATCACGCAATGTAAGACTGGTGCAATGATTACGAGTGAAGTTTTCAATGATTGATATTCCTCAGTCAAAATATTGTTCTTTACAGACCATTTTTGCATTCAAATCTTTACACCGGCCAATCAGTCATGATTACGAGACTTTATACGTAATGAAATTTCTCTTATCATGTCTGTTCGAACTTGCAAGCATTTCTTATTGATGTGGTCAATGACTTCCTCGAATACTATTGTTTGTTTCATACAGATACTAGCTGTGCCCGCGACTTCGTCCGCGTAGAATAGTGTATTTATATCGAATCAACAGCCTTTTTTTTTTTAGCCTGAAAAAATAAGTTTCAAGCTTCTAGCTCTAAATATGACGATACTTCCATACAACTTTTCATCCCCACCTTTCAACCCCTTACACCCTTTTTTTTCGCATTAAAAAGTAGCCATGTCACTACCTTTTAACATGTTTGTCAGCATTATTAACTTTATCACTACATATTATAAAACAAAGTCTGTCTCTCTGTCAGTTCGCGATAAAATGAAAAATACTCAACGGATTTTCATGCAGTTTTCACTAATAGACAGAGTGATTCATGAGGAAGGTTCAGGTGTATAATTTGTTAAGGTTTTGTGTAAATTGGTTGAAATATGATGATGATTGTTGAAGATGACTCTGCTACCCGTGCGATGCCGAGGCGGGTTGCTAGTAGAAAACAAAATATACCTAGTAAAGGTAGTAATAATAGGGAATAATAAGGAAGAATAAGGAAGTAATAAACCTATAGTTTAGTGAAACTAAAAAAAAACGGTTTAATAGTGAACCGAAATAAAAAGTGAAAAAGAGTTCCAGTATTCAACTCCTGGATTCATCATCAGACTATCATTATCAAGCCTAATGTGTTGGACTCGTCAAAATGAAACATATGAGCCTAAACTCGATGGGTTTACTAGTAGCCACTGAAGAGTACCACTATCCACCTCCTGGCTCCATCATCAGGTCAGCGCCGAGGTGCCAAATTATAGAATTGTCATCCAAACTACATATACTTTCATGCAAAGTTTCATTTCGACACGACAATTAGAATCCTACTAATATTATAAACGTGAAAGTTTGTGAGGATGTATGGATGTATGTAGGTATGGATGTTTGTTACTCTTTCACGCCAAAACTACTGAACCGATTGCGATGAAACTTAATATGTGGATAGCTGGTGACCTGGATTAACATATAGGCTATTTATTTTTTCGATATTTCCACGGGATCAGGACTTACGCGGGTGAAACCGCGGGGCGCTGCTAGTTAGGTTATAATCGCCTTCCAAGATTTGGTAACATACTTAGTTGTTTAGCTAATAAAAGCGTGTAAATAACTAAAAATTTAAAATTTAAAACACCCCCGACTCGAAAATTCCTTCAACGATTACAAAATGCCTTACATCATTTTGGAAAAGAGCTGATACTCTTACACTGCGGTACCGATATTAACCAAACATAGCTAAGAACCACCGCAAGGAAACTGGCTTTCAAATGAAAAAAACCGCATCAAAATCGGTTTATCCGTTTGAGAGCTACGATGTGCCAGACAGACACACACACAGACATCGACGTCAAACTCATAACAACCCGTCGTTTTTACGTCGGGGGTAAAAAATGTATTAAAATAAAATAAAACGCATTAATAATCATATTTTAACAGGCAACCCTATGACATTATCTCTGGGTCATTTCTCTCAACAACCCACATTTGATCTTCTCTCCGTGAACTTTGACTTGATTGTATGTACTTAGAGGTAATAAATTACAACCAATTGTATGTAAGTGAAGATACATCACTCGGAGACAAAAGATACAATGACATGACCACGTTTGGGTACATTACGATTGCTTGTCTGTCTGTTTATTTCAAGGCAAACATTAATAATTATACTTACATAGTTACCTATCTATCTATAAATAAAAATGAATCGCCAAATGTGTTGCTAAGCGTAAAACTCGGGAACGGCTCAACCAATTCGGTTATTTTTTTTAAATATTTTCGTGAAGGCAGAAGGAAAGTTCTTATGAAGAGAAAAAACGTGAAAATTGCGAGGAAAATAGTAAAAACAACACTTTTCTTTTTCTATACAAACCACAGAGTAAATAATAAGTAAAACACATGTTCCCAACTGTCAAACATTTGACGTCTATCAATAAATTTTGACAGAACGAAGTCTGTCGTGGAAGCTAGTTACATAAATAAGTTGTCGAAAGTTTTTTCAAGATGGACGAATAGACGTCCATTTTTTTACGTTTTTGGTATTTAACTTGTATAATTATAAAACACTTGACATTGGCGGAATTCCTGCGCTGATTCTTGTGCGGGATAGAGTCCATAATAAAATAATATATAAATAAGTTGTCTCGTTGTTTCCATGGTATATGTAAATATGTTGCCCCTCATAATTTGCGTGCGATCAGGAGGGCCAGGGTTCCCTTCTCGGGTTAAAATAACGCCTTGTCTGTCATGCTACGAATTAAATATGCAGTTAACAAACAGTAATGCAAAATACACATAAACTCTTGTATCGTTTATTCAATACCAGAGTTATCAAGGCACAAGATGTCGTCATCTGTGTTCAGATACGGATGGTATGGCGAACCCAGTGGGCAAAAATTTTGTTTCTCGGCTCATTCAAAAATTTACTTAAATACTACTACTTAATGAACTTAATACATACGTAAACATACAAAAGCTAGCTGACCTCCGTAAAGTACACCTATGACGTATGGATCATCAAATGTTTACTGCTTTAAAGTAAATAATTCCTAATTTTTAATGTGTCGCCTAAGGCTTTATGGCCTCGGAATACATTACCAACATGGTAATTTAAACCTTATAATAAAATACATATACGCTACAATAAGGATGATCTATAACGTTACTCCGAAGTAATAGTCTGTAGTCTTGGCCCTGCTATGAGTTTTTACAATTACCGTGTTTTACTCTGTACAACTTTAAAGTTTGCTACGGTTTTCGCTAGGGGCGCTGTCAGATAATTTCAATTTATACACGGATCAATAAAACTTACTGTATATATAAAGTCAACGTCATGGCGATTAATGTAATCTATATATTATAAAAATGAATTCCTATTTCCCTTGGTCACGGCATCACGCGTGAACGGGTGAACAGATTTCGCTAATTCTTTTTTTGTTGTTGTTATTGTCAGGAGAAGGTTCTTATGAAAGAAAAAAATTTAAAAGTTCCACAGAAAATTTGAAAATTTAATAAAACTTAACGAGGGACTAACGCGGGTGAAACCGCGGGGCGTAACTAGTGTAAATTATTTCTCAATACGAGAATGACATTTTAACTTTGTAAACTGCCATCTATTGAGAGTACTTCGAACTTCGTAATCACTTTAGTTACCATCTCAAAAAGTACACTATATAACGCTAGATGACACTACTAGGTATACAGAACTATCATAAAATACTATTCGGTAATAGATGGCAGCACATGATAAAATTTACAAAATTAAGTTAAGCGTAAAAAACGTAATCAAGAAATCGAAACATATTTTTAGTTTAAGACTTTGAAATACTTATTTGAGTACATTATTGACCGATTAATCTGGAGCTCTGACTCTATCAGCAGCAGAAAAACACTACTATGAATGCTCATCTGTAGACTGTATGGAAGTAAGTACTATGTTATTCGAGCGGCTCCTATTTAAGCAGAGATCTACTGTGTCCTACATGGGTAATATAACTTTTAACAATAAACGCTTACTTGTCAGTCTTGTCAATTCATTAGATATACTAATTATCTTTAAATAATCTAAGTTTTTGCCATATTTCCAATACAAATAGTCAAAGATAAAACAGAGTAGGTAAATTTAGTATCTATTGGCGACCTTTAGAGTTGTCAATGAAAAAAAAGATTTTGAACACTTTTAATAAAATAAATTATAAGTATATACCTAATGTTTTATTTTTGTCAATAAATTAAGGAATTACGTTAAAGTTCGACCCTTTGAGGTAAACTTAGTCATACAAATTTGTCTCAACCCTAAAATCCCCGTGGAACTATCAATTATTTTCCAACCACTAAACTATTAAAACCAAATTAAAACATCGTAGTCAATTGACTATTCCAATTAGCTAACCCTCCGACTGCCGCGGTGTTAATCCTTGCCACGTGACTTTACAAAGAATCTAATTTAACCCTCCATCGGATGGTTTTAATTCTGGCGTTTGACAGATGACATGCAGTTGTTTCTAAAATTAGGTTATGGTGGTTGGTGGCTAATGCAGATTGTGAAGGGATGTAGTCTTTCTGGCTGTGTCCTGTGACCTTTTAAACTCTTTTTGAAAAACATATGCAACCGAACTATAGTCGATTGGACAAATCATATGAGAGAGATTGTCTTAAGGTATACTGCACGGATGGTGCAATGGTTTAAGTGGTCCCCTCGCCACTACGCCGCGCCGAGTGTTGTGGGTTCAAATCCCACACGGGACAAACATTGTCCCGAGTCTGGGTGTTCTCTGTGTCCGTTGTTTGAATGTTTGTGAAGCCCCCGCGACACAGGAATGTTCCTCATACGGGAGTTGTCTTTTATTCATACAAATTATCAAAAAAAAAACAGTCAGTCGTAGGACTGCACGTCAGAAGTGAAAATATAACTTCACAATGTATTTGCATATACATACATATACACACACATACACACACACACACAACATCTGTATATATATAATTAGGTTAAAAATAAAAAGTAGGTAATAACATATCTAAATGTATACATAGGGTACACTGGAAGTTCTGCGCTCCTGGCCGCTCATAAATGTTTGAATTTCGAATGTTATATTTTTTTAAATATAAGAAACTCGACTCCGTCTTACCAATTTTCGATCAGGTCACGTGTCCTGACGCGAGTTTAACATTTTTTACCCATCCCAAAAAGTGCACAATGCCGCTAAACAAGTTTTCACTTCAAAAAAAAAAACAATAAAAAGTTAGGTTTTGTGAATCCAATTGCTACCAAACTTCACAGGATCACCCGCTGGGCTGATCTGAAGATTGCCTGAAAATTTCATCAAAATGGCAAGTTAATTTCGTTGTTTATATTGTTCTAAGAGATATTATTTAACGTTGTGACATCAGAACAATAACATCCTACATTATCGCCTCTTATTAAACTTCAACAAAATTACTAAACGTATGCACTTACCAATCTACATGGAGCTCTACTTTACACAAACTCAGACGTAAACATAGCCCAAGACATAATGGACTAAAATTATACTTTGACAAAATCTTGTTTTACGCTAGAGAAGGCTTCACAGTCGCTTAGAATTGACAAATTTATATTTACCGTTACAGACCTCTGTTGCCAAGCTGGTTTCAACTCTATCAGGAAAGAAATAAGGTGTATACATATGAGTTAGCAAGGTTGTAAGGGTAAGTTGGCATTCCAGTCCTAAGGCAAAACGTTCTTGAGATAGAAATCTTTAAGGGAAACGTCTTTTTCAGTTTCCCATTGTCTACAATTACTTGCTTTGTGATCTCACGAGTATGCCTCTCCTTTTCTAACACATGAACTTTTGTAAACATTTGTCTCTGTCGTGTGCTCTTTGAAAATCCAATTTGAGATTTCCGTTCGCATCTGTGTTTCGACGGTTTATTTATTTTAATTATTTATTTTTTGAATGTCGACTTGTTTTGTCCGATTGTGGTTTAGAGAGGGGTTCTGTGTTCTTATTATATACCTTTTAAGTGTTCTGAAAAAAAGTTGTTTCTGTGTTTGTTTCTTGTTCTTAATTACTGCTAGACGTACCTAAATGCTGTAGTGGACGTACACGAGTATTTACACATACCTATTACTTTTGTGCTTTAATTAAGAATAGGATTTCTCATATCATTAAGATGTCAAATAATACTCTATTGCAGTGCCGGATTTACCAGTAGGCTGAGTAGGCTGAAGCCTAGGGCGGCAGATTTTAGGGGCGGCAAATTTGGGGCCTACATTATTTTTTATGTCTTGTCCTGGGGTATCGAATTAGATAGAGCGACCGGTAGGGGCGGCAAAATTGTAATAGCCTACTGGCGGCAATTGTGTAAATTCGCCGCTGCTCTATTGTAAATAACGCCGCCTTCCTGTAGTTGAAACAGCATTGCCAAGTCATCACTAAAATCCGTTCAACGTTTGAGAAGTAAGATCAGATAAATTCACTTTCACATGCACAATGTCTGTCTATATTAGCCTTTTTTACCTTTCTTTGTTTACTTTAAAAAGACAACTCCCGCATTTGGAATGACTCCTGTGTCGCGGGGGACTTTACAAACATAGAAACAACGGACACAAAGAACACCCAGACCCAGGTGGGAATCGAACCCACGACCTATTAGCATAGCGGTCAGGGTCACTACACCACTAGACCAACAGGCCAGTCAATCAGTAATTCAGTCAGTATTAGATATGTACCAAAAGTCCTGTACTATTAATAGATAGAGACAGAGAGAGATGGATAGGAAACCGTTCTCTGGAATATTTCGCTAACCCCTTTGTTTGTGTTTGTTTTAATAAATTTTAAATCTGTACCTTTGGTATGGTACAGGGCATGCCAAAACCGGATGTTTTTGAAAACCGGGTTTTATTTTCAAAACAGGCTAAATAAAAAAAAATGCACGTTGATTGCTGATGGAGGTGGAATTTATAAAATACACTATACCTACATATATTATTACATGCAGTTAGTATATTGTAGTTTTTGTTACATATATGAATAGAGAATAATGTTTTTGTGTAAGTTTAGTCAAAACTGAAATACTTGAAAAAACGGGATTTATGACCTTAAAAACCGAGTAGGAAAATCTACCGGTTATCCGGTTTTTTCGATTATCCGGTTAACAGGGTTGCATGCCCTAGTATGGTATCATATCTTTCTCTCTTTATCATACTCCTACCACATTTTATTTTAGTTGACTAGTAGAGAATGCCCCAGACATTAAGTCTGCCTTTGTACAATAGGTAGGAATGCATGAAGTTTGAATACACAGACATACCTCCTTACGTAATATACGCCACATGAGAAATATTTCTTAAAAGTTTATTTTCTTGAGACAGGCATTTTATGCAGCGCTATGTACACCCAAACTTAACTAAAACTTAACTAAAAACTTACTCTGAGAACATGGTTATGGATATTTTTTTGTTGAACGTAACAAGTAACTTTGTAAAAAAAAACCATGTTGAAAAAGAGTATCCTTGGAGTTTCTTGCCTGTACTTCTCCACAAGATCTACGTATTGAAACAGACAACTAACTTCACGACTGACTTATACTGACTGACTCCTACTGACAATTCGAAAATACCGACAATGGGTTTACTTGAAATAAATAAATTTTGATTTTGATTTGATTTTGTAGGTAGGTATAGGTATCTAAAGGCTTTTGCCACTAAAATATCTTGAGAATAATAGGGGACAAAAAAAGTTTGTCAACAAAATTCCTTTTTTTGTTGAGTAATTAATTAAACCAGTTTTTTTATATCATACCTTCCACATAGCTTTATCAACAATTTAATGTACCTATAGACCGAGAAATTTAAAAATAAAGACTTCTACAATGCGGTAATGCTTACAGGAAAAAATTGATACAAATTAAAAAGCAGACGCGCCGATTATATCGTAAAAATATTGTCAGCGTGTCAATGAAAAAGCAGTCTCATTATAGTCAAAGTCAAAATCTTTATTATATAAAGTTCTAGAAAAATGGTTTGAAAACGTCTTTTTTTTTAATTGAAATTTAAAAATAGATCATCACGATGTCACAGCAACAATAGGTCGCTTTGAGGTCGCGAATTTACCAGTAGGCTGAGTAGGCTAAAGCCTGAATTTGGTGGATTTTTTATCCCGAAAAATGGGATGTAATTAGCACGATAGCGCTCAAATCATAAACTTAAAAATGCATTGCCAAAAAATTTGTTATTAATATGATCGTGAACTGGGATTCGAATCAAAGTAGAGGTCGGTAGGAGCGACAAAATTTAAATAGCCTACTGGCGGCAAATTTGTAAATACGCCACTGTCGCTTTGTGAAAAGCAAAACAAATCTATGTTTATAAAAATGCATTGCTGTTCGTTAGTCTCGCTAAAACTCGAGAACGGCTGGACCGATTTGGCTAATTTTGGTCTTGAATTATTTGTGGAAGTCCAGAGAAGGTTTAGAAGGTCAATAAATATGAAAATGCTCGGAATTAAATAAATTGTAGGTGATACGAAGTTCCCCGGGCATCTAGTAACATATAAAAATAAATAACACCGCGTTGCAAACAGGCAAGATCGCCATCTGCCAATGTCGATCTATAAACGCCGGTTTCCAAGTAGTTGAGCATTGTAGATGATAGGTTTATCTCTATCTCTCTATTCCTAGATATCATAAATAGTAAAATAATATCATAATATTTGCAGTCTTATTTTTGTAACCAATAATAAACGTGAAAGAATTTAAATATGGCGGACATAAACGGGGTACATCTTAACCGTTAACTCGGTGACAATTCCAATAAGAGATATTATTCAAGGGGCAGGGGTGTTGCAACTGATAGATGACCTCTAACTTTACACCTAGGGTTGTCAAACATCCCTTGTATTATTTTATTTATATATAAAATCGTTAATGAAGTTAGGTAATTCAAATAACACGATGAATGCTATGATACAACTATAAAGACAATTGGTTAGAGTGACACTGATGGACCACAAAACAAATGGCTTTGAAAACAAACTTCTCCTCCAGCAGAAGCCTGGGGGAAATGCCGCTGGAAAGATGACGTGAAGGTAGCTGGCTTACAATGAATCTCTTCACTCTACAAATTCAACCCCTTAACCCGGATGGCTCGTCAACTTAATAATATAGTAAAAAATAATGAATCAGTAGACATTTTTGATAGTAACTTTAATGCATTTTGTTAAAATTGTGAAAGACATCCTCCATAGCAGGTTGACCTTGGAAGGCTCTGCGTAACCCAAGAAGCGTCTAAATCTACTGTCGAACCTGTATTGCTACTCATTATGTAGTGTTACTATCTGTCTAGCTATTAGGTCTTATTTTACGCACATATTTGTTGCGTTGGAATCCAGGTCAAAACTTTGTATCTGCTATAATTATGTGATATTGTTACGGTTGTAATGTGTTTTGTGGATGGATACAGAAACCTTAATGCCGAAAGGAAAGTGTTGAAGCAGACCTACACCAAGGAAGAAAAAGACTCTTTGATATTAGAGAATTTCTTCTAGACGTCAAGGGCCGTAGATTCGATTATCACTCAGTTCAAATATTTATATATATGAAAGGGTCTTTTAACATCAGTGTCTTTAATTCTCCAGGTATGTAGCTAGCCTTGTGAGCAACTTATCTCTAACTTTTCGAAGTTCTTAGGTCTGTTGTAGTTTTTTATCAGAAGGTAGGGCATAAAATTCTTTCTGCTCTTCTGATTAATTTGTTAAAATAATCACATTGACAGCAAATCCGGTCGCTTAATAGGTTCCATCCAGGTGGACTCGAACTTGAACATCTCAGTTGAAAATCCGACGGATAAGAATTGCTAACGCTACTCACTTCTATTAGAAGCCAATAAGGGCAGATAGGATAGGCACAGATTTTTTTTTTCACTTTTATAAGTTGTTACATTCAGACACAGTTGTAATAAATTGTTAATGAATTAAATAAATAAATAAGTTTCTATTCCAGTTGGAACCATGAAATTGGTTAGTTTTTATACCTTACAGAAGACTACATTTGTTTTTTCTGCCTATCACTACATATTATAAAACAAAGTCCCCCACCGTATCTGTCTGTCTGTCTGTTTGCGATAAACTGAAAAACTGAACGGATTTTCATACGGTTTTCACCAATAGATAGAGCGATTTATGAGGAAGGTTTAGGTGTATAATTTGTACCCGTGCGAAGCCGGGGTGGGTTGCTAGTTATAAAATAAAGTCCCCCGCGCTGTCTGTCTGTCTGTTTGTCTCTTCGCCATAAACTGAAAAATTACTGAATGGATTTTCATACGGTTTTCACCAATAGACAGATCGATTCATGAGGAAGGTTTAGGTGTATAATTTGTTAAGATTTTGTGTAAATTGGTTGAAATATGATGATGATTGTTGAAGATGTCTCTTATACCCGTGCGAAGCCGGAGTTGCTAGTAATTCTATAATTTCAAGCTATGTTTTCAAGATATCAGTAATCACGTAAAGGCGGGAAGTGCAAAAAGATGTCCCCGAATTAGTCAAAATTAACCAAAAACAAGATGTCACCAAAGTACCTATTAACTTCTGTTTGGTATAATTTAAAAACGCTCAATTAATGTTCTAGAATGTTTATTGCTGTGATTGTACTTGATATATCTGTATGCTTAACTAAGTATAAAATATGAACTTTTTACAAATATTTTCCTCAAACACAAATTACCCCAAGATAATATTACTCACGATTCAGCAACCCTGTCATAATATCGATAACTGACCTCCCCGCTGTTAAAAAGAAATAAAAAAGTAATAAAATGCAAGGGCACAATAAAAACCACAATAATAGAAGGGTTCCGCACCCGCTCGCTCCGTTTAAGGAACCCTAATTTTTGTGCCGAACACTTCGCGAGAAAGTGAAGAAAATTGCCGTGGAATTTGCATATTTAGTGAAGTTGGGACAGTTTTAAGAATGTTATGAAATATCTGAACTTGAGTGGGTGTCTTTCTAATAGAATTTTCGATTTCATTTTTCTTTTCATACAGTGTTTTACAGAGTGTGGTCAAATATTGGCAGCGTTATGTGTAGCCGACAAAAAGTTGATGTAGCTTGAAAAAAAATGGATTTTGAAAAAAAATCTTTGAATATTTTTTTTCTTCGGAAAATACTTTTCGTAGTGTAGGAACACATTTCTAAGTAAGACATTATTGATTTTCACGTCAATTTCAATGATATTTTTTGAGTTTTTATTCAGACATTTTCAGACAAAATGTGGACATTCCATCAACATCCTTGGTATTAAATATGTATAGTTTTTTTTTTTATTGTAAAGGGGGTAAACGAGCAGACGGGTCACCTGATGGTAAGTGACTACCGCCGCCCATGGGCACCTGCAACTCAAGAGTCACAAGTGGGTTGCCGGCCTTTAAGGCGGGAGAAGTGGAAGAGGGGGAGAGGAAAGGGGGAGAAAAGGGTTGGGGCCTATGGTAACCTCACTCACTCGGCGAAAAGCAATGAAGTCATTACTACACTGCCGGTTTTCTGTGAAGCCGTGGTTTTACTCCGGTCGAGCCAGCCCATACGTGCCGAAGCGTAGCTCTCCCATGATTAAAATATAGTTTCATTTATGTAAGCCCTCTCACATACAAAATATTAGCTTTATCGATTTTCAAGATAAATTTTTCAGTTTTAAATACGATTTCTGTATTAAAAATCACGAATTTTCATAAAATTGTTAGCGCTTTACCTAAAACTATGACCACATCTTTCTGTAACATCCTGTTTATATATACATTTTAATTCAGTAATTTTTAATAGCAAAATCGTAAATAAGAACTTAGAACTGCTATACATTATACTATTTTACATTACCTACTTTACCTTAGATACATTCGTTTCATCATCTTCAACACCATTTCAGCCATAGGACGTCCACTGCTGGACGTCCACGGGTTCCTGAGAAAAAGCCCGTCTGACAGACAGACAAACGGACAACAAAGTGATCCTATAAGTGTTCCTTTTTCTCTTTGGAGAAACGAGCTCCTAAAAAAACTAAATCAAAATGCTATGATGCCACAGACAGACTTACAGATACACAAATACACGTTGAACTTATAACACCTTTCCTTTTTACGTCGGTGGTTAAAAATAGATCCTTATAAACTTGCTGACCGTGAACTTATTTACCACTTTAATGGTAAAAATGTAAAAGGTCTAAAGTAATGTATGTGGAGTCATTGGTCGGCGAGTGTAGCAGCATAGTCACACTGTTCGCTACTACACACGAGTGGAGCCAGGGACGGATTGCAATAGGCTTTTATATTTCGAATAAATATAAAATGTTAAAACTGTTCAAATTTTATTCGAATTGAGTTAGTTATTTGTGCCTGTTTAGCATTGCACTGAATCTTTTAAACTTATGGATTCGCAAGCCGTTGTCGGCAGTTTTATCCACGTTTATGATCACTCCTCCTCTCCTATTTGAATGTAAAATAGCCTACTTATAATCGAAGCTAAAAATATTTTTTCAACTCAGACTAGAACGTTAAAAAAAAAACAAACCCTTCAGCTTATTAATTTCGGTAAAACACCAAAAAAAAGTTAAAGTAACACCGTTTTGTGCTCCTTTGATGACTTTACGAGAACTTCTAAAGTATACTTACCCATAAATACTGTGCACTTTATAGGTAAATTCGTCTTTCGCAGTTGCCACCTTTGTTATCTCCGTCAGCCATATACTTTATTCTCTTGGAAAATCCACTCCCCTTTTTTTTTCAATTGGAAATAGTACGTTTTCTGGATGAAAGTTAGTTTACGTCCTTTTCAGCACCCCTAGCAACGGATATGTCAAGTTTCATAATGAATGGTTGAGTAGTTAAGGCGCAAAAGCGTAACAAACATACAAACTCATATTAGTTGGTATGCGTTAGTTGGTATCTGTTAATATTTAAAATGATTTATAGATATGCAAATAAGATGTCTGTATATAATCGAGCTACTGCTTCACTTAAACAAGTAACTTATCTGTAAAACCAAATCATTAATTTTATAACTTTATCCCAGCTACCTCCAAATCCGTCCCTGCATTGCCACCATGCTAGTATTTTGTTAGTCGGCTGCTTTGTCGCCAAGTGCCTTACTCTAGAGCCCATTACACATCTCGCTCACTCGCCCCGCGTTAGAGAGAGACAGAACCCCGTTACGGGACGCTGCCGACGCCCGAGTGTGACAATATTTGGTCACTTATTGGCTACACTGGGAACTGACGCAAGCGCATACAAAAAACTAGATTGTTTAATATTTCTTTATGGAATATCTTCTTTTTTGGCTTTTAATTTTTTTTAATTTTTACTGTTTAGGTGAAGATACGAAGTGGCATAGGTTACTATAGTTTGACTACATAGATAGCGCAGTGGTTGTGTAGGTTACTCATCCAAATGTCACTGCGTAGAGTGTTGTGGGTTCGAATCTTCCGGAACTCATTTGTGTAATGTACAGTTTGCCTGAATTTTGTGTCCAAAAGAGTCGCGCACGGTACGGTTCCAGAGGAATTTCTTCCCGCGAACGCTACGGCTGTGGAATGATTTCCTTTCCGAGGTTTTTCCGAGGGACTAATGTATGGGGTGTGCAGGTTTTTAAAAGGTAATTTCCAAGCGTTTATAGGCTAAGGTAACCGTTCACCATAAGGCGGGCCGTATGCTTGTTTGCCACCGACGAGAAGTTTCTTTGTTTATAAAGCCCCTGTGACACAGGGACACTTATTAGTACGATATTTGTGTCTATAGGTAATAGTAACTAAAATAATCCCACTAATATTATAAATGTAAAAGTTTGGATGGATGGATGTTTGTTACTCCTTCACGCAAAAACCACTGAACCGATTGCGATGAATCTTGGTATGTAGATAGCTGGAGACCTGGATTAACGCATAGGCTACTTTTTATCCCAATATTCCCACGGGATCGGGACTTACACGGGTGAAACCGCGAGGTCGCTACTAGTAGAATATAATTCAAAAAAGGCCTCAAAAAAGATTGTAGACAAAAAAATAAAATATAATATTTTAAGTAAGTATATAAGGTACAATGGAGTTGACGTGCCTTTATGGACAACAACTCATTGATAAATAAAGATTAAAAACATAAAAGTCTTCTGTACAAGAGAAGTCCCTCTCTGGCGACTTTAGTTTCGACAGGAACTGATGGGACTCGAGTCATCACCCATTAGAACACTGTGATACACTAATGACAATGAATTGTAATCAATACTGATGGTGGTGGATTGCAAGAACTCCTCGATTGAGGAAGATACCGTAACTTAACTTTACACTTCGTTGTTCGTCTCTCTGTTTGTCTGTCAAGACCCTTTTCCTCAAGAACGCGTGAAGGTATTAACTTGAAATTAAAATCAAATACTTATGCTTGCGGTCCCTAAAAGCTGTAAAAAAATCAAGCTTTTAAGTTAACGCAATCAAAAGATACGGCTATTTAAGTCTTGGATTTAACCAAATTTGAAAATTTACTTCCTATTGACCTAGAATCATGACATTCGATAAGAAGCAAGGTCTCGTAGCATAAGTAATGGAAAAAATCCGAAAGGCAGACCGTCAGACGTTTATTTGATAGTCTGTCTGTCAAGATGCTTATCCTCAGGAACCCTTGGAGGCGTAAAGTTGAAATTGACATCAAATACTTATATTTGCGGTCTCTTGAAGCTGTACAAAGATCAAGCTTCTAAGTCAACGCAATTAAAAGGTACGGCCATTTACGCCTTATTATTTAACCAATTTTAATACTTCACAGGTAGATCAAAACTTATAGGGTACTTCTCATTGACCTAGAACCATTAAAATTGTTAAGAACCAAACTCTCATCAGCACAAGTAAAGGGAAAAATCCGAAAGTCGTTAATTTGTTGTTATGACACATGCCACTGGGGTCCAGTTGAAAACCAGCGCTCTAGTACTTATCCGCACCAGGCATGCTGGACTGGATCTCATATCGGTGCCGTCGCGAGACATCCCTTCGTAATGTTTTTGATTTCTCATCTGCTGTGAATTCTTTGTATGTTATTTTCTCCTTGTATTGTTATATTTAAGACTAGCAGTGCCCCGCGGTTTCAATCGCGTAAGTGCTGAACCCTTGGGAATATCGGAACAAAAAGTATCCTATATGTTAATCCAGGTTTCCAGCTATCTACATACCAAGTTACATTGCAATCGGTTCAGTAATTTTGGCGTGAAATAGTAACAAACATCCATACATACATACATCCATACATCCTCACAAACTTTCACGTTTATAATATTAGTAGGAAGTAGGATTGTCTCGTGCCGAAACAAAGGTTTTTTCTTTTTTTTCTGTCTATATTTTTTTTGTGATTACAAAGTTATATTCGTCACGTCGATGTATGAGGGAGTATTTCTAGAGCGGCAAAGTTAAGTTTTCTTTCAGAAAAACGTGTGATAATCTTCAAGAATCGATTTCTGAGATGGATGAACTATCTACACACGTGCGGAACTCTCGGTGCGCGAGTCAGACTCGCACTTGTCTTGTTTTTTTAATTCCTAACATTCCCTTAATAATTTAATTATTCGCTGCTAAGTGTACTAAAACATTATATAGGTTTTATGAAACGCGTGAGAAAATCACAAGAATTTAGAATTTTTTTAAGAGAGAAAGCTCTGAAGTTTTTTGTGTTGGCAATAATGACCCGAATGTCAAATGAACGAAGAATGAGTTAATCTTTGGTGTTGCTAGCATTTAATCGCTACTTTTATACTTGTTTTAATCCTTAGCATAATAGTTAGGTATACCTAAATATATAAACGCACACATGCGCACACGCACACAGCTCGCGGTTGTGTAGTGACGCAACGTATAATCTGTGTGGTTTACTTAATTCTATTGTTTGTTCACAATTAACCCGCTTCAAAGACACCAAATTTGTACAGTCAATAAGAAAAGTGTTAGATACATTATATTTTGATAGTTATCTTAGGCGGGATGCCTAAGGAATAAGCGGCGCAAAGACAAGATCTGTACATTATGCAGAACTACTTTTACACAAAAATTCACTCCGTTTTTAAAATAGACCAGTCTTTTAAATAAACTAGCTAGGATATTCCAAATCTTCCGAAGCTAGCTAAAAAAAATGTAAGCAAACCATTTTTAATTATCTAAAAACCTTAGAGTATGGTGCCACCGAATCAAAAATTAATTAGTCACTACATATCGCATTAGGTTTTAAAGCGCAATGATGAACAAATAAATAAATATTTATATTCTTCTTGAAAGCATTTAAACGCTTTAGGAATAACTCTACTGTCTAGGGTTTTAGAGATTTCGGATTCTTGACATTTGCATTATCCAGGGACAATAGACGAGATACTTTCTATTTCATATCACGTAGATTGTAGTAGATAAATTGGACTAGATTAGATTGTAGTCATGTAGATTGGCCCCCAGTGGCCTTGTCTGTGTGTCACTTCTTTTTTTGCGAGTACTATGGTCAATAGTATTTGATAATCACTTGCCATGTTGAAAGTATAAGACAAAACATTTAAGATTGTCTGCCTATAATAGCCGTTAGAGTCTCCAAAATTCTTAGACAGGAGTAAAACAGACAGTAAAATTTTAAATAAAAGCCCGGAATTTCAAGGCACAAGATATCAGTGGATCTTAATTCTACCACAGACTGTTTTGCCGTTCCTACCTACCTACTAACTGTTCTCCGTTAAAACATATTTTTAATAAAAAAGTATTTATCACTTTAGCATGTGATTGTACCCAAAGCGGTAACAAGATCCCAGTTCGGTTGATCGCCTCGCTACGAACATACCGAATGTTTGCGTCCAGTGTTTGTCCTCCACCGCTCACCAACATAACAAACCGCCAATACTATACTGTTTGGACATTTTAGAAACTTAGCATCTCCATTTTGTGGGCACGTATGTATTCCAAAATTTAAAACAAACATAATATTACTATTATTATCTTAAAAAGTATTCCAAATTGAGCTTTATGCCACTGTGATAAGCTTAAAATGATATTTTAATACGTGTTCAAATATCTTAATATTTTATGGTATGTGCACACAAAATTGTTAATAATAACACAGTGATTTTAAGTCTTATTTACATAAGAATAAGGTCGGAATGGAATGCTAATATATTTGTCATTGTAATACGTTTCCTAATACTGTTTGAACAGTTTTAACGTACGATTTACTAATGACATTTTTGAATTTAGAATATATCAGGTTTTCGGCATTGGAATTTGAAAATGGAATAATGTTGTTTTTTTTTTGCAACAAACACGGCTCGAATATAGTATTCTGTTCAGTCTTATGATGGATAGATCTTACCAACACATTGCTATGAACACATACACTATTGCCCAAATAAAAACTAGTTTAAAAATAATAGTCAATAATAGGTTCACATTGCTCTCTCTTTACAGAATTAGTTAGTTTTTAGTTATTTATTAATAGCACACATAAATTTGCCTAGACACAGTTAAGAAAAGCTGCTTTTAATGTACTAATTGTACTTGCATATTTCCCTGCATAGATTATTTTAACATTAGGCGGTTATTGCCTTGTTGGTTTCTTCATTTTAGATCACTACGAGTAAGAAAAGTGAAACAGAATGAAAAAAAAATAGGCAGTCATGGGACTGCCGACAGAAGTGAAAACTTAAACGAAAAGACGAACTTAAAACGTCACATTAGCAGGTGGGTGACATTAATTAATAAGGAGGTGACAGAACTCAATATTTAGATTAACGCCCTCTAGTGGATTTCTATAGGTATTATTAGCGTGACGGTCACGAGTTACTGGTACTATTATGTATTCTGTGGTTCAGTGCTTTTTCCACATAGAAAAAGTGCACGAACGTGACTAAAGAATTTTTCACTTCAATAATTTCACTTCAATAATTTTATTTATTTATAAAACTTTAGTCCGTTATGCAATAAATACGTACAGACTGCGATAAGAAAACACGCCAATGCCCCCGTCAGGCTCTTGAAAGAATGTGAAAAGGGGTTGATTACATAAAAAACTACAATTTTCAATGAATTTCGTCATCATTCAGTGTTTTTTATACCTACTCACTCTATGCATATAATTATATTATTCACGGAAAAGAAAAATGTATGTTTTAAGATAACTGAAAATAAAATAAATTGTTAACTGTATCATAATTTAATATCTTATTATTTTCTATCAAATTGGTATTTGTGATGCACTATTATAATATTGGCAGCATTTGAGATGTGGTGCTGGAGGCGGATGATGACAGGACCGGTAGAGCTGGACAGAAAAAATAATCAATGAGGGAGCATGACGAGATGAAGAGAGACAGTTGTTGGAAGCTATATATAAAAGAAGGTATAAAGTGATTGCCCACTTGATAAGACACGACAACTTCTTCAAAACAATAGAGGGAAAGAGAAGATGATTAAGGCCTAGAGGAAGTTATAAACAACAAGTGAAGGAGTGAACAATGTGGGAGTCGAAATTTATGAAGAGGTCAAAAAGATCGCAGAGCTTAGAGACGAGTGGCGATTGCTCCACCGACAAGAGCGTAGCTCTTAAATTTGAAGAAGAAGATTCATTATTATAAAATAACAATATTATTGAATTTTTGTTGGTATGTGTGTACTTATAACTACAAATGTTTAAAGTTACATTTATATTACAATTATACATAACTTGTCATTCATGAAAGTAGCGCTAGCTTTCATTATATTTATTGATTTATTTTATGACTTCTAGACGTTGCTCAAATATTGATTTAACGTTTACCTAAAAGCTTGATTGATATAAATAGCAAGACGATACAGTTAAGGACCATTTACTCACTACATTTTCAATCTATGTATGATTTTCTATTTTTTGCCTTAATTAAGTAGGTAGCTATTGAAGAGTTTTAGTAATTTTTTTTAACAGTTATTTTTTTCCATATAAATTACGTGAAAACGACTACAAACAACTAAAGGCGTACATAATAAAATAGGTTGACCTGTCATGATACGGAAAATCTATACAATGACAGTTCAAGTCATACTGGTCAATGAAATAAAACAATACACTTGAAACGCACGAATTATGGTCGGATATCGACCAACAGGCGATCTCTAGGGTTGTTCCATCTTCATCCCACTAAATCTCATCCCATTCATAAATCATCCCAAATGCGTATTCCGTGCTCATCCCACCTTAAGATATAATTTGTTATTGTTAACTCAGCCTAATTTCTATACAACACAACAATTACTGAAAAAGTATGGATACAACACAATCATACATTCAACTAATTTAATTATTTCATAAAATTACAAGGAATAAAAAAGCTTATGAATGCGTATTTTGGTATGCTAGTATATTTTGAATCATGTAACAAATGTACCTACTGGACGAATGCCTGTTTTGTTATGAAGTTGTTAAATTAATTAAGCCTTAAATGTTATCCTTGTTAAACCCCTTTTAGAGTGATTTACAACCCCTAACAAGACTATGGCCAAGTTTGGCAAATGAAGCGGGGTCTGATGGAGAAATATATCCTTGTTCGCCGTGGTATACTGAGCTCTTACCCTTAGTTAGAGACGTATGTATTCAATCATGGGCAGAATATTTTGATGAAAGGTCTTTGACTAAGGGTACCTGGTGCAGAACAATTCAACCATCTCTTCCATGGGTGCCTTGGTTCAGCGAGGGCAGAATGAGTAGGCAAGAAGTTGTGACGGATTTAAGGCTCCGATCCGGTCACATACCGCTCAATAGCTTCGGATTTATGATGCGAAAAGTCGATTCACCAAATTGTGCTACCTGTGGAATCATTGAAGATGTGTATCATATCCTGGCGGAGTGTGCTCGTGTGGGAGTCCAGAGGCGTCAAGCTTTTGCAAGCAGTTTTAATGTAGGCTTCTATAATAGCGTTCTGGCCTCACCATTGTCAGATGAAGCTAGAACGCTTTTTCATATTATTATTATGGGTATATATAAGGTGGCGGGTAGGCTAGTCTAACATTATTTAAGTTAATTGTATGCAATCATCGGGGTGACATATTCTACACACGAAAAAACCCGTAAATAAATAAAGATTAAAAAAAGACTATGGCCACCCCTGTTATACCTAGAGGAAGCCCATGGATACCAGTGTTTACAATTCAAACACAGGTCTGATATCAAATATCTTCATAAACCAGCTGATTCTTATAACTCCTTCATAGATGTTATTCAGTTCCTGATCATAGAAGACACAGCTTTCACTAAATAAATGCTTTACCTGACGTCTTCATAATGGCGTTCCTTACAATCTATTAAACCGCAATCATCTATTTTTTTACAATTATAAACAACTATTCAATGTGTTGCCACAAAAAATACGCTTTTGTCCATTGCCCAACTGTGGGGTAATGCGATACTTATGGGGTAAAATGATATTATACATTGTTCAACTTCTAAGTAGTTAAGTGTATTGTTAATATTATTTGTTGTAATAATATTTTGCAAATAAGGTATCCGCGCGTGAATTTATAATGGATGATTTAAGTATTTTATCTGAGAATTAGTTGTTGGTTATTATGTTTATATTTGTGGGAAATGCAGTGTGAATCCGGATAACAAAATAACAATTACATAATTTTTCAAACGCCTGAATTTTAGTTTTAATAAATCAGAATTTTTTGAAGTGAAAACTTTTTTAGCGGCGTTGTGCACTTTTTGGGATTTGTAAAAAATGTTAAACTCGGGTCAGGACACGTGACCTGATCGAAAATTCGTAAGACGGAGCCGAGTTTCTTATATTTAAAAAATATAACATTCGAAATTCAAACATTTATGAGCCGCCAGGAGCGCAGAACTTCCAGTGTACCCTATGTATATGTTAAATATATATTTATTTAGATATGTTATTACCTACTTTTTATTTTTAACCTAATTATATGTATATACAGATGTGTGTATGTATATGCAAATACATTGTGAAGTTATGTTTTCATTTCTGACGTGCAGTCCTACGACTGACTGCTTTTTTAAACGAAAGACGGAAAATAACCATTGTTGTCATGAAAATGCATTTGAAGCGTTCCTACAATGAAACACACTAGACTTTTTTTTTTAATTTATTACTAAAGTTAAATATTTTTTCCTAAGTCATTAACCAAATTACTTTTACAATTAAAATAAAAAGAAAATAAATCAAAATATATAAAAATGAATTCGCCATCAAATGGTAATTGTCCCAGAACCCTCGCCACGTGGCTTTATGATTGGCAATCCCAGTAACATACCTAATGGGAATTTGACTATTCAAACCGGAAGCCTTTGTCATTGGAAAAGACCATCCTTGTGACCACGTGAACTTTCTCGTCAAAATATCGAAATAAAGCGATACGACACAGTCAGAACGCAGGAGATATCATTTCACCAAACACTAATAATGGAATAGAATTTCCTCGCCCACAGAATCTAATCTTAGCTAATCTTTTAGATCATTTCGAGGTCTTATTGATTTCAGTCCTAAAAAGCTCGTTATTAAGGCTGTCCTGTGACTTAGATGATGGAATTACGTATAATTGTGTAAACACAATGAAAACCCCGATAATAAACCACCACAGAGAACCACAGACAGGGAAAACGATTTTCCTCAACAGAGCTATGCAGGCTCATTTGCTAATGAATCGTTCATGAAGATGCTTCGCGATGAGAGCCATGCTTCGGCACGTATGGGCCGGCTCGACTGGAGTGATATCACGGCCTCACAGAAAACCGTCTGGAGTGAGTGAGGTTACCGGACGCCCTAACCCTTAGCTCCTACCCTCTTCTTCCTCCCTCTTCCACCTTTCACCTACTCCTACCTAAATGGCCGACAACCCACTTGTGACTCTTGAGTTGCAGGTGCCCAAGGGCGGCGGTAGTCATAACCATCAGGTGACCCGTCTGCTCGTTTGCCACCTATACCATAAAAAAAAAACTTTAATTCCCAAACTACCACTGGTGTTGAAAGATTTTAGTATGGGGTACCGCTTACCATTATTACAATATGTTGCACAGGAACGCTGCGCCTTGTCCCTCTTACAAGTGATCACGACTGGTGAGCTGCGATCCAATGGTTGATATGCGGAAGTAACCTGAGAACTTTCACTGCGTGATCCAGGATCAGTAGTTACTAAGTAGTTCAGCTCATCTTCGCTAGATGACGCTGAAGTATATTTGCTGCATGTGTTTTTGGCCACAATGTATTTAGGTAACATTAATAGGTTTCCTTTGCCGTTATGAAATTATTGGTTATGATATATCACAATGAAGTTTAAGTACTTATAATAAGTAGTTTAAGTCATAAATCAATTATTTATAAAACCATTACTTATCGGTTTAAAGTAGCCACGCCTCGAACAACGAACAAATAATGAGAACCATTTGTCAACAATTATAAAATGAATGTAACCAAAAATGAATTTTATTTCTTCATCTCCAAGAATAATTTTGAAATGACAACTATAGTGTCATTCAACATTTCGATTTTGAAAATTTTTACTTTAGTCACAAAGCTCTTTACAACTTAATTTTAAACACGAAAAGTTCTATTTTCGAATGAATTCAAAATTTAAAAATAAAATAAAAGTTTTTGAAAGTTATACTTAATTCAATAACAATTATTCGAGGGTTCTATTATTTATTGAATAAAATAATAGAAATAAAACAATGTGGAGTGTTCTTGTTAAGGTACTTGTGTTGAATGCAGTCAATAGGTATCGTGTGGCGAAAACAATTGTGTTATATATTGTGGTCTAATGCAGTGGCATTGTTTGGAGTGCACTGTACGTATATTGTGTTAACTGTGATACCTTTGTGAGTATATCGGGCAGAAGTAATTGCTATAATTGCTATTGCTGTCACTTATGTTTTTATTGTGTAGGAAAGAAAGAAACAGCAGCAAGTCTGCTGTTCAATCTTCACTAGAAATGAGTAACCGTTGACAACGCTTTGAAGATTGGAATAAGAAGCTGTGGTGTGGGTTTTTCGTTACCTTTCACAGTTTTAAGGTTTTTTTTCGGGTAAGTTAGGTGAGCATACAGTCTACCTAATAGTAAGCGCTAATCGGTACAGTGGTCCGAAAGTTAACACAACTTCTCCTTTCTTTACCGTCATCAGTTCAAAGGTAAGGATATAGGATGTATGTACTAGGATATCATACCAGGATATAATAGATTTTTTAAGCTCATACAGTTATTTGCACGATACCTATGCCTAAAAATCGTTTTTTTTTAATTTTGTCTGTCTGTCTGTATGTCTGTTTGTTCCGGCTAATCTCCGGAACGGGTGGACCGATTTCCACGCGACACACTTCATTTCATCACTCACTTCACTGGCAGATAGCTGGTGTTATAAGGAGTAACTTAGGATACTTCAATTTTGGAAAAAGAGAATTAGGGTTCCGCGCAACATATATATATATATATATATATATATATATAAATATGTACACACGAGCGAAGCCGCGCGGGAACTGCTAGTCATGACTACAATCTTTTTTAACATGATTTTATTAGCTTCACTTGTAAAAAATCTTGGAAGTCAATTTTAACCTACTTTTAAATGTCGTATCGAAATGAAACTTTGTATATGTTTGGAGTTTGGATGAGAAAGAAAGAAAGAAAAATATTTTATTTACACACAAGTCAACAGAATAAACATACGTCTTAACAATTGGTGACGAAGATCAAATAGGGTACTTGCGTCAGCTATCGTCGCAGATCGCTCTGCAACGCTGGTATTCATATGACAATATTATAATTTATCACCTTGGAGCTGATCTGACGATGGAGTCAGAAGGCTACTAGTAAACCCCTCGAGTTTGGACTCATATGTTCAAATTCAATTTAAATTCGAAATCATTTTATCTAATTACGACACTAAGTGACATTTATGAACGATAAAATTGAAGCTACTGTTAAAAATCATAGATCGACGCAAACAGACGCCACAGCATGTACTGGTTTGTCGAGATAAATTAGGTGAAAACACCAAAATCTACTGGCAGTTATAGATCGACACAAGCATGTGTCGATCTATAACTTCCAGTTTCCAAAATGCGTAGAGCCTTATGAGAAGAATACTGGCAAAGAAACTCATGGCCACTCTTTTTAAAAGTCAGATCTTCAGGTACAATGGTATTAGTGTTACATGAAAGGTAAACATGATGCAAGCTGTTGCCACCTAAATTTCATTTTATTGAAATGCTCCAAAAGCTAACGTACAAACAAAAAAATTATCATATGATTCGTTTTAACAAAAATATTGGGTTTGGTATCGATGGTCTGAAGATACAGATTGTGGAGCTCTTTTTAGGGTTCCGTACCCAAGGGGTAAAAACAGAACCCTATTACTAAGACTCCACTGTCCGTCCGTCTGTCTGTCTGTCTGTCACCAGGCCGTATCTCATGATTCGTAATAGGTAGACAATAATAGGTAGAAAATATAAATAAATTAAAAATTAAAGTGGGCTCCCCTACTAGAGACTTTTTTTTGGCTTATAGTCTTGAATCTTGTACGATGCCTTATGCGGAACCCTTCATGCGCGAGTCCGACTCGCACTTGGCCGGTTTTTAATTTTTGTGTTTTTGTTTTTCTAAACTATAATTATTTAGACGTCAAATCCTGTTTTGCCCTGCCTACTTTAAAGTCTCTACTCCGTCACCACAATTTCCTTAGATGAATATGATTGTATGAATATTCTTCATTCTACGTGATTGGCCAATTTCTATCCATTCTTGTTAGGTACATCACAATTGTTAAACGTACGTTGACAAAGGCTTGGGGTAATAGGCCATACGGCCCTACGACCGTGGGACAAGCACCTGCGGTACCAATCCTTTAGCCGTGGGAGTATGATACTGATACCTATCTCTAAGTGAAGTGCAGAGCTGCCTTCAGGGGATTCCTCAGCCATTGTGGTAGTGTTGTGGTGAAATTGTGGGTGTTTGTTGTTCTTGTTACAATACTGCTTTGTTATTTTGTGGTATCTTTGTGTGTTTTTACTGTTATTGAAATTTATGGACTGTTTTATAGTGTGTGCGAATTTTGAGAACTTCTTGCGCTAACGTTTTTGAGTTAACAAAACAAGTAGACAACATTAAGAGAGCATTAATCAACTCTGTGATTAAATTATATAAAATTTATACCAATTTCTATATTATTACAAAAGACAAGAATAACTTTGGCAAAAAAACATTTTACAAAATATTTTTGAATTTAAAGAAATAAATAAAATTGAAGTGTCTGTTTGTTTGTAATGTCATAATAACAGTTTTTTACTAAATGCATCAGAATGTTTTATGATACGATAATGTTCTGTCTGTCTGTTTATTCCCGCTAATCTGATCTGATCGACTGGCCTGTTGGCCTAGTGGTTAGTGACCCTGACTGCTATGCCATAGGCCGTGGGTTCGATTCCTACCCGAGTCTGGGTGTTCTTTGTGTACGTTCTTTGTATGTTTGTAAAGTCCCCCGCGACACAGGAGTTATTCCTAATGCGGGAGTGGTCTTTTTAAAAAAAAAAAAAAAAAATTCAGGAAAAGGTGGACCGATTTCCACGGGATTTCACTATCAGATAGCTGGTATGTTATGTACATACACAGCGAAGCCGCGCGGGGCACAGCTAGTTTAAAATAAATATGACTTTAATTGAAAGACCTATCCTCCTTAACATAAAGATGTATAGTTATAACATATACCAGTTGTTTGTACTTAGGAAATCTGAACTTTCATTAAAATAGATTGTTATGAGTCTGAATAGTAGTTACCTAAACTAGGAAAGACTGATTTTGAACATGGATTGTACAGGAGCAACTAATCAAATACAAAAGTGGCCTATAATTGACTGCTATATAGTCGGTATATAGGTATAGTACATACATACATATTATAGATAAATTTCACCCAAACAGAACAAATAATCATGCTCATCAAACAATTATTTGTCCCACCCAGGGAATCGAGCCCACGAACTCTGGCTCAGCAGTCAGGATCACAGGTCGCCCTGTTGGTATAGTCATCTAGTGGTTATTAAATGACTAGACCAACAGGGTGACATCGATGGGCGATATTGCTGACATAGTATAATCTTTACTAATATTTTAAAGCTAAAGAGTTCGTTTGTTTGGTTGAACTCGCTAATTGAAGGAACTACTGGTTCGAATTAGAAATTAGTGTTGGATAGCCCATTTATTGAGGAAGGCTATAGGTTATATAACATCACGCTACGACCAATAGGAGCGGGGCCTCAATGAAAAATATTGCAAAAACGGGGAAAATTTACAAACTAATTTTTCCGATGCACCAGGCACTTGTCAGTATGATATCGCACTTTTATTGCAATGTAAAAAAAAGAATTTGAATTCAGTGACGATAGATGTATTGTCAACGCTGAATATCGTGAAAAACAGAAAGTTCCATTTTTACTGAATAAAACAAGAACCAAATCCAATGCCATTTATCTACCACCACTCATCTATAAAATCTGATACCGACAATCTGAATGTATCGGAAAGTATAGTGGATATTTTGATTGGGACCTAAAAAGCTACAAAAATGTTCATTGTATCATTATCTCGTGATCTGAGAACATTTAAAGCATTTGTCCTGAACCAATATCGACATTTGTTATTGTTACGACAAGTGGATTTCTCGTTCGTACTAAGCACACAAAGCGGTTTGGGGGTGGATTCTCCTTTATCTTTTTGGTGAAAACGTATAAAAAATATCACCCTTACTTGTAGTTTTTAGCGATCTCAGTTACAATCTCAACCCCAGATCTGTGTTTGAGGGTGGTGAATCAAGGGTTGTAATAGTATCTGGTTCGTATCGACTTATCCAGTTTTGTATTTTTTGGTTAGATTAATAATTGACTTCAGGAGTTTTGGAATGGTTGAAATGGTTACTTAGTATTGCCTGAGTGACGGAAATGAGTTTGATTTGCATCCTAGTTAAGTATTCGATTGGTCAGTTTGTTTTGATTAAAAACTGTCTCTTTCCGTATTCATTATGAAGCAATCCACCAACGCAACGCACCGCAGATACTAGGTACTATGTCATATTTTTCTGTTTGTTATAGAATACCTTTCCCGAAATCACAAAACCATCAGAGTAATTTTTATAGAGTTTTTATTTTCCTATGTTGTCAGCTTGGTCATTAACGGCTTATCCGCATGAAGGTAAGCTCTCCGCCTAGGGAGAACATTAGCTGGAATCAGCAAGGTCTCTTTTATGAAAAGAGAAAAGGCGTTATTGCTTCCGTTTCCTACTGCGCATCACAAGGAGGACTTTAAGTCAAGCTCTCCGGGAGTAGGTACGTACTATGTAACATTTTAACGCATTGGAGGATATACCTACCTCTAATGCGTTGACTTGAATTATTAAAAAATTGAATGATAATAATAATGAGTTTAATAAAATAATTGCAATGGTTGTAAAAGATAAAATGTATTTGTAAGTGTGCTACTGCTATTCAATTTAAAAACTACTAATGTTTTGCCAATTTTATTGTGATTCAAATAAACACGTTATGAATGAAACCATAGTCTGGAACTTCCAAGAAAAACCCCCACGAAAAAAGTGTTCGGAACTTAACACAATTAAAACTGTCGACACTTGATACTCGACGGACTCCCCCGTTAGGCTGTTTGCACAATTTGCGATTATTCGCGCGATCGCACAGACGCACGTGTGGTTTCGCCTTAATTTGTTTCTTCACGGTTCTGTGACCAGTAGATTTGTTACTTTAACTATTGTGTTGACAGGCCTTTAGCGAGGTTTTTTTATATTCTCTCTCAGGATTTTTTTAGAAATTGGTCATAAAAATTGGTAATAGAGAAGGTCATAAAAATTGCTAATAGAGAAAGTCATAATACCTAAAAACAAAAGAAAGTAAAGAGCGGTAACTGTTCCCAAATACCATATAATATGTTAGGTTTGCATAAAAGATATAACATTTTAAAGCATTAAAACTATGACTTCAGAGTAAGTATTTTTCACATAGTCATAATATTATCTTAGTCACTTAATGGATCCAACAAAAAACTCATATCCCGTAATATTTAAATTAGACAAACTTCCACAGTCTACACGTGTCTATCAAACCGTAAACAACTAAATATCTTAACATATCCATAGAAAAACTAATATTAGTTTAAATACCAATTCAAACTATTCAAATTGCCACTCCCTTGTCAAATAATAACAATGAATTTAAAAAAAACAAATAATAATTCAACTTTATCCCATCCCACGCAAATATAAACCAATGTAAATAACTCTGTTATACTATCAAAAATAAACTTTACGACTTTTGAAATACAGTTGATGTTAAAGGCAAATGATATCGTGGCAGAATAATTATTGAAAAAGGTTTTTAACAAAAAGTTCTTTATTCAATAAAAGGTTCAAATAATAGTAATCGATATTACTTGAACGGTTTCCAATGACTATTATTTGACGTTTTAACTAATTCTGCCCCTGGCTTTTTTTTATTGAATGACCGCAATTGTGTTGAGTTGAGGTTATCAATGGAAGTTTTTTTGCCACAGAGTATGTATGTTTGTTAAAAAAAATCTTGAGAAAGGTTAAATCTATGCCGATGAGACTTGTATTATTTACAGTTCTTTTATTTTTGGGAATGAAAGGATTATGGTTAGAAGATTCTGATATAAAATTCAAATTTGGCATTTGTTGAAGCCCTGTTGAAACCTCCATGGGCCAACAATCTAAGCTGGTTATGAATCTAAACTAATATTGTAAATGCGAAAGTAACTCTGTCTGTCTGTTACGCTTTCCCGTCTGAACTACTGAACGGATTTTTGTAAAACTCGGTATGATGATAATTTGACACCCGGGGACGGACATAGTCTACTTTTTGGCGTCCTCGATAACAAATATCTACGATAACTGAAGTCCACGCGAACGTAGTCGCGGGCATCAGTTAGTATTTTATATATAGTGGATAGAACATATACAGAGTTACTTACTTGTTTACCGTTTTACCAATGTCGTGTGTGAATACTGTTTATTTTATACTATTATAATATTTATTATACCTACCTCTTACGCTTCTACAGTCTTATTATTGCACCGGGAACCGCTTACCATCAGACGTAACGTGTGGTTCTTCTAATTGTCTGTGTCTAAAACATGAACAACACAACAAACAACATTCTTGGAGATCAGGCACTTCCTCAAACATGGCGACAACAACGATAGTTAAAACATCCTCAACAAATTAATTGGCAACCTTATGTCCATGGCAATAAATATTCGAATTAAAACAAAAACAAAATGTCTGCGGACGACTGCGGGGGTGCGCAATGCGACGCGGGGGACGGGAGGTGTTTCAATAATAAAAATAATTACCGAGGCAGTGTAAGTGACAGCGGTGGACTGTTGCTAAGTGTGGAATCGGATTCTGTTTTTTTTACTAGCAAACCGTCCCGGCTTCGCACGGGTAGCAGAGACATATTCAACAATCATCATCATATTTCAACCAATTTACACAAAACCTTAATAAATTATATACCTAAACCTTCCTCACGAATCGCTCTATCTATTGGTAAAAACCGAATGAAAATCTGTTCAGTAGTTTTGAGTTTTTTGCAAACAGACAGGCAGACAGATGTTACATAACCTATAACCTTGCTCAATGAATACTCTATCCAATACAAAAAGAATTCTTCAAACCTGAGTGATAGCTCCAGAGATAAGGGCGTTTAAGCAAACAAACAATCAAACAAAAAACCTTTTCAGCTTAAATCTATTAGTAAATATATGTGCGAGGCTGTAATTCACAAATATTTGAATAAAAAAGAACTTGGGTTGACTTAAGAACCTCCTCCGTTTATTTCTCTCTCTGCATTAATTCATTAACAATAATTGTATCATTTTGCTAATTTATATAATTTTTGCACACCATAAACGGTGAAACATGCTGTACTGGACCCACATATGTAAAGAACTTGACCATGTTTCATGCAAATAAATATTCTTATTCTTATTTCCGTCGGTTAAAAAATAAAGAAGACGGGTTGAAAGGAGAATTTTTAACACTACCTAACTGGGGCACGCTGCTATAGCGCCGGTAAACTACCCGTCTAGTACGCACGCAGGTGTTTTGCAGACACGGTTGCTTCTGCAAGTACCTGTGTCGGTATTTGCCCTCTCACTGTCGGAATGCCCAGCCTGGGCTAACCAGCGCCGTGACCTCGTCGTGGCAGTCGGTTCTGCAGGTAGTCTCTCGCTCCCAACCGTGGTATTTATTGGCCATGATTCGGAGCCAGAGCGCGTGGAACTTCAGCGCGTTGTCAAAGGAAGCGGCGGAACGGGCGAGTGAGCGGATTACGACTCTGAACGAAACAGACGCACCGGGTGCCGGAGGGCGTTTAATGATCTCCGGCTACCTAGGAAGCGGCCTGCGGGTGGCGTACTTTTGGGGAAGTCAAATACACACGGTAATGGTCGCACCGGGTGACGGGACCCGAGACTGAGACTTGTGAAAACCTGTCATGGGTTGCGGAAGAATACAACACCGATTCTCGCTCCCCCGATCATAGGCAAGTAGCGGAACACCGGAGTGGTTTTTAAGACGATAGGAGTCCGATAGACTCCTACGCCTGCCTACATCCATGTAGGATTTTCCAACTCGTCACCAAAAAACTTTCTTTTTTTACCTAACTGATTTGTCACAGGCGTCACCTGTTTACCTATTCTTTCTATTCATGACGTATATGTGTTTTCACCGTACCACATCGCCTTCGCTCACATACATTTTTTGTTACCTTTTAGTACGTTTTTTTGTGAATGTGAGGTACCCTATGTCTTTTTGTATTCGTGACAACGTGTGTACAAAAATGATAATCCGTTGAGTAGTTAAGGCGTGACTAACAAACTCACTTTCGCATCTACAATAGTACTAACTGTTGGATATTTTGGTGCAATCTATCCCACGTGACCACCGTACATTTTTTCGGGATAATAAGTAGCTTATCTGCTATTCCACACTATAATCTATCTCTATGCCAAATTTCATTCAGATCTGTTCAGCCGATTTGGCGTGAAAAAGTAACAAACATCCATCCATCCTCACAATCTTTCACCTTTATAATATTACTAGCAGCGCTTCGCGGTTCCACCCGTGTAAGTCCCGATCCTGTGGGAATATCGGGATAAAAAGTAGTTTATATGTTAATGCCGGTCTCCAGCTATCTACATACCAAGTTTCATCGCAATCGGTTAAGTAGTTTTGGCGTGAAAGAGTAACAAACATCCATCCAAACAAACTTTCACATCCCACGAATATTATAAATGTGAAAGTTTGAATGGATGGATGGATAGATGGATGGATGTTTGTTACTCTTTCACGCCAAAACCACTGAACCGATTGCAATGAAACTTGGTATATAGATAGCTGAAGACCTGGATTAACGCATAGGCTACTTTTTATCCTGATATTCCCACGGGATCGGGACTTACGTGGGTGAAAATGCAGGGTGCTGCTAGTTTATAATATTAGTGGCACTAGCTGACCCGTGCAACTTCGTCGGCGTTTGTAAATTTTCCCCATTTTTGCAACATTTTTATTGATGCTCCGCTCCTATTGGTCGTTGCGTGATGTATATACCACCGCCTGTAGTATAGCCTTTCTCCAACACTAAAAGAATTTTCAAAATTGTATTAGTAGTACCGGAGATCATCCCGAACATCCAAACTCACAAACTTTACCTTTTAATATTAGTATAGATAGTAAGAAATTGATTATTAGATTTTATCCAATCGGAATTTTAATTAAATACTTAATCAAACTCTCTCCACTCAAATTTACCCTCGGCCGGTCTAAATATAAAATGTGAGCGGTGCCACAAGTATTGCGAATTAATCGAAACACGACTAGATCGCACCCCTTGCACCCCTTCGCACCTCTCTGCACCCGTTCGCACCCACGCGAGGGGTGCCAACGTATCTCCTAAGATGTTTGGAGTACCAACACTTTTATTGGTATCAGTGACACTTTAGCAACGATATACCAGTAGAGTCACTTGATCTTGTTGGAGATTACTCGTTGCGAGAATCAATTCTTTTATCACTATGGTAGTAAACAAACACATGGCAGAGCCATGTGTTTGTTTACTACCTCTGAACCTAAGCAATTACAAGTAATAATAATAATAAAAATTTAAAAAGAAATAAAAATTGTCTCACGAGATTGTCGATATGTGGAATGTCGATTCGGTGATCATTGTTCCGATTGTCATATCTGCTCATGGATTGATGGCCAAAAGCCTCGATCAACACTGATGCAGAAGGCAGTTCTCCTCGACACGGCTCGTATAGTGAGGAGGTTCCTGTCTTTGGAGCCCTAACCACCGGTGTCTTGGTCCCTGTAACCGATGTCAGTGGTCTACTATTTTTTTATATTTATAAATATATATTTTGTTATATATATACATATTTAAAAATGTAATTTATAAGTTTTAAGTGTAATAAAGATAATCATAATAATTTGAGACACTTCACACACGGCCTCTGATCCCAAATAAGGCAGCACCTGGTACGAGACTACTAGACACAGAACAAATGATCGTAGCTCATCACACAATTATTTGTCCTGGGTGGGAATCGTACCCACGACTTCTGGGTCAGTAGTCACTATCACTAACTACCAGGCTACTAAAATGTCAGGAGGAGTCAGTCAGACTAAGTCAGTCGTGAAGCTAGTTGCCTGTTCCAAAACATAGATCCTGTGGAGAAGAACAGGCAAGAAACTCCAAGGACACTCTTTTTCAACATGTTTTTTTACAAAGTTACTTGTTACATTACATTTCATTGGGATCAGTAGGACGGCTCCAACTCGAGCAGAGATTAGCCGTATTATACAGGAGTGAAAACATAACTTCACAATGTATTTGCATATACACACACACACACATCTGTATATATATAACTAGGTTAATAAAACTCCCTCCCTCCCTCCCACTCTCCCTCTCTCCCTCTCCATTGTCTCTCTGACGAATTAGTTATATATAGTTTTAAGAATTTTCGATCTCGTCATAAAAATATTTTTTTAAATATATGACACTCGGATACATTTTCGATCAGGGTCACGTGTCCTGACGCGAGTTCAACATTTTTTTCCCATCTCAAAAAGTGCCCAACGCCGCTAAAGAAGTTGTCACTTCAAAAACCTTACCCTTAGATTTTTTTATTTATATGGTGGAGTCCTTTCACTGGATAGGTCTCTTAAAATGAAACCTACCCGTTAAAAAGAATTTGTAGTTGACTTTTGGTCTAGTGGTTAGCGAGCCCAGAGCTAATCATTGTACTGTCATTATTTGCAAAGTTTTAAATCGGCTCGACAATTTGAAGTTGGTTAAATTGGACTCCCAAGATCTGTTTACATGGTTAGTTCATTACAGGTGTTACAGGTGAAGTTGTTAGTATTAGGTAATATTAAGATTACCGTGGTAAGAAGTTTGTGTACCAATTAAAGTTAAATATACAGAAACAAACTCACAGGTAGACTTATTATTAATAATCATAAATTAAAAATTTAAAATACCTCCGACTGGAAAATCCCTTCAATGATTACAAAAGAATGATGATCTTCGAACGGCTGAACAGATTTTATTGAATTATATTTAAGAACACTCTCGATCAAGTCACCTTTCAAACAAAAAAAAACCGCAATCAAATTGGTTTATTCGTGTGGGAGCTACAATGCCACAGACAGACAGACAGATACACAAACAGATAGACACGCAGATATCAAACTTTTATAACACCCTTCTTTTTGCGTCCGACGTTAAAAACAGATTTGTAAAGTACACATTTAAAGAAACAGCTCTGGTCCGAAGAACTCAAATGTCAATACAAATCGGGGGTAGGTAATCGTTAAAATTTTGCAATTTTCGCGCGCCGCCATTCTCTCGGCTGAAACTTTAACAAAGGGCCTTCCATCTCTTTTACTCGTGAGTTGGAGAATACCTCCGTCTCGTTCTAGCAAACTTATTGTAATAGTGGTAGCGAAGTTAAGAAAGTATTGAATTATGGACGATTTTAAATGGATGGGCTAATGCAACAAGCGAAAGCCAGTAAATCAATAATAATTGATAATTTATTTCATGCCTTAGTATGGAAATCGAAGCCATACCTAACTGTTGGTATGACGGTAGTGTATCAGCGTATATATGTACACTTCACTAGCTGGGCAACTCACTATAGATAGTCAAACTGACACGTGAGCACGAGATAGTGTAAAACGTATAAGAATTATTAATTATTATTATATTAATATATATATTATAATATTAATATTCTCTTCATTTATTTTATATACATTTAAATTACATTAGCAATTAACCCATGGGCCGAAATGACTATCGGCGCAATGATTGCTGAATCCACATTCCACATGTCGACAATCTCGTGGGATAGGTCCAAACATTTTATTTGTTTATCTTTTTCGGCTTTTAAGAGATATTATAATAATATTATTATTAAAGTCACTATTTAAATAAAATGTAAGGCATCTAGGTTGTTTCTTCAAATTTGTCTACAACTTTTTCAATGAAATCAGTGTCTTCCTCTATTTCTCTCCTATGAACACTGAGCATGCACAGGCCTGTAGCCTCGCGTCTTTCATCGTTGACCGTTTCCACGTCCTAACACGTCACACTCAACAAAGATACTTTCCAGAGATTTAACGATCGACCTCGACGATTTAAATCAGTACATTCGTTCGAAAATTATAGATTATTTGCATACGAACGTACATACATACACTAGGACATTTTTTTTATTTGGTCAACCTACAACTACTTACACCACAGATAAGATAATAGTGCTTACACTAATAAATTTTTCAACTTAAAGAATTATAACAACATTAACAAGTGTAGCAGTTATTTACAGATTAACACCACATGCACTGATATTTTGATTATATACTATTGAAATGTAAAAGTAAAAACAAATACTATCTACTACTTGTATCTTAGCACCAAAATAAATGGATTTTCTTTCTTCTTTCTTTCTTCTTCTTCAAATACCAAGAATTAGAATAATTTATCAAATTAACATTAACGAAATGTCAACTCTAAATAAAAATAAAATGGCATGTCTCTTATAGCGTCAAGATCTGTTGAGTTGGTAATCACTTCACTGTATCATTGTTCATGTTTAAATACGATACGATTGATTACTAATCATCAGCATCCATAATAATCCAATAAAAAATGTGTATAATATTTCTGCCTTCAGCATGAAAAGTAAGAAGTTAAGAAGTTTCACATTTTCCCAGTGAAATAATTCGTAAATCGTAGGGCCCTTGAATGTTCCGGACGTTCAAGCGCACCTACTTTTGGTAACAAATCTGCTTCTGAAAAGAATGTAACCGAAGGTACTGACGTCCATGGGTGTGCTCAGCTTTTGGCCCAGGAGGGCAAAATTTGATTTGCCATGACAGTAAGTACCTTTACACTGGAGTAGTAGCAGTTTACCTCCTACGAAAAATTCTCAATCGTTAAAGATTGTCAAGTAACAATATATTAAATATAAATTAAAGAAGAATTGTGTGATATTGCATAAGACCGTCCAAAGTCGGCTAAACAAGTATCTGTCCGGCACAAGTGTCGTAATGAGTTATTCACTAACTTGTGGGTTCTGTACATCATTGTTCATTATTTTTGGGCTCAGCGGTATACCTACCTATCCAACGCACCGTTTTTGTTGGAACATTCGGAATTTTCAATTGAAAATTTAATGAAAAAAATCGATAGTTTTGACTTGGCATTTTACGAAAACTATTCTTAATTTTTTTGAAATAAAAAGGGTTCTACTAACCTATTTTAAAATACTATGTGTGACCGTGCGGCGGATTCATCTAAGTTAAATTTGGATAAAAAAAAATATTATTATTTTGAGTGGCTAGTGCTACCTCGACCATTTCTGGTCTTTTGTAGCGCACTCTTGCTTTAGATCCTATCAGCAGTGATTGTTTGTACATCCTGCGGTTGCATGATGTACTCGTGGTTAATACTTCGGTGCCGCATTAGTGGCCACAAAAGCATAGAATATACATTGCAGTTTCTTCTGTCTCCTGACAGAATCTGCATATTGTGTTCTCGGACAACTTTAGGTTGAACATTATATTATGTTTATTCAGTTTGCAGTGTCCGGTGAGGATCCGTGTTACTGCACAGTTTTTGTATCTTTTGAGCTCAAGAAGTTCTTTTGATACTTTGTTATCATAACCCTTTATTGAGGCCCTTTATTATGGATGTTTGTTACTCTTTCACACAAAAATCACTGAACCGATTACGATGAAACTTGGTATGTAGATAGCTGGAGACCTGGAATAACGCATAGGCTACTTTTTATCCTGATATTTCTACGGGATCGGGACTTACGCGGGTAAAACCGCGGGACACACACATCATACATCGACTTTATACATAAAGATGAGTGTAGTGTTAAACACCAAACAAGATTAAGTCCCGTATGGTTGGCGGTATTCGGCTACCGTAATCTACGGCACTATAACCTTAACATAATCTAAAACAATACCTACCAATCTTATGCAAAATCTAAAACATTAAGGAATTGTTCCACTAGTAGAGACAAATAGATGATCAAACGTTGACCAATTCTTTTTAAACGGGCGATTATAGATCGACACAGCAGATATGATATTTTCTGTTTCCATTTTTTTTTATTTTACTTTTGATAAAGCAACCCAGCCAGAGGACGACCTCTGGCTGGCTTCGATTCCCACCCAGGACAAATACATAATAGTGTAATGAGCATGATTATTATTTTGTTCCGTATCTTGATGTAATTTATCTATAATATGTATGTATTAGAGAAAGTAACTACGGACATATTCTATTAAACCCTTTCGATTAACAGAACTAACGATCATGCTCTGCTCTGACAATGCGTAAATTTTTTTGAAAATTTGACGAAAATAAATAAATTTGAATTTGCTCGCTTGCCTACTGGGTTGCATTAAACCTTCAAATTCTTTATAGCAAGTCTGATATAAGTAATAGTAATATTAAAATAATAGGGATTTCGATGCAGGCCGTTATGCAGAGGACACGCGGAGTACCAGATAACAAAATCGTGTAAACCATTTGTTTTAATACTTTTACCCTGATTTTTTAGGATAAAAAGTATAATGGTGTACAATAAATTATATCTACTTATTAATTTTTTTTCTTACACTTTGAAAAGGAAACTTTTATTACAAAATAATATGTTACGGTTTAATTCCGCCCTATTGATTCCATATAGCAAATAAGCAACAAATACAAATAAAATATAATCAAACCAATTCCCACGCGGTTTACACATGCAATAATTATTTAAAACCACCCCTTAATATTTAAATGTACCAAACAATGAATTAAAAAGCGGTTAAATTGAAATAATAGAACTATGTTAGAGGTTGGTCGCGTGGCGTCCGGCGGTGGCCTAATCTGATCGGGTGAGAAGTGGGCGCGTAATGCACTGTGACGTAAGAACTATTCGAATTTAAAATTTTAACTGTCAAATGCAGTTTTTTTAATCTTCTTTTTTTAATTGTTTAAAATGCAATGGTAATCTAATATACACTAATTTAAATCAATGTGCGATATTAAGTTTTTTTTTGTATTTTCAGTGACGTCATGTCTCTAAGAAGATTTGCTGTACTTTCGAATTTAGAACATGTTTTGTTGTTGCCGCAAATATAGTGACTTTGACCAATTTAAGTTTTAAAGGTTGACAACGTTATTTAGTAGCTAAAAAAGATACCTATTGAAAGTCTGGTAATAAGAAGGTAGAAGAAGACGCTGTGCTAAGAACACAGGAAGATAGAGATAATCCTGATGCTTGCAACCACAGTACCTAAACATCTTACACTTACCTACAGTAACTCAATGCTAGTAACGCTCCGAATTAAGTTGAGTTTGGGTGGGGGGTTGAGGCGCACTCACACAAACGCGATCTTAGTAGGCTTACTGAGCAAGGATCAGCAGTTAAGCTCCATTTTATAAAAACAATAACTTGACAGATGTCACACACGGCCATTTCATAAAACTAGGCAGAACCTGTACTATGATAACCAGACTGCTGATAAATATACTTTCCTATATATACATACATATTTCTAAATACATACATACTATAGATAAATTAGACCCAGACACAGAACAAATGATCATGCTCAGAACGCAATTGTTTGTCCTGGGTGGGAATCGAACCCACGAACTCTCTGACAGTCCGTCAGTACATTTTCCGGAATAAAAAGAAAGCTTATGTGCACCACACTCTAATTTAATCTATATCTGTGTGAAATTTCATCCAGATCCGTTTATCGTGGGAGTGCCATACTTCGGCACGTATGGGCCGGCTCGACCGGAGTGATGCCACAGCCTCACAGAAACCGTATGAAGCAAATGATTGCGTTTGGTTTTGCCGAATGAGTGAGGTTACCGGAGGGGTCCGGATGTCTTAATAAAAGCTGTTCCCGGATCCCTCCTATTTCAGGCGCAGTACGATACACCGTGTGGTTTTTGTCATTTTGATTCTGACACACGGCCCCACTGAAAACCCCGGTGGGGTGACGGCCCAAGGGGGTTTCTAAAAGGCCCTAACTCTCAGCCTCTTCCTTCCTCTAATCCCACCTCAGAAGCCGGCAACACTATTCTGACTGTTGAGTTACAGGTGTCCATAACTTACTATCAGGTGACCCGTCTGCTCGTTTGGCCTCTTCAATCTTTCACGCAAAAACGACTTTTTTTATGTGATGGACATAACAAAGTCGATAAATAATATCTATCTTTCTATTGGTTCTAGAACACAGACACACACACCTACATACTTTTTTGTAAATGCATAATTAATAGATATTATACTTACATAGGAATACCCAGACCAAGGCGAATATTATATAGGTATTCGTGGGAGAGCCATGCTTCGCCACGTATGGGCCGGCTCGACCGTAGTGATACCACGGCCTCACAGAAAACCGGCAGTGAAGCAATGCTTGTATCATTTTTCGCCGAGTGAGTGACGTTACCGGAGGCCCTAACCCTTCCCTCTCTGCCCTCTTCGCCTACTATTCCCCCTACCCCCGCCTTAAAGGCCGGCAACGCACTTGTGACTATTGAGTTGCAGGTGCCCATGGGCGGCGGGAGTCACTTACCATCAGGTGACCCGTCTGCTCGTTTGCCCCTATATCACAAAAAAAAGGTATTCTTGGATACAGATATTTGCACTGAACGGGAATCAAACCCGCTACTTTTCACCTAGCAATCGAATGCTCCACCACCGCACCATAATATTATACTCATAGGTCGTAAAGTTGATCCTATACACTTCTAAATGATCAGTTTTAAGTCTCCAAGTCTTTACTTGCTGACCTTAAATTATAAGTAGCATGTCCATCTACCCTCATGTTAGTGTGTTGTCCACAATGGTACGTTATCGGCCGGACGTAGACAGGGCAATTACTGCCTTTATACGATAGCTTGACTAAGCCACGCATGGCTTAGCGACGTGTCTCTATGAAGATGACACAATACATTCGTTTCAGAAATACAATTCGGAGTTGTCATTCAAAACATAAACTTAAATCGTTTAATCTATTAGTGACAGTGTCATCTCTACTTGAATGACAGAATTTACATTTAACAAAATACAATGACAGGTTCGCAAAGCAATAGGTAGAGCCTTTTGAAAAACACCCATGCAATAATATTTAAAAAGTCCCTACTGCTGGACATAATATGGCTTGCACATTTAGATTAAAAAAAACAGCATAAAAGTCATAGGAAAAAGATCCGATACATAAAAATAATTAATTCAATCTTTACTTACTAAACTATAATATAAACAAAGGTATATAAAATTGAAAAAAAAATAAAAATAAAATACATTTTTTTGTTCCTCTGTAATTATCGTTGTTATTCTGCGATAGACATATATTTAGGAATTAATAATAATACATATTCCTAATTACTTACCTGTTTATGCAAAAACGCTGCCAACATCGTAACGGAATGGACGGCTTTTTATTTAAGTATCTACACTTATTTACATCAATCATCTTGGACTTATTTAGAGACTTATGTAAATACTTTATGGCTACCTGTACAATCAATTCAATTAAAGTATTATTGAGTAGAATTTAAGAACCTCCTCTTTTTTGGAGTAGTTTAAAAATCATAATTAAACAAAAATATTCTACCTTTAAGTAAATATTAAGAGCGCCATTCACAATTTGATGCCACAATTGCAACTATACAGAACATACATTGCTATTCGTATCTAAATCGTGTTTACGCTAATGAACGCATCTTCATCTAACAATGCACCCCGCTCTGTCGGCTCGAGCGCTCGAGTGACGTCATTGTTCCATGACGTCAAGTTGACGCATGACTTAGTGTGTGAAGTCACATGACGCAGTGACCATCGATGTCCGAGCTAGATTGTATGCGGGATTGGACGACGGCACCGCGAGTGACCGCGACAGGCAGATTTAGTGTCTTGACTGTGGACAGTGAATATACGAGAACGATATTCACTGAGACGTTCACACGAGAGGATTTCTATAACACTTTTTATAATAATAATTTTAGGAGGGTTATACGTAGCTGGAACATGGTTGAATTAACCTAGGCCTGCCATCACTTAAATTACCGACACCGGAAAAAAACTTCAAACACCCCGGAATGTGTGATGTGTGGAATGTGTGAAATCGATTTTCTTTTCCAGACACCCTAATTTTGTTATAAAAACGCCGTTTTCTTATACATTTTTTTATTAATTTAAACAGCTTGTTAACGATTCATCTAACAATTATAATTTTCCCCTGACACAGTGTCCGGGTTTTACCAGAAAACCCCGTCCGGACGCTCCCCCGGACGCCCTCTAAGCTAGGACAAATCCGGGGAAACCCGGATGGATGGCAGCCCTAAGTTAGCCTAAAAAAATATATGTATTAGATGTTTTTCTTAGAAAAATGCTTTTTCTTGAGAATGTGCACATTTGTAAAAAACTTATCAATTTTCACGGCAATTTTTTAAGGGAAGGTTTTCGCATAAATCTGGACACTTTATCAACATCCTGGGTAATGATTAGTACTTAGTTATAATATATCTTACAAAATACAATTAGTTTCATCGATTAATTTGTTAGTCTCAAAATATATATTTCTATTGGTTAGTGATCCCGACTGCTGAACCAGAGGTCGTAGGTTAGATTCCCACCTACGACAAATAATTGTGTGATAAGCATGATCATTTGTTCTGTGTCTGGGTGTAATTTATGTTTAAAATGCATGTTGTATTTTGTTCTAATTATATAATGAACTTGTCGTTTTCTAACGAACGTTAGCACGAAATCGGAGTTGCATCTCTGTTCACCATAAAATATCAAAGATTTATGATTTGGCATACTCATTTCAATTGGACTGAATTTTGAATTACGTCGATATTCTACCAGCGATGTCTGTATTAAAAATCACAAAATTTTTAAATAAAACTATTTTTAACGGATTCTATCGCGATTTATTTGGTGTTATTTTATTATTTACACTGATCCCGACGTTTCAGTTGCTTTTCAGCAGCCATGGTCACGGGTAAACGAAGATGGTGGTCGTCTCATGTATCGAAGTGCAAAGTTATCTCAAAGTACCCGAAGTTTGTTGATTGTTGGTGTTACTATTTACGCAGAATGAGCTCAAAGTGTCTTGAGGCCTTGCTGTGTTTTGTATTTTCTTGGGTTTGAGTAAGTGAATAACCGGATCCCAAGCTGGTGGTACGTTCCAACCATCTTCTCTATTAAAATTAGGGTGTTTTTTAATTTCAATTGCCTCACGGAGCATCCTTGGTAGGAATCGGTGTTCTTTCGCGAGTACCTGTGGTTTATCGAAACGCAGGGAATGGTTGGTCCCTTGTTGCACGTGTTCACATACAGCAGACTTCATCTAGCGTTGGTGTTTTATGTCAGCAATGTGTTCTTTGACGCGGGTGCCAATGCTTTGGTTATCACTTTACGTCGTTCTCGAAGTCCTTTCTTAAACAAATCTGGCCTGTTGGTCTAGTGGTTAATGACCCTGACTGCTAAGCCAGAGGTCGTGGGTTCGATTCCCACCCAGGACAAATAATTGTGTGATGAGCACGATCATTTGTTCTGTGTCTGGGTGTAATTTATCTATAATACTTAGGCATGTATGTATTCAGTAATATATAAGTATGTTTATCAGTAGTCTGGTTACAATAGTACAGGCTCTGCCTAGTTTGGGATCAGACGGCCGTGTGTGAGGTGTCTACAGTTGTTATTAGTTAATGTGTATAGACTTGCACTCCATGAATGTAGTAAAGCGCTAGCAAATTTAGGAAAATTCGTGATTTTATTTTGAATTTTGAAATCTTATTTTGAGACTGATAAATTGTACGTGAAAATTGACTGGTAATGCTTATATTTCTATACACGTGCGTATTGAACAATAGTAACGATAGATTTCGTTCGGGGACAAGATTCGACGCGTCCTTTAAAATCTTAGAGACAATTTATCCCGGAAAAACAGGGCCCTAAGTCTGTTTTTTTTATTATGTCACAATGGTCTCATAATGACTTGATTTTGGCAGTTGTGTTATTGTCAAACTGTCAAAATCAAATAATTGTGAGACCATTGTGACACAATTGAAATAGCACACTTAGGGCCCAGGTTTCTGTGGGATCGTTAGCGTGAGCGGAGTGGCGGGCAGATGCTAGTTCTTATAAAATATCCTAAGATCCACATCCGCATCCGTGGATGTCAGCCTACAAATATCCGCATCCGCATCCGCTGCCGCGGGTGTGTAAAAATATGCATCCGCAACATCCCTGTGGAGTGGTGCTTACCACCCGCGGGCTATCTCTAGTTGGACCGTTGAGGACATACGTTCGCAGCACCAACACGGCCACAGGTAATCTCCTCACTAAAAGTACCCTTGAACTGCCTGCCGCTTCGACCTGGTTTTACTGGTCGTGGCCATAACATGAGTGAGACATCGAATTCGTTTAGTTGAAGTTTTTTCAAAAACCTGGGCATTTTCGATGTCAAGCAAACCGCCGAGTCACTTTTCTGGAGTTTATCCTACTGCCAAGAATGGCCTACTTACCTACAATTAAATACGCTTTTTTGAGCAGTCAGATATTTTTTAGCAATTGGTATACGCGAGGAAACGCGAATTAAATTCCATAGATTTGTATTATTCTTATCAAAGAAGAGAAGGCAGATATAGTACTATTATATTTATCCGTATTGCATTGTATGTACCTTGTTATAATTATTTGTGAAGTTTTGCTCTTTTGTCTTTCTACAATACTTAAATATGTTTAGAACAGAGTAGATAACTGAAGTAAGTCAAAACTACAGAGCATTAAAATTGGTTTAAAATGTCGGCAACGCGTTAGTGAAGCCTAGTGATACAAGCATCCACCGGATTATTATCGATGAGGTCATATCCTTGTTTTTGATTTCTTTTTAGAATCAACAGTTATAGGTCATACGGCCACATAATAATGGCTATGATTAGTAGTCGAGACAAGTGGTGACGATAAAAAGTAATTATTACTATTTACTGTAAGGATTTCGGAAGAGCACTCTTCGTAAAACACTAGATAATTACATTTAAATATGTAAAAATCTGTTGACTTAATAAATAACTGTTGTATTTGGAAGCTGTTAGCATAACAACTAATACCTACTAATGCATTAGTAGTAATGTACTATTACTGGAAGGTTCGTGGAAATGAAATTCACACGTTTGTGTATTGTTTTATTGAGCACGTTTATCTATTATTATTTTACATTATTACCATTTCTAGATATTAAGGGTAAACATTGTACTATTTCTATTATTTACATTTATTATTATCTAATTTTCTCTAACTATTGAACACTAATTATTAAGGAGTATTTTATTGAAATGTTACAATTATTATAATGATTTATAGCCTATGCCTAATTAATAGTACTTCAGATGATAATAATAATAAAAGTCAAATGGTAATTTATTTAGTTGAAAATCCAGAACTATGATAAAGTAAAAATAATTTTAAAATGAAACTAATATCACTATTTGAATATTTTACCTAAGAAATCAAACTTTATTGTTATCAGCCTAATACAAATTATTAAAAGGTAGTATTATTAAGTATATTTATAGTATTATTAAGTATATTTACAAGTTTGTACAGCGTTCTACGCTACCGTTTCAATGTAATAAATCTAATAATTTTCTACGGTACTACATCGAATAAGTATTATTTACTATTAATTATTATTTCTACATTATAGGTAAGTACTACATTTAGGAGTATTTATAATTTATAATCAAGCGTATTTACAATATAGATAATATTAGAATATACTCGTAGAAATCATAAACGAGACATGTTTTTTATAGGTACCTAGTCAAAATTATATCCATACTTGTTTAACACGTTTACCACAAAACGGTTCATGATTTTCATTATCTCACAGCTTAAAGACGTGTACTGGCAAACAAGGTAGCGATAACTCGCTTATTCCCAAACTAATTTGATACATAAATAAAACACTATTAATTATTAAACTTAATATTTTGTTATGTGATGTTGTAGCCAATCTACTAATTTAATCCTTATAAAGGAATAAAGAGAGATAATTGAAGAGACAATTTTCTTTTCTATATTAATGTAATAATAAAACTGAAAATATTTAAATAAAATGTCAAAAAAAATTAATTGAAGAAATTATTTATTTAAACATAAGTTTTTTGTTTACCATTCTGTTTGTTAAAATATACTTATGGATAAAATAATTTTGTTACTATGACATTTCTTCAAAAATTCAAGTGTAGACTTAAAATTCTTTCACACATAACTCAAAGCTTTTTAGAAACTGAATAAAGAATTAATTCTATATCTTCTAAAGCATAGTCCAGTACTGAAGGTACACCTAATCAGAAAAACCGTCATTATTCGTATTATCTGACGTCGGAGAAGTTCCTGGTGAAGGAACCTGTAATTGTCTTCCATACATTAGTTCCGAAGGAGGCATGAACGATGACAAGTATTCAGGAGGTGGCCGAATGACCGTAGGCAGGTACCCCGTACCACTGTACGGCGGAGTCAGAAATCTTCGAGACGGTGAGAACTTAAAATTCTGGTTGGAAAGTGGAGAAAATGCTGATTTCGACTGGTAATTTTGCAAGTAAGGAGGAGATTCTTGGGTCATGTGGTACGGAGTGGAGTTCTCTCCGTTGATCATCATTTCCATGGCTGCTACTACGTCACCCTTGCATCGGTTTAAGATCCCTTCAATTTCGACACGACTGCGCCTGGGAAATACTTTTATTAGAACATCGACTGGAGATTTTTGGTACGGGGAAGGATCTTCTGTTACAGTTTCCACGGTCTCCTTTCTCTCTCGTCTGAACATTTTATATTTGAATTCAGAATTTTCCCATGATTTTTCTTCTTCTTCCTTTTTGATCGGTAATTCTTCTCTCTGTTCTTTCATGGAAAGGTTTTCGGGAGTGAGTGAGGGTTCTGTTTCGTCCAATTCTTCTTCGACATTGAGCTCGTGGTCGGATGGTGACCGAGGGGGTGGCGTTGCTAGTGGAGGGGTGGGGACAGGAGTCTTGGATTCCGACTGCTGTTCTGTTGGTGGTGAAGGGCTGGAGCATACTTCTGTAATCCGAGCACGTTTCTGGACTGTTGACAAAGAGAAATAATATGTTATTATGTTATATATTTATCTATCACCATAAGTGTTATTGGCCTTATGGATATGAACGTTCTAACTTTGTTCAACCTGGTCATTTCCAGTCAGTCAGGCCAGTTAAAATAAGGTAAATAAGTGTCAATTTCTTGAAGGTCACGTATTCATTTTAGATATGTAAAAGTAATAGGTATAAGGGTTGTAAGGACTGTGGTCCTTAATAAGGTAAGTTGTCAATGAAGTAGGTATTTCATAAATATGATTTTAATGTTTTGGTGGTAATTTGTGTTCTTTTAAGAGTTCATCTTTAACCCCCGACGTAAAAACTACGGGGTGTTATAAGTTTGACGTGTCTGCGTGTGTGTATGTCTGTGGCATCGTAGCTTCCCGAACGGATGAACCGATTTTGATTTTGTTTTTTTTGTTTGAAAGGTGAATTAGTCGTAGGAGTAGGAGTGTTCGTAGATATAATTCAAGAATATCTGTTCAGCCGTTCGAAGATCATCAGTTCTTTTCTAATCGTTGAAGGGATTTTCGAGTCGGGGGTATTTTAAATTGTAAATTTATAGTTATTAGTAGTTGGTTTAGTTTTAATTCTCAGTTTATTCTCTGCATCATATAGGTATATTTCTTTTCCTGTTTTATGCCTAAACCAATAAATAATTAAACTTCACAATGTAAATCCCCCAATGGTGTTGCTGTGTTTATCTGTAATTTAGATGCATGCAAGTTAAAAAAAAAAAATTACTTTAGGTTAGTGCCATGTAAGTAGGTATGTATTTAGTCTATAAATAAAAAACCGACTTCAACAAAAAAAACTATTCCATAAAAGACTTATATGTGGTTTTCTCATGGATGCCATTGTCAGAACTAGAACGGAAGCACCAGCTTTCAAATAAAAAAACAATCATCAAAATCGGTTCACCCAGGCGAAAGTTCTGAGGTAACAAACATAATTAAAAAAAAACATACAGTCGAAATGAGAACCTCCTCCTTTTTTGAAGTCGGTTAAAAAGTAGGAAAGCGGACCCCGGGCACCGATGATGATGATGATGATGATGAACACACACAAAAATTATATCGTCATTGGCCATTATAAGTACCTACTCAAGACACACAGTAAACAGCCACTATCAAGAGCAAATGTAGGACTAATCACTACGTAGCACTTTCCCACGATTATATTCTTCGTGGTGCATTTATTTTTAACCGACTTCAAAAAAGGAGGAGGTTCTCAATTCGACTCTTTGTTTTTTTTTTATGTTTGTTACCTCGGAACTTTCGACTGGGTGAACCGATTTTGATGGTTCTTTTTTTATTTGAAAGCTGGTGCTTCCCGTGTGGTCCCATTTCAATTTGGTCCAGTTCTGACAATGGCATCCATGAGAAAACCATATATAAGTCTTTTAAGGAATAGTTTTTTTGGTTGAAGTCGGTTTTTTTTTTTTAAGAATTATTGGATGATCATATAATAATAATCAACCTTGTCAATATCGAGATACTATACCTGCCTATATGTATTTGGCCAAAAATAATTAAATTAAAAAAGTATCACCGATTTCAATACGTTTAATCATAAAGCTGTATTCTTCATCCCTTTATTTTCCATCATTACATGGTGGAATATTGTGTCTTTCAATTTAAGTTGGACCTTGAGTACAACCAATTGAATTAAAAGAAGAGTGATTGAAATCGGTTCCCGAATGGCGAAGATATCACGTAACATACACACACAAAAAAACTGTCAAATTGAGAACCTCCTTCTTTTTGAAGTCGGTGTCAACATAGTTATTAAAAAAAAAAACAAAGCTAGTAAGTTAGGGGAAACAACCTAACAGTTACACAATCAACAACAATACACAACGACTGAGTCTGCGTTTCCCAATGAAAAAATAATATTAACAAGGCTAAACCTCTCGAGTCGATCGTAATAATTGAATTAATTTTCCTTAAACGAGACCCCATAAAATGATATACTTTTTATAAATGATAATTATTAATTATCTTTTGATAAACGATAATTGTTAATTATCTTTTGATAAATGATCATTATTAATTATCTTTTGATAAATTATAATTATTAATTCTCTTTTGAACAGCGACGGAAATGAATCTGCTAAATCCTGCTACTTGATTACATTAGCTACTTTGCGTCTCTTAGGGTTACTATTTTTTTAAGTTTTATGTAAAACTTTGTAGATATAACCAACTAGCCGTACCCGACCGTTTTACCAGCGTTTTTATTCGCTCCGCTCCTAAGGGTTGCAGCCTGATGTTACATATACTATAACCTTCCGTAATGAATACTCTATCCATTTATCCAATACAACACGGTTACCGAGGCTTTCATTAGGGGGACTACAGTATAAGGGTCTTTAAGAAAGGAGTGTATAGGTTTTTAAAGGATCTGCAACGCGCATGCGAGCCCTCTGGCAAGTGATTAAAAAAAAAGATTAGTGTTTAAACAAACAGATAAAATACTCTTCAGCTTTATTATATTAATATAGATGTAATTAAAAAAAACTTAAAATCGTCGAATTGAGAACCCCTCCTTTTTTAAATGAAGTTAAAACTAAACCAATAAGTTCTTAAAACATATTTCTTGCGTCTTGTATGCCTTCATCAAAAACACATACTTCAAAGTACACACGCTTAAACGAAAATAATACAGTGAAGAACAAAAGTTCTAACAATGGATGAACAAAAAGGCTCGCGTATTGCGCACGCTGAGTGGAGGGGGGTTGCTACAGACGTTTGAGTGTTCTTTGAGAGTTGAGAGGAATGCGTTGCTAGTTTTGTTTTAAAAAAACATGGGCCAAGCCTTCGAACGTTAAAAAGACAGTAAATGGACATGTTTCCAGTTAAATTGAAAGTTATAGGAAGTTAGCCTTCAATTTCTGGTGATGAATATGAGTATTGCTGACTTTAAGATAAAGAATCAAAACTGAAGCCCTAGAAAATAGTTTATATTAAATAAAAAATCATCACTATATCTGTGAGTCCGTCTGGTCAGCGCCAAGAAGCACATTCCTGAGGCAGCGATGGGCGATTACGGAGGGCCAGCAGCAATTTAATTTACGGAACAAAACCACTTTTAACAAAATGAAATTTAGTCCACGCCAGATTAACAAACAAGCAAAAAAAAATATTAATGTTGTTAAAAAAGTCGGTTCACTTCCATTAGTTTGTAATACGCGTAGTTAAGTTAGGTACTTACATTTGCCCCTAGTTTCAGTACCGGACAAAATCAAGCATTTTCTACTTAATTGCTTTTATCTATATATAACTAGAATTTTATCTTCAAATTTAAATACAACTAATTTTAAGGCAAGTATACCATTGGGCCAAAAAAAATATCAAAACCTTACTAAACTGTAAAAAGTTAAAACCTGTCGATTGAGAAACTATACCTCTTTGTTTTCGTCGGTTAAAAGGAGCTTGCTTTATTTACTTCTAAGACAGATAGTTGTCCAACCACACGGCTGTTAGAGAGGACTGAAAAAAATCACTACATATTATAAAACAAAGTCCCCCGCCGCGTCTATCTGTCTGTCTGTTCGGGATAAACTGAAAAACTACTGAACGGATTTTCATGCGGTTTTCACTAATAGACAGAGTGATTCATGAGGAAGGTTTAGGTGTATAATTTGTTAAGATTTTGTGTAAATTGATTGAAATATGTTGATGATTGTTGAAGATGTCTCTGCAACCCATGCGAAGCCGGGGCTGGTTGCTAGTACAATATATTCAAGACTAGCAACCCGCCCCGGCTTCGCACGGGTACAAATTATGTACCTAAACTTTCCTCATGAATCACTCTATTTATTAGTGAAAACCGCATGAAAATCCGTTCATTAGTTTTTCAGTTTATCGCGAACAGACAGACAGACGCGGCGGGGGACTTTGTTTTATAATATGTAGTGATATGCGTGAGCAATGGGAAGTATTGAGCAAAAAAACATGAGATTCTGCAAAATATAACAAACCATGGCTTAATATAGGTACATGAAGCCCAATCATACCGAACACAATATAAACCACATCAATCTTTATACATGTACAGTGTAATATAAAAGTGATTGTGAATGCAATTAGAAAGCAACTCGTCACCAGTCACGTGTGCGAATTTAATGGCCCAAGTTATTGTTTTTTTAAACACCAGAGGGCGAAAGGCTCGTGAACGGTGAGGCGCGAAGGGGGCGGGCTGTATCGAGAGTCGAATTTTATGAGTTCGGGTTTATTAAATTGTTTGATTTGTAGGTGCGATTATTGTTGTATTGTACAAGTTAGTTAATTCTTCGACTAAGTACATCATCTATTCTAATAGGTGAGAATATTTAACTGCAAACTATTTTGAAAAAGGCCCCAGACTCGAAAATTTATTAACGTAAATTCTATAATTCATTCTCTCGTAGGCTACTTTTCTGAAGTTTCATTTCTGTCGTATGTGAATTGCACACACACACAGTTTTAGGTAGATTTCGAAGAAAGTCTACCTATTGCTTTTGATTATGGATTGATGATATTGGATTATATTGGTTGGTGGCAATTATGCACAGATTGCTTTCAAACTTGGACGAAAATTCAACAGAGCAAAAATGAAGGTTAAGTTCGTGAATGGGGGATATTCCCCCAAAGGGCCAGGCAGATATTCAAGAAAATAATAAAAAACACGAAATCTACCTCAGCGGGCCTGCTGCGGCCCGGATTATTTTTTTTATTGAAAAGGCAACTCGCTTTAGATGGTACTCCTGTGTCGCGGGGGACTTTACAAACATACAAACAACGGACACAAAGAACACCCAGACTCTGGTGGGAATCGAACCCACGACCTATGGCGTAGCAGTCAGGGTCACTAACCACTAAGCCAACAGCAACTCCATATTACCGTGACAAAGCATCTATGAATGTAAAAGAGCCTTGACACTTAATTTTACATGATCCCAGACTTGAAAGTTGAAATGTGTCAATGTGTGTGTGTGACACTGTGTTGCAAACATACACAGACTACAGTGACCGTTTTCCAAGGCATATTTATACCGGGCGTGTTGGTTGAGTAGTTAATGATACTGATTGCTGAACTACAGGTCGTGGGTTCAATAATTGTGTGATGAGCACGATCATTTCGCAATACAATAGGGTAAAAACTCAAAAGTTGTTATTTTTTTTTAATATAATTAATTTTATTTTTTTATTGTACTTTATTTTTAATTTATTTATTGTCATTATTTTTTAAGTTATTATCATTGTTATCACTATTCGAAGTTGTATTTTAAAACTATAATATCTAATATTTTCTATAATTGAAGATTTAATACATTTTTTAACTGTATACCTACGAGCTCGTATCATTATATGCATGCGGTGTTAACCTTTAATTAATTTTTACACCGATGTAAGTAATAAGTTTGTAAATAATTGTAAGGTGCAGTGTAAACAATTGTTGGTTAACCATAAATAAATAAATAAATAAAAAGTTAAATTACTCAGAATAAACAAAAATTGTCACATTATTTTTTTTTGGAAATTTGTGCACTTTTGGCAGTTAGCCATCTATTGAAGAAATAGTGAAGTTATAGTTATTACTGTTTTTAGGGGTATATTGCTTAAAAAGTTCATTAAAAGTAGATGCAACTTATATATCTAAATACATGAAATAACTAATGTGTGTCACTATAATATAAACCGGAATACATAAATTATATAAATAAAAATAAAAACGAAACGATAAACATTTTAGACTCCATAAAGCATGTTGAGCGCACTCATTAAAATAATCGCGACCATTAAAATGTAATCGACACTCGAAAAACGATTTACATCGGATAGTCAGTGAATGTACCTGAACGATTCATTGAACACAATCGCCAATGTATACCGTTCTTTATAGAAAGAACCTTGTGAATAAGAAAAAAAAACAGTCGTTTTGTGGCATAATAAAGGCACGCCCTCGCCGAAGAAAATGGAAACGAAAAAATTTCATTAAAATAATACCGAACGAATACAAACTTTTATTGAATTACAATGAAGGCATACTGGCCATTTTGAATATCATTATATGCGAGGGAGTAGAACAGAGATATTGTTTCGTGTGTGTATAAAAGAGATGAATAGAGGTATTGAATTTGATTTAATATAGACATCTGTTGGTAAATGATGATGTCGACGTGTGTTTTAGTTCTTTTGTGTATCAACAATGTTTGGCGTAATGAAATGATGAATACAATTAACAATACATATTATTATAGTTATTTATATTGCGGGATCAGGGGTTTTTTATATAGGATGGATGATAAACATGGCCACAATACACAGTTGGACGGACTGGATTTGGATATTTTGATATATTTATTTAATTTTAGGGTGCTGTGCTGCTGTTACGTTAGAACCACGATGGATCTGCATTCGAGTTCTGACGTGATTCTAAGATAGCTCAGACAGGTCGCAAAATCTGGGCTGAATATTAGCAAGTTTACTCGTAATACGCGCTAGATACGTGTGTTCTTTTTTCATCGCTTTCGAGGTGGAAATTTTACTAGTAAACGCGCTAGATACATATGTGTTCTTTTTTCATCGCTTTCGAAGTGGAAATTTTACTAGTAAACGCACTAGATACATGTGTTCTTTCTTCATCGTTTCCAAAGTGGAAATTTTACTAGTAAACGCGCTAGATACATAAGTGTTCTTTTTTTATCGCTTCCGAAGTGGAAATTTTACTAGTAAACGCGCTAGATACATGTGTTCCCTAACATTACTTTACTTTTTACTTTAGCACTGTGGGAGGAGTGAGGAGCACCATGTTAAATAGAGACAACGTAATGGAAGAGGAGAATTTATCAAGCAATTAACGTCACAGTTTGACGTTAGTTTTAACACAATATTGACATTATTGACTCCTTTGCACACATTAGTATAATAAAATGTGTGCGTCATGATAATTATCTAACTACCTGATCTACCTGAGGAAGCACACTTATTTTGATGAATAACTACAGAAATGAATAAGTACAGACTTTGAACACAATTGTAACGTATGATGTGAGGTGGATTCAGTATGGTTATCGCCAACAAAAACGCAATCTTTTAAAAAGACTAAAAAAATCTCAAATGAAGTTATACCTAAGAAAAGTTACGGTAATTGTCTAATTTTCACTTCATGATATAATTCACTAATATTTTTCTGTAATCATTCACAATATTCTCATTAATAATCGTCAACAGAACAGATCCTTATTTGCCTCAAAAAAATATAAAAATCCCCACTTAGTCACATTTAAAACAATAACCGTCTCTGTTCTCCATAGCACCATGTTCGGAAGCTTACATCGGTCTGCCCGCAATGTTTCGTGTTAATTTATGCGTCTGTTTATAACACTGGCCGCTGCACAGAACAAAGCCGGCAATGTATTGCGTGTGCATTAATTTGACTGCAGCGCGGTAACTATTGTTTGGGGGCAGTATGGAAATGTTTCGACTGGGCCGGACTATAAATTATTTCATTACACATGAATTTATTTATTTATAAAAATGTGTCTGATATGGATATTTATTTGATAATCTCTCTCTAAAGAAGATACTTGATTTATAAAAATACCTACGCCTTTTAGTTTTCAGTTTATTTATTATTTTTAACTATTATTTTAGTAGTTAGTTTTTCTTTCTTTTACAATACTGCCGAAGAAGGTTAATGTTTCAGAGCGGATGTATTTGTATATAGTATGTCTAATTTTTTTTTCACTCTGCAACCTAAACCGTTTGACGGCTTTCCACATGCGGTGTTATTAGTTTCGTCTGAGTTGTAGAAGTGGCACAGGACATATTATTTCGCTTTAGTGGGGTTTTTGTTTTACTGACTAAAATTGTAGTCAAAGCAAATCTTACAAACACCTATTGATTTTTAGTCAAAATTGTTGTTCTTTTAATAACATAAAATGTTTACATACAAACGCTTTATTTTTGAGTTTAAACTTCCCCCATCGCGCAAAGCAATAATTTCGAAACAAAGTACACTCAAGCACATAATGTTTACACTAACACAGAGTACAGTCCCGGTCATAAATCTCTTGGTACAATGGTACAGTCGGCGGTGTACCGCCCGGAGTGGTTCAGCGTTGCTTTGTGCCCGAGATTTAGTGCGCCTGGCCATGACTGCATTACTATTCATTTGTGTGTGTTACTTGCTTCTCCATAACCCTAGCGAAAGGTTTTAGTTCATTTGAAGTTGGGTATAGTTATAATACACTACCGTGTAGCAGAACTCTCGGTACATTGTCGTTTAGTAAAATAGTAGTCTAAATAGTAGCTTGTTGCAGCTTGTAGTTTAATCAAGTTATACCAAATATCTCACTGTTAGACAAATCTGTGACAGCCCTGAAAATGATTACATTCAAATAATAAGTTAAGCAAAAACAAGACATTATTATGCCTTTAGGGTACAGATCAGATAATGGTTATTTACGCGACTTTTTAAATCAGTGTGGTACACTTTCCAGTCACTTACCAGCACTATCTCCCCCAGCTCCCTCGAGGCTACTTACCAACCGATACAACACTGTAATAATTAATTAAATATATATTCACAACGTGATAACAGAAAGCACTAATCGAACGTTTGAGAGATATGTTTCTTTCAATATTATAAAGAAAACATTACCAGTCAAGCGAATTCTTAACAGCACCACCTACCCATCAATCACGAAACCGACCCATGCACACTTCAAAATACACCCGTACTAATATAATTTAATACAATTTATTAATAAACCGTGTCACTGCACACCGAATGTTATAAAACAAGTATTAATAGTATTACTCGTATATTAAAATCGCAATAACGTGACACACAATAGGATGACTCTGCGTCATATTAAATACTCTTTGTCATTCGACTCTGTGCTAAGGGTTGTCACAGAAGTTGAACATTGTAATATTTATTTTTAATTCATGATAACGTACGTGTTTGTTGTTTCTTTTTCATACCTATGTTGGTTATTTATTAAAAAATAGGTAAAACACATGGTGTTATTTGTAGTTCTTATACGACAAGTCATGTTATTTTTTTTTTTTAAATTACATTACTCTATCTCTTAAAGCTTTACCGCTTATATATCTCTTGAGCTTGCTTGTTTTTAGACAAACCATTTTTTTATAAACGAGAAAAACTTAATGAAGTTCCTAACGTTTTTTTGAAAAACTTCGGATCTCGTTTAGTGGCAACAGCTTGTAACGAATTAAAATAAAAAGCAAACAATACAATACAATAGTGTTTATTTTTGCAGACAATAATTACAAATTAAGTTTTTGGGAAATTTGGAAAAATCTAACAAAATGAAATACTAGAATCTCTTACAGCGCAGCCCTGGCTGATTAAACTGCAATAGAACACTAATTCCACAATCAGATGTATAACCACATCCAGCTACATAATAGCAAAGTTCAACTTTGCACTATCAGAATAAAATTCAATTTGGCACGACCCTGTTATAATAGAGCTCACCAACAATTGGTTTTATTGTTACCGCCCGCCGATTCAAAGTTACTCCGTTCGAAAATTATGTACATCGAAATTGGATTTTATATCAAAGAGCTTAAGGTTAGGATTACTTTGATAGAGTATAGAGTTGTAAATAATAGGTGTCGTGAACAATCCTAGCGGGTAGTCGGATGCATTCAGAGCTGCTAATCACTTGAGAATGAACTAAACTCGAGGGTACAAATTAGGGGTCATGACTCGGGGGTGTATTTATTAAATTTGCAGTCATTTGGATATTAATATCGACAAAGGGTAGCTTGTTTGTATGGTCCGATCGACAAATGTTCAATTCTATAATATGATTTGGGGGTGGATTTTGATAAAAAGGTTAATGAATAGTGTTGGTTATTAACTTATTAATCAGAACACTTAATTACAGTTTAGGATAAAGGACATAAATCCCCCATTTAAATAATTGGGCAATTACAACTCCTTTAACGCTGTATCTTTCTTTCATCTTTCAATTGGGTCTCAGTCCTCGTTTTATTTCTTTCTATTATTTCTTGTAACGTCTTCTTCTTGTAATCACATACCATCAGGTAGACTGTGTGCTTGTTAGAGATCTTAGGAGTATAAAAAACTACATCTAACCAAGGAGGCGCAACTACACTTAATTCTCTCTACTTCACGTAACAATAAAATAATACGCTTACACAAACTATTAAAGCAGCAGTTCCATGTTCCAAGTTAGCTCATCACAGTTAGTTTTTAGGTTAGGTTTAATCTAACTCTTTTACTTTGTACTACTAAGTGACCAGGAAATCATAAAACATCTAGGTATGAGTAAGTTGTTTATGAAAGCCGCTCAAAAGTTTGCCAAAATATGAACCGAACGCTCGCCCCAAATAATTGCCATAGACGAAAATGTTCTAGTCACAAAGCGGTACCAGGCTCACATAAAAACAAAAAGGTATTTATTCAGAAGTTCTTAATTGCGTTATAATAACTGAAATACGAGGGCCGGTAATTAGCGGCCACTCAGCGGCTAAACACTTTGAATGAACTCTGAAGGACAAGCGGAAAATAATTTGGTCGAGGATGCCCATGAGTTATAGTATTTTATTGAGAGGTTTACTATGATTATTTTAATATCAATGTAGGTACGGCATTGATGTGTGCTTATCTTACCATTTCAGTCAGATAAACTCAGGTCATGGATGAGTTTGAAAATATATTATTATAAATAATATAAAAGGAAGGTTTTGGCTTTTCGAGAACATAGTATGATACGATTTTATAAAACTTACATTTTCACAAAATGGTGCAATATACAAAAAAAACTTACAAATATTAGATAGATAGATAGATAGATTACACTTTATTTGTACACCAAGGTTTTACAAAGAATGTGTTACAGGAGATTTTTATCGATGGTATACCTACAAAGGGCTGGAGTTATTTTATTAAGCGGGTGGTAATCGTTGAGGTTAAATTAAAGGTTGATAATGCTTTTCATCTATTACATACATACAATACTCAATAATTATACCTACCTATACCTACTCAAGTACTGTTATACACATAAATAAAAATACATATATACCTACATATAGACATACACATATACACAATAAATAATGTATATATATACTTTAAATTTAATTTTATAGTGACAGATAATGCTCTTGTAACATTGTTTTGAACTTAGCTAACGATTGTGCTCATCTGATAGCAACAGGCAATTCATTCCATAAACGTACAGCTTCAACAGTAAATGATTTGTCATAAAAATTGCTGGAATGTCCTGGCATCTCCAGTCTCAAGTTTTCAGTTGACCTCAGGCATTTTAAATGTGTGTCAGGAAGGAACTTAAAGCGCTCCTTGAGGTAACAGGGAGTCAATGGATTAAACAATATATTATATAGAAACGTAAGGATATGAGTATTCCGGCGAAAGCGGATTGGAAGCCATTTGAGCCTTTGACGAAACTGGGAAACGTGATCATATTTGCGTAGGCCAAATATAAATCTGATGCAAAAATTTTGAAGTCGCTCAAGTTTATCAAGTTGTGCTTCGGTGAGATTAAGATAGCTGACGTCGGCATAATCAATAATCGGAAGAAGGAGCGTTTGCGCAAGTGTAATGTATTAATAGACGACCTTTCTCAAAAAAATTAAGTATTAAATAGTTATTTTGTATTTTTAGACATACACTCATTGCTAGTTATAAGATAACAATTGCGCTGGAAGTATGACGTGGAGAAGGTAGCCGGCTCGAATTGGATATAGAGAGCGTAATGCCAAAAGGAGTGGAAAGTTGAAGGAGGCCTACACCAAGGTGGTGGAAAAAGGCTAAAGAAGAAGAACAATGTTGGGAAACGACAATTCGAAATTAACACTAGCTACATAACATATACAGAGTGTAAGAAACACCGTACTGAATATTGAAATAGTGTATTCAGACCATCATTCTGAGTCGAAAATCATTGAAATTTTCTGCTGGAAAATTTATAATTTAAATTTTTTTGCTAAAAGTGATATCACAATAAGTAAACAGAACATTTTATCAAAAAAATAATAATAAATACTCCATACGGCCAACAACTGCAATGTAATCAATGAAACAATAGTCATGCAATCAGCTGCTTCGACGTACGTTTAAGGTCATTCACCGTACTGCACAAAAAGAACCGCGTATATTGCGTAGCGCCAAATGAAACTAATAACTATAAATCCTTAATCTCGCATTTTTATGATAAACTGACTTTTGTATTGTCATAAGTATTTATAGATACTTAAACGCTGACGCAAACTTACACGCTGTATATATTACGTTTTCCACTGTATTTAATACTTTGTAGTTTAATCTCCTAGTATCTGTTTAGTGTACACTAAAATCTCCCCTCATTGTTTTTAACGCAGTGTTTTTGATAAGTTCTAATTACCCCTCATACAAAAGGGTAAACCAACATGAATACAGTCGACATTTTATCAACAAAGGGCTGCATAAAACTTGATCATGATTTTTATAGAACTACTGAGTTAAACAATCCTGTGATGGAAAGTGATGACCGGAACATCAGTGTCAAGCTTAACTCTACAACAAGATTTTTTTAAAGACTCCCTACCACGTAATGGGATGTACAGATGCTAGTTCGACACTTTATTAAAGTCGGTATTTGGTCCACCTGTGCCGTGTACCTTTGATGGGTTTGCATATACATCAAAATATACCAAAAAATAATATTTACAAACATTGTAATTAATTAGACAGACAGCTTATAGTACACCGCAATGGTTTATATTGTAACTAGGTTTCGTCAGCAGCTTCATGGTTTGTATCCCTTGAGAACAGCACTTTTTTCTGGGTGATTTGTTTTCTGTACCCTGACAACTGATGATCAGTTGATTAGTGAAAAAAACTTAACAAACAAACTTACATTCGCATGTATCCACACTAATCCTACTAATATTATAAACGTGAAAGTTTGTGAGAATGTTTGGATGTTTGTTACTCTTTCACGCAAAAACTACTGAACCGATTGCGATGAAACTTGGTAGGCAGATAGCTCGAGACCTGAATTAATACATAGGTTACTTTTTATTCCGATATTCCGTCGGGATCGTGACTTACGCGGGTGAAACCTAATTTTATAAATACGAAAATAACTCTGTTTGTTTGTTTGTTAATTATGGTACTGAAATTGCCAAGGAGATAGATTATATCCTGGGGAAGGACATAGGCTACTTTTTATCCTGGAAAATGCATGGTTCCCGATAGATTTGAATTTCCACGTGAACGATTAGAGGTAGGATTTAATATAATTATTTGTTAATTATATATGTATTACAAACACGGTTATAAATAATTTGTGTGCTATCCCTTATATCCAACGAAAACAACAGATATCAAATATCTCTGTACATCAATAACAATCTGCCTACAATCAGAAACTCGCCCTTCACAAAACATTCGCCAATATTACAAGTAACTTGACTCGTTTAATCAGCGAACAGAAAAAACACCAATATGTACTGTGTACAATCGTAATAAAAAATGGAGGAAGCCTGAAGCCTGTGAAACTCGCGGGTGGGGTTACAGAAGAATAAGCGGCGTGTTTTTGATTAGCTTCGCTCCGCTCACGAAGTCAGATACAGAATTTTATTAGTTTACTAGCTGACCCGCGCCACTTCGTCTGTGTTTGTAAATTTGCCCCGTTTTTTGCAACATTTTTCATCGATACTCCGCTCCTATTGGTCATAGCGTGATATTATATAACCTATAGCCTTCCTTGATAAATGGACTATAAAACACAAAAAGAATTTTTCAATTCGAACCAATAGTTCCTGAGATTAGCGCGTTCAACCAAACAAACAAACTCTTCAGCTTTATAATATTACTAGCAACCCGCCCCGGCTTCGCTCGGGTAGCGTAGACATCTTCAACAATCATCATCATATTTCAACCAATTTACATAAAACCACAACAAATTATATACCTAAACCTTCCTCATCAATCGCTCTATCTATTGGTGAAAACTGCATGGAAATCCGTTCAGTAGTTTTTGAGTTTATCGCGAACAGACAGACAGACGTGGCGGAGGACTTTGTTTTATAATATGTAGTGAAGTATACATAAATAATATCTGTGAATTTGGTGCATTCTTGAATTTGAACTTTTTGGATGCCTATTTATGAAAGTTTTTAAAATCTTTATTAAACTTGTTGATATAGTTATTTGTGAGTACCATGGAACCCTGTTATTCAACTTTCCTCATCTTCATGATGTTTTAATATAAGTATTAAGGACCGATGATATAATATAGTTAATGAGTGATGGAAACAATAAAGCAATTGTTGTACTTTTCGATACCCTTTTATATTAGCGAAATGAATAAAAACTACTGTCTGAATGACTGTCAATATCGCCTATTTCTCATGATGAGAATATCGTGGAAGTTGAAAAACTAGATCTAGGGACTGATACAGAAGGGAGATCTCGTTAACACGTATATTGAGGACGTTCCTGTCTTTGAAGCCCTAGCCACCAGTGTCCTCGTCCATGTACCCGATGTCTGTGGTCTACTATTTGTATTTAAAAATTGTAATTTATAGGTACCTATAGATATGTTTTAATGTTTTATTTTTAACAAATATTTTTATTACTATTGTCTTATTATTTCGCAAGATGGTTAGTGATGCTGAGCCAGAGGTAGTGGATTCGATTCCCACCCAGGACAAATAATTGTGTGATGAGCATGATCGTTTGTTCTATTTCTGGATGTAATTAATCTATAGCATGTATGTATTTAGAAATATATAAGTATGTTTATCAGCAGTCAGGTTACCATAGTACAAGCTCTGCCTAGTTTGGGATCAGACGGCCGTGTATGAGATGTGTCAAGTTATTAAATATTATTATTATTAATAACCCACTATTTAATTTTTAGACTGAACGTAATAACGTTACTTTACAATGACAAGTCATCAAGCCTTGCCACTCAAAGTATAGAATTCCACACACGTCTCAGTCTCAGACGTACACGATTTCACACACGTCTCAGTCTCAGACGTACACGATTTCACACACGTCTCAGTCTCAGACGTACACGATTTCACACACGTCTCAGTCTCAGACGTACACGATTTCACACACGTCTCAGTCTCAGACGTACACGATTTCACACACGTCTCAGTCTCAGACGTACACGATTTCACACACGTCTCAGTCTCAGACGTACACGATTTCACACACGTCTCAGTCTCAGACGTACACGATTTCACACACGTCTCAGTCTCAGACGTACACGATTTCACACACGTCTCAGTCTCAGACGTACACGATTTCACACACGTCTCAGTCTCAGACGTACACGATTTCACACACGTCTCAGTCTCAGACGTACACGATTTCACACACGTCTCAGTCTCAGACGTACACGATTTCACACACGTCTCAGTCTCAGACGTACACGATTTCACACACGTCTCAGTCTCAGACGTACACGATTTCACACACGTCTCAGTCTCAGACGTACACGATTTCACACACGTCGCAGTCTCAGACGTACACGATTCCACACACGTCTATACAAATATAATAATGCCGAAGAGATTTTTTTTCTTTCTTTTCTATATTCTAGATCTGGATGTTGCTAGGTAGGTATTGGTATTGTATTGGCATGTTGACGAAGTCGGAATTATGATTCGATACTATTCGATATAACACGTTTTATAAGGATTTACCCCGTTTACTTCCCTGCTACTTATGGAAGCATTTTTTTATTGGGAAAAATAACCGATTATTTTTATTTTATAAGAGGCAAACGAGCAGACGGGTCACCTGATGGTCCGTGACTACCATCGCCCATGGACACCTGTAATTTAAGAGTCGCAAGTGCGTTACCGGCCTTTGAGGTGGGAGTACGCTCTTTTCTTGTAGGTTTGAAGGTCTTATCGATCCGGAAATATCGCAGGCGTTTGATTGTTTGTTTGTTTAAACGTGCTAATCTCTGAAACTATCATAAGATTTGAATAAATATTTTTGTATTGGATAGGGTATTAATTGAGGAAGATTAAAGGCCTCAGGGATCAGTGACCATAAACGTAGGTGAAACTGCTCGAAACAGCTAGTATACGCAAAAGTGCGGGCGAAAAATCAAGCAATCGAATACACATTACATTTAAGACTTCATAAGGTAGGTGTACACTAAAGAGGTTTTTCTCGCTTCAGTTCGCTCATCTCTGCCCAAAACCTTAGGTTACTAAACAAATATAAATGGATATAGGGACGTGTATCGGAGCGGCGGTATCAGTTACATTCGTTAATAAAAACTGAACACACCCTGATACAGAGAGGTACTAGATGTGATAAGATTGATTTCAAACAATAGTTACAATAACAATACAAATTCAGGTACAACCTACACAGCGCTATCTAGACAAAACTAAGTTTAACTTGTACTACTCGTTCTAGTACTATACTTAGGTACATTTCTTTCGTAAATCAAAATACGTAGCTTGAAGTAAAAACTTCGTTAGCGGCGTTGTGCACTTTTTGGAATGGGTAAAAAATGTTAAACTCACGTCAGGACAGTGATCGAAAATTCGTAAAACGGAGCCGAGTTTCTTATATTTAAAAAAATATAACATTCGAAATTCAAACACTTATGAGCGGCCAGGAGCGCAGAACTTCCAGTGTACCCTATGTATACATTTAGATATGTTATTACCTCCTTTTGATTTTTAACCTAATTATATATGTACAGATGTGTGTGTGTATGTATACGCAAATACATTGTGAAGTTATGTTTTCACTTCTGACGTGCAGTCCTACGACTGACTGTTTTTTTTGCTAAGTGATATGAGGGAGTATACTGTTAGCAACAATCTCACCACTATTGCTATCAACTATCAACTTAACTAAAACAGTAACTGCTATGTTGTTCGTACCGTACTCAAGTAATCGTTATCAACTTATAATGCATGCCTAGCCTTTTATCACATCACCATTGTCAGGCCGGCCAATGGCGTTGCGTTACCAGTATTACCGGTACTTGTCATAATAATGTCAATTAACTCATTTCTATTAAATAGTGAACTGTTTTATAATTTATTTTAGTTTGCCTTTATTTTTAATAAAATAGATATGAGTTTTTGATGTGACAATAACAAAATGAAAGAATAGCAAGTCATGCAATCATTTGTCCGTTAAAAAAATTTTAAAAATCTATGTAGGTACCGTTCATCCTGATCATCATTGAATTTCGTATCCACGTTGCCAGGGATAGATAGGTACAGACAAGGACATAGGGTAGGTACCTTTCATCCATTAAGGGAGCAAAAAATAACTTTTAGGCGAGCGAATCCGCTAGCAATAGATAGTTTTTACAAAATTAAAAGTTGCTACCAAATAATTTTACTTCTATTATAAAGTCACCATCATCCAAACTTGACCTCAAATGTCGATGTTCATTACACATTGAATAAAAAATACTTGAGATTTTAACAACTTGCATTAAATTTCCGAAGCGCCCTACAAAAGTATAGAATAACTGAATAATGAGATGTTTTAACAACACTTGAGCATGACCGGCCATCCAAACCTTTTCACAAAGAAAAAATCGCTATTGGAATCAGTAAGTGGCGACCCTAATATCTTGGAAATTATGGACATTTAACAACCAAACATGAACTTAAAACTCAACACGCTAGAGCTGAAATCTTACTTAGCAGTTTTGTGTACCACACTAAAGATCTTTGCTACAATTATTGGTATTGCAATTTCTATGTTATCTCATAGAGCACTGAGTTTAATATCAATTGTAAATATATCTTAGAATAGTTACGAATGTAATAAAGGAATACATATTCTATTACAAGTAAATAAAGTTTGATTTAATTTGTATTTGTTGAAGTGTAGGGTAAACGGTTCAGTAATCGACCGGAGGGTAGTGAGTGTGTTTGATATGTTTGTGTTCAGGTTCAAGTGCGGATGTTATATTGGGTAGATTGATTTGATTAGATGAACAGATACCTACGTGCGCCGATGGAATAGAATATTCATCTTGTTTCAAAAAATAGATAGAAACGAACAGGAATAAAGTTTATTGTACATCAACAAGAATTTTCATTAAAATATGAGAATATGTACAAAGTGTGGCCTTATCGCTGAAAGAAATTTCTTACTGGCAACCTTTGGAATAACAAATGGACAATAAATTAATTGTAAATTCATTGCTACTATTGGTTGTAATTATATTTTGAAGCAAATTGAAAAAAATTTTTTAGCAGTATTTTGAAAGAAAAAAGTCATCAGATACCTATCCATGTTTGGTCATAATCTAGTGTAAGGAGAATCTATATCTAATTATCTATATTAATACGTGAGGAGAATATTTTAAAGATTTTAAGAAAATTTCGCAAACGTCGGAATGTGAAATTTGGAATACTTTAAGTTTATGTAGGTATAGCAAAAGTGCGAAAACTTAAAATAAAAAAAAAACTATATTACAAAATAAAAATAAAAAATTGAAAACAGCCACACAGCACACACACGTGTGCAGTTGACCTACGTCTACGTAAGTCAATCCAATGACAGTTGAAGTTATAGGTACGGGCCAATGTAATAAACCAAACAAATTAGGTATAACTTAATGAATTAATTGTGGAATTGTGGTGGAATTTCGACCACCAGGCATTCGCTTGTCGAAATTAATGAGAAACTGAACCAAATTTTGTAAAGTAACAAGATAAAGTACCTACTATGTGGTTACTGAATTCAAATTTTAATATGGAATTGAGATCGCTTGATAGTCAAATTTCGACCATAATTCATTTTTGGATTATTTCATAGGCCACTATAACTTTGGTGGGGTCGCCTTGCTCAACAGGCGGCCGAAAATGTCGGGGTTCACAGGGATTTCCTTTCTAGGGTACACCTGAAGCCCCGTCAAGAAGACCATTGAAGGAACAGTATGTGGTTTTAGTCGGTTCGAGTCCGACATACCATTGGTCCGGAGAGGTGACGACACGTGCGGGTTTCCACACAAAAAAAAACTGTCAGTCGTAGGACTGCACGTCAGAAGTGAAAACTTAACTGACACATGTCACCTGAGCGTGACGGTCACGCCAGCTCAGTGCTTTTCCCCCGTACCGAAAGTGTAAAAAAGTTTTCACTTAAAAATAAGCGCAGTAGGTATAACTTAAACTGTCATTATTTAAACTTGTGTACCATGACAGGTCATTAACTGGACGCGGTCACGTAATTTTTAAATTTGTGACTTATATTGTTTAAAAATTTTAGTCTTCTGCACTTCTTCTATACATAGACTTTAAGTATTTTACCTAAGTATTATAAATTTTACGTTCCTGCGGTAGCGAAACTTTCTTCAAAATACGTACAAAGAATTCTCTACACGTACTAGGTAAAATACTCATACTTATATAGATACCAGCATCTTTAAATCTAAATAGCAGAGTATTTTTTTCATTTCAACGTTATTTTAAAATTGGATTTATAACTTCCATTCCATGAAGCACTATTTAATTTAATCACCTAAATATTTATGCGGTTATGTTCAGTAGATGAAGCCTTCGTTTACATAGGCCTATTAGTAGCTACTATGCAAATTTTAACAAAATATAAAAAAAGTATTTTTCTAAACAGGGCAGAATAGAAATACACGTTACTAGAATACTAGTAATGCGTTTTCATTAAACAAAATAAACTCCTTAGTGATGTGCTTGTTGTGAAACTGGTGATTGCATTTACCACAAAGATACAAAAACACTCCACAAAACGCATTCCAACTCCCAGAAATATTCCACATTTCGTATCAAAACCTTAAATCATATACAAAATAATTCTCGGCATCAAAAGCCTTCAAATTTACCCTTTCAACCCTTAAATTGAGCTCTCGTTATCCCGTCTTATACAATCAACTGCCAGGTTGCATCCCTGACCAAACTGCCCGCGAGACAGACATACATACAACACAAGTGCGAGCAGGATAGATATATGTTTCAAGTGGCACTTCAAATATAAATGGTATCGGATTGCTGAGGAATGAGATGGGTATAGCTGTATCGCGTAAGTGGGAAAGGGTGGGGGTACTGAATGCGCTTGAGTGGCCAGCGGCAGTATAGATGTTTAAGGATGTACTTATAAGTTGCTCGCATTAGAACTTATACTTGATATTATAGATTTGCTTAAGTTTTTAGTAAATAAATGGCTATTATTGAAACAAACAATACAGTTTGTTGAATTAAGTAATTATTTAAGTTAGAAAGTTCAGTGTGTTTATCGTAATTAACTTGCTTTACTTTGGAGCAAAATACAGGGGAATTTTACTTTGTGTTCTGAAGAATTTTTATTGAAATGGGATACGTTTCACAAAAGCCACACCCGCAACCGTTAAGGGTTATTTCATACAACATTAACTAGAAAAATCCCGAATATTCAAATAGTTATATGCCCTCCTTTCCAGGGTTATCCTAAGAGATCACGCTACTCTAATAATAATTATCCCAAGAACAAAGAGCTGCACAGTACAACACAGCAGCTTTTTTACTTCCTACTTCCACTCTACAAAGGATCGCGTTTAAACAAAACTAAAATGTATGTCACCTATGCTGTTGCTTTTCTTTTGTTTTTTTTTTCATAAAAGACGGACCTCAGGCAAGTAAAGTCTTTCCATTTAACTTCAATACACTTTTTCTATTTACAAACAAACATACCTAAATGTTTTTGGCTATCTAATTTATTATAAACTAGCAGTTCCCGCGCGGCTTCGCTCGCGTGTACATATAATATATTTTGCGCGAACCCTAATTCTTTTCCAAAATAAAAGTAGCCTAAGTTATTCCTTATAACACCAGCTATCTGCCAGTGAAAGTCCCGTGGAAATCGGTCCACCCGTCCCGGAGATTAGCCGGAACAAATAGTCAGACAGACAGAGTCAAACATTAAAAAAAACGATTATACGATATGTATAGGTATCGTGCAAATAACTGTATGAGCTTAAAATAACTATACAGACACTTCAATTTTATTTATTCGTATGTTATGTATGTATTGAAAATTTCAAATGTTATATTTTATCTTTGAACCTACAGTAAAATATTTCTACACCACACCAAGGTTGTCTGGTAGACAAAGCCCTAGGCAATAAGTCCGCCTTTGTATAAATTGTGCGTTACATTTTAAATAAACAAATCCGGCCCTAGGAGACATGCCTTTTAAGTTTTGTCGTTTGAGGAAAAAAACACAATTAGAATCTTTTAGTATTTTTTATTGTTTTTCAAAGTAGTCACCACGTAGTTTAATACACTTTCCATTCGCTCGAACCAGTTATTAAACATTTATCCCACTCCAAATTATGCGTGTTCAATATGGCTGACATGAAAGCGTTGACTGCTTCTTCATCGGACTGAAACCTTTGACCCCGAAGATTTTTCTTAATTATAGGAAATGTAAAGAAATCGTCAGGGCTTAGGTCAGGACTGTACGGAGGATGGTCAAGAACTTCTACGTTTTCCTGCTTTAAATATTGAATCGTTTGACGAACACTGTGTGAGCTCGCGTTGTCATGGTGTAGGATGATACGTCGCTTTGGCTTAGATTTCCGAAGTTTGGCGATGACTTGTGGTAAACAAACTTTGGTATACCATTCTCCATTAACCGTTCTACGATCTTCAAGTGCAATCATCGCAACATGACCGTTTTTTGCAACGAACGTGGCCACCATCTTCTTTGAAGTGCTTCGAGAGCGAACAACTTTAGTCGGCTTTGGCTCGTCTTGGAAGACCCAGATTGTAGACTGTTGTTTAGAATCAGGATCGTAGGCATAGATCCAAGATTCGTCACCACTGATGATGTCGTAGACGTGATTTGTCTCCTCGGTTAAACATTTGAAGAGTTTTTTACACATTCTGACGCGAGCCGCCTTTTGATCGTCGGAAAGCAACTGCGGTATCCAACAGCTTACAAGGTTTCTTACACCAAGCGCCTCGTGCAAGATCTTTTGAATGGTTGTCCCCGAGATGCCCAATAACGCCTCTATCTCTCGATATGTCACATGACGATCTTCGAAAATTAATTGTCTCACAGTAATGGTGTTATCTTCAGTACAGGTAAATTTTGGACGTCCTTCACGTAATTTGTCACTTAAACTGGTATGTCCTCGCTGGAATTCTAAATACCAGCGTTCGACAGTCCGCAGACATGGGGTTTCATCATGGAACACAGATGTTAGCTCTTCGAAACACTGAAGCCGTGTTAGGCCTCTACGAAAGTTGTAAAAAATTATTGCACGCACATTTTCCTTAGAAAGATGCAATTTCGTACGTGGCCTTACAGATTCGACACAACGCTGTGACTAAACAAAAGCATTAATCCTAATACTTTCAATTGTTTTAAGATTCCGAATTGAAACAAATTCGAATATTGAACAGTTCCAAATTCAAAATTGGCGGTAAATATGTATACGACAGAATATAAAAGGCATGGCTGGTTCTTAGAATTTCAGATATGTAGATCGACTAATTTATAATGCTTTTAAAAAAACAGTGACCGATTACCTATATTTCGAGTTTCGAGTGCCGATATTGCATTAATCTCATTGACCTGTATGACTCGCATAAAATATGCTAAAGTTATTCTAGATCTGGATGTTGCTAGGTAGGTATTGGTATTGTATTGGCATGTTGACGAAGTTGGAATTATGATTCGATACTATTCGATATAACACGTTTTAAAAGGATTTACCCGGTTTACTTACCTGCTACTTGTGAAAGCATTTTTTTTAATGGAAAAAATAACCGATTTTTTTTTTATCTTATAGCGTGTAAACGAGCAGACGGGTCACCTGATGGTAAGAGACTACTGTCGCCCATGGATACCTGCAACTCAAGAGTCATAAGTGCGTTGCCGGCCTTTGAGATACGGAGTACGCTCTTTTCTTGAAAGTTTGAAGGTCGTATCGGTCCGGAAATACCGCAGGCGACAATTCGTTTCACAGATTGGTTGTGTGAGGCAAAAAGTTTCGTGAGAACCGCACAGTGATCGCACCGCACACTATCCAAGTGATGTGGATGATAGTTTTTTCACGATAAGTCCGAACAATTGATCTGATTACGGTAATATATACCTATAGGTATACTCTTTGCAAATCAGAGGCATATCACTACATATTATAAAAAAAAGTCCCCCACCGCGTCTGTCTGTCTGTTCGCGATAAACTCAAAAACTACTGAACGAATTTCATGAAGAAGGTTTAGGTACATAATTTGTTAAGGTTTTGTGTAAATTGGTTGAAATATGATGATGATTGTTGAAGATGTCTCTGCTACCCGTGCGATGCCGAGGCGGGTTGCTAGTAGAAAACAAAATATACCTAGTAAAGGTCTCCCGCTCTCCCAGAACACTAGCCAGGGGGTAGAAGCATTACCTAACACAGTAGGTATAGGTAAATAATCCAAGAAAATAAAGTAGGGAATGAATATAGCCACTTCTGTTTCCCAAAGGAGTCCTTTATAAGCCTCCTTGGGGTTGTTTTTGTAAAAAGATATTTACAACATATTAGTGGTAATTTAGTGGTTACCATTTGTTCAAAGTATTATATTACGTCACCACAGTTCCACAGAAATGACGAAATATCGGACAGTTGTTTCGTAACCTGATATAGATGACAAATCGCTGCTATCTGACAATTATTGTATTGGGTTACTGACATTATTTTTGGGTACTTATTGACTCGATTAGATTTTCTTTTACCCAACGTTTTCTATATGAACCTCCAGGAGTCGACGGAGGTTTGAAAAAGGAACACTTACTTAAATCACTGAAAGGACATGACTCTAGCATGCAGTTACAATACGATTTTTTTTTAAATAACTATCCATTTACAAGTTACGACCGATTGAATTGCTAGGTATTTTTACCTACGTTTTTCATAAAAATAGGTGGAACGTGTAAAGTTAAAGGTTTTAAATCATACGTATTTTTAATTTTGGAACTATTTACTCAGTTATTGAGAAAATCAGAAAATCAATCACTGAGAAAATAAAAAAATACGTACGGTTTAAAAACTATCACTTTACACGTTCCACCTACTTTTATGAGAAACGGAGGTTAAAATACCTGGAAATTAAAACGGTCATAACTTGGAAACAGACAGTTATTTTTCAAATTTGTTTGTTGTAACTGCATGCTAGAGTCATGCCCTTTCGGTGATTTAAGTGAGTGTTCCTTTTTAAAATACAATCTGTGTAAGTATTTTAATTTCAAAATAAAAAACTTTCCTTTAACCTCTAATGTGAAGAATGTTATTGCTTTGGTTTGCTCTTCGGTATTATGTCCGATAGTTTTATGCTAATAGCGGCATACCTAGTCATAGTCGGGTAGCTAAGTACAAATAATATACCTAGTTTCGCGGAACCCTCGTGACGTGGCCACGGAACCTTTAAGTTCCGCGGAAGTCACTTTAGAAATCGTTGTATTAATGAGTACTTAATTAATGAATTAATTAGCTATTCATCGTGAATATTTGTGCAAGTTTGGCGTTAATTTTATTTTTTTTTTGGTTTCTTTCCTCAAAAGGAAAAAAGGAACCCTTATAAGATCACTTCGTTCTCTGTTTCTCTGTCAAGACTATTTTTTCTCAAGAACGCGTGGATGTATCAACATGAAATTAAAATCACTGTCCCTTGAAGCTATAAAAAATCAAGCTTCTAAGTCTACACAATCAAAAGATACGGCCATTTTGGTCTTATATTTCAACCAATTTTAAAATTTCGCAGGTAAATCAAAACTTATAGGGTACTTCACATTGACTCACTAAGTATCATGAAATTTGGTAATAAGCGAGGTCTCACAGCACAAGTAAAGGAAAAAAATACGAAAGTCGCAAATTTGTTGTTATATCACAAAAAAAAAAAACACTTTTTCATTTTAAATTTATATTTTGCGTTTAGAACATTGACTCTGACAAAAAATATATCGATTGGGTTGGAATGTTTCGAATGGCAAATTTAACATTATCTTTTAATAAGATAGTGCAGCAGAAATCTTCGAATCGATTCTGGAGGTGTTCGAATTATCTATATTACAAGTTTGCATGGAACCCTCGGTGTGCGAGTCACACTCGCCCTTGTCCGGTTTTTCTTTTGTTACTTTCACTTAACTTGTTAGTTAACTTAATTTACTTAAAGTACAACATACTGTCCTAACTATTAAATATATACAGTTTTTCTCGAGTCTGTTTCGAAGAAGCCCAACTAGTTTCGGGCCCGACAGATGTCCTTTGTCAAGGGTGAAGCGACCTGTCGCGTCGTTATCATCATAAAAAATCAGCCAAGTGCCAATCGGACTCGCGCATGATTTAGTACTTGTAATATTTTTTTATTATTTGTTGTTATAGCGGCAACAGATTTACACATTCTGTGAAAATTTCAACTGTCTACCTATTACGGATCATGAGATACAGCCCGCTGATAGACAGACGGACGGACGGACAGCGGAGACTCAATAATAGGGTCCCTTCAGGTACGGAACCCTAAAAATTACAACAAAATCGGGACATTAAAATTTTAAGTTTCGTTCACTCCAAATACTGAATAATACCGCGATTAACTCAATGATTTGGAAAACATCCATCACATATACCCACATACATCAATATTATTGTATATTATTCATGTGTACCATACCAAAAACACATACTTAATAGAGTTTGATATTTTATAACTTAAGTAAGAATAAGTAGAGTTAAGGCAGTATGTTTAAATATTGCTGACAGAAAGAGGCTCCTACAAAATAATACATGAAATATAGATCTAAAAATTTAAACCAACATTTGATCAAACATTGCAATAGGTACGTTACGCAATGGGGGACTCACGGTTGACTTTTAATTTATGCTCAAATATTACCAACAGTTTAACCATTAGCGAGAAGGTCAATTGGTTCCCAAACTTTAATTAATTAATTGATTTTTATTTATTTGTATGATTGCATTCTATTAGTAAGAGTAAATAACTTGTCATTAACTATTTTTACAATTTTTCCGGTCTAGAAGGAAAATCTACATCAAAACTCCGGGGCTTTCTTGATTCGTCCGGAATGTGGTTTTATGTGGGGCGAAACGATACTGAACCATCTGCTGTGGGGCCAACATGAGTGTCATTGCATTAAGGCGATGACGTCAGAGCATTTACTCCTGAGTATTTAGTCAAACAAGTTACGAATTTAAAAAACTGAAAAACTCAACAGTAACTGTATGCTAGAGTCATATCCTTTCAGTGATTTAAGTATAGTATAGTAATAATACTACCGGTAGATTAAAAGTAAAATTCTTAATAGCCATGGAACATTATTATACAAATGAACACAAATTTATAATTGAAAATTCATACAATACAAGAAATATGAGACAGGGAAAGCTAATTAAACCAAAAATTAATCATTATTACGGAGAGAGAATGACTAAATATCTAGTCTCTAAAATATTTAACGAAATAGAATTGTTAAGAACAGAACCTAAAATAAGAAAAACTGTGTTAAAGGCAAAAATTAAGGGTGTATTGCTCGGAGAATGTGACACTATTATATGTGAATTGCATTCCCGCGATGCAGTTGACCCATCTAATTCGCTTTTGATTTCATAAGTTACATAGTCCAACAAGCTGTGTAGCTTGGCGAAAAGATTTTGTAATTAATTGTATAAAAAAGAAAAAAAAACAATAAAAAGTGTTCCTTTTTCAAATACAACCTGTATGGTAAAGGAAGCCATATTGGTGATATATATAATTAGGTGATATCAAGAAAAAAAGTTGTTTACTAAACGCAGTAAGGGTATATACTGCAGTGAGTAATTTATGCCTGTCAACTCATGTACTAGCGCTGTTTCTTGCATGTGCTTATCCGTGTCGTATTCTTCCTAAAGAATGTAGAAGAAATAGATGTCACTAAACTACTTACATCACCAATAAACCTTCCTTTACCCTATATTAAAGAATATCCTACTAATATTCCGTGGCTGGCGTGAATATCTTGACATGTCTAAAATTGCTATTTTTCAGGGTGGCCATTTTTAAGTTTTGAGGTTATATGTATATATTGAGATTTCAAGTAACGAATATTTTTTTGGTGACCGAGTGTAAGTTGATATAAGAAAATATCAATGTTCATTCACAAAATCATGTGAATCGTTAATTTGACATGAGGTTGTGTCAAGTTAGAACGTTAAAATGCGAAATGTCAAATGTTTCAAAAGTCGATTTCTCTAAAATTTATGTATATTTGAAACTGTAATTTTTTTTTATATGAATTCCTAATGCTTAGGAGGTATTACGCCAATAAAAAAAAAAAAAGTCGACATGTCAATGTGTTCACGCCAGCCACGGTATTACAAACGTGAAAGTTTATGAGGATGTATGGATGTGTGGATGTATGGATGTGTGGATGTATGGATGTTTGTTGCTCTTTCACAAAAAAACTACTGAAACGATTGCGATGAAACTTGGTATGTAGATAGCTGGAGACCTGGATTAACACATAGGCTACTTTTTATCCCAATATTCAAACGGGATCGGGACTTACGCGGGTGAAACCGCGGGGCACTGCTAGTTATTAATATTTATTAAAAGATATTTCCAGTGGTGGCTGACCTTGTATAAAATGACAGAGCAATTCATCTGGAGAGCCAACATTGTCCTCAGCTCATAAAATGTCTATATAACACATAGTGGCACGACACTGTCACATTCCGTCTCACACCGCAATATCGTAGCAATGTATTGCTTTTGTACGGTACAAATCATAAGCGATAGCGGTATTTGTAAAAACGCTTCTTTTATAAAATGCGTAGCAGTAATGTGTTTAAAAATATGACTTTTGACATATGTGTCTTTGAAACTTGTTAACTTTCTCTTTGAATCCATATTATCGGTTGCATTACCCAATGGTAATGCAACCGATAATATGGATTCAGGGAAAGACACATATACCTAACTTTTTTGTATTGACAAAAAAGTTAGGTTATGGAATAAGTGTCCCTCGACTATCATAATGTCTTGACATTGATATAATACTCTGGAACTTAACACACGGCGAGCACTTTGTAGACTCAAACTGGCCTGTGGACCTAGTAGTTAGTGATCCTGACTGCAAAGCAACAGGTTGTGGGTTCGAATGTACATGTATGTTTATCAGCAGTCTGGTTACCGCAGTACAGGCTCTACCTAGTTTGTGATCAGAGGGCCGCGCGTGGTGTGTCAAGTTAAAAAAAAAACTAAGCATAGCTTTTAGAATACAGGTAAACATAAGAGGACATTTTTTGTACATACATATGTATTGTATATAAAAAGACACAGACCAATGCAAAATACATATATTCAAGTACACAATAAACATTTACACTGAGCGGAAATCAAAACCCCGACCCATGATATAACAATCGAATATTCTTCTTCCACATGGTTATAATATAATTCTTTTCTATCAGAATTAAAAGAAGAAGAAGCGAGAGATATTCTTCTCCCGCTACAACTAAACTTAGCAAACAGCTTGTACCATACCCTAAGTGGAAGTATGTCGGTATGGGAAGCGCGGACTGCTCGCCGTCCCCCACATTATATCACTGTAATAAACGTTAGCTCTATAATATACATTATTTAAGTGTAATATTGCAAGAAATGTTATATACTAAATTTTTGTAAAAACTGTTTGGTCAATCTTAGGTATATTAGTGATGAGTACTAAGTATGAGGGGCTCGTGGCTAAGTGGTAACCGAGTAGCTTTGCACATCACAAGGTTAAGTAATACTAGAAAGGTCAGTCTTAGGATAGATGACCATTGTTAACACATTGAGACCCCTTCCATGCTTCGCAGAGCACGTTAAGCCATCAACATCTATGACATTCGTTATGGCTAGTTGGAGCCCTAATAAGTCCGACAAACTACAACTACAGAATTTCGATATCGCCTAGTACTTGGGTTGTGGAGGTCTGATGGCAGTCGCTTCAGATAAAATATCAAAGTTCGGCCGTTTCGTAGTTAGACTGAAAGCCGACCCCAACTTAGTTGGACAAAAGATGCAAAGAATTGATTTTGAGTAGGTACTAAATATATTTCAATTTTCAATCTCTGTCTGATCCCAAACTAGGCGAGCCTATACTGTGATAACCAAACAGTAATTATATTATAATAAAGTACAGTAGTATAGTTTAGTAGTTTCTAATAAACAGTAATTATAGTTCAGTAAATATAAAAAAACACGCTTTAATGGTGAAACGAATTAAGAAATAAAAAAGAGTTCCAGTAACCACCTCCTGGCTCCATCATCAGACCATCGTTACTAAGTTCAATCTGTTTGACTCTTGAAAACAAATCATATGAGCCCAAACTCGAGGGGCTTACTAGTAGCCACTGAAGAGTTCCACTATCCACGTCCTGGCCCCTTCATCTAGTCAGCTTAAAGACGCCAACTTATAGTATTGTCATCCGAACTCCATATATATACAACAAAGAATTTTAAGGTTAGTCACAAGGCTCATAAAAGCGAATTAAAAGAGAGAAACGACAAAATAACAAAAGAGTTCTGACATGCCTGTTGGTCCAGTGGTTAGCGATCCTGACTGCTGAGCCGGAGATCGTATACTTACCTAAATACTACATACGTAAATGACATACCAACGTTTGTTGTCCATTCTTTACAATAGACGACCGGGAAATCGGCATACATAGCGAAACGAACTAACCAATATTAGACTGGCAAACGCGAAAAAATAATTTTAACGAACAGACTTATAATATATTATATTTTACAGAACAGACGATGAACAGGCTTTGTATAAAGCAAATAAAATCAGTTGTTCGGATCGTACCATGTTTTAACTGTTAACAGTTTTAGGAATACCAACAAAATCACCCGCGTAAGCCCGTCCAAAGTACCCAAAATTTTTACCATTTTTAATGTAATTAAAGACCCATTTACACACCATGAAAAGTCCCCAAGTACTCGCAGTGTACTCGTGTGTTGGTGAATGTCGTTGTATTTCCCGTGTGTTAGTTAATTGCTGCTCACCAGCGTGGAGTATGCAAATGTTTATGATTCGCTTTGCTTGCACTGAAACATCAAAGTGTGGTCGATACTACGGATCTTTAATTTAGTCTTTTCTCTACTCTCATTTTTAGAGCACAAAGTACTTTCTAAACCTTGTCTAATTACTAACTTAATTAGTAAGTTCGTTGGCACTTATCGCCCTGTGAATACTAAAGAGTACCTATGGTATTTTCTGTTTCATAAATTTGAAAGACTTTTTCATGTGTTCAGAAGTAATATTTATGTCAACATAAATTTGTTTTTTTCTTTCTTTCTTCTTTATTAACAAATTATATATTACTATTTAGTGAAACAGATTCGTAAATTTACTCTGGGATCAGATTTTTGATATATTCCTTTACTGACAGCGGCGCTGGCGAAAACATTAGTGAACTAAAATATTGTATGGAGAAAATTCTCAATACTGATCGTAAACATAAAATTTAGGAAATCGTTTTAGAGGTATTGTCCCTTTAATCAATTAGATCAGCTACTATGGCAGAGTTCTAACAGATTCTATGCAATGGGTATTCCTTTTCACCATTGATAAATAATTATTGATATTCTTGAATAATTGTCGCGAATAATCTTTTCTCATGTTGCTCCTCTTACTTCTTCTACTTGTTTTAAATAAGAATATAATATTAAAGTTAAAGACGGATTTTTACCTTGAAACTTTTACTTGAGCCCACGTCACGTCACACGTGACGTGGGCTCATACACACACTTCACTCATGAATATTAAAAATCTTTCTTGCCTTGGCTTCATGTCTTCTTCTCGCAAAGAAAATATTATTAAACGTATGTGTTTGGAGGTACTAATCCTTATTGACTAAAAGATTTTCACCATATTTTTCAACAGCAATTTTTTAACCATAGTTAACGCTGAGCTTTGCTCATTAATTAAATTTAAATAAATCTTAATTCTAATCACTTTCCCCTTTATTTTTCAATTGTTGCAGGTCTAAGAAATATCTGATGTCTTATATAATTTTTAGATAAATAAACGAGATACAATCGAGTTACTGTAGTATACCGCGTTATTAAATTCGCGTCGCCGGAGTACTTCTCGCAATTTTCTTTAACTTTCTAAATTAATGTGAATTATACACTAAACATGAAACTAGCTACACACTGCTTTTGTACACAAATGTTATTTGTAAAGAAATGCGAACTTGTTTGCGATGTGAAAGAAATGTGGCTTGGAGTTAGTTTGAAAAGAGTTTTTTTATGTTTTCTAAGTGAGGAATGAGTACGTGCAACTGTTAGTGATTTTAAATAGTGACTACATATGGGGAAACTAATTTTTTTCTCTTTTTTCTTCCTCAATACTTTCTTCTAATTATGGACTAGTAGCGTTGCGTCTTCTGAATAACTTACTATAAGTTAAATCAATTCTACTGATGTGTAAGGGCCCTTCCGATTCTGTCTGGTTGACAACCCTCTTCCCTTCCCTATAGACGTCTGACGAATCTATTCATCGCCAGAACAAAACGTAGTATTTTGTTAAACGCCCAACCGCAGTGTTCTGTACCGTGTAGCTGTAGATAGTTCGTCAGCATAAACTATGTAAGGTACTAGATAAATACTCTTTATTGATATTTGGTTTAGGGCCTCAGTACCTAACTCTATTACGGATAGTTAAATTTTGTTTGGGTACAAAAAATGGCATAGGGTACCTTTCCTCCATAAAGGAGTGCTGTTCCCAAGGGATACCTCAAAAAGATCCTAAATCTGTATCAACACGAGGAAAGCCACTTGCAAAACCTAGTTTTCTTAGAAACCTGTCCGGGGTTCTTACTAAAAATAATTAATCATCACAATACGTTGACAGTAGAACATTTGTGTTTACAACCCAATCTCTTATCGCTTGCACCGTGACTTCGCCTGTTAAAAAGGCGCAGTCGTGTGACAGAAGCGTGAACGTAACACGTCTCTTGGTTAACAGGGAGACTGTATCGAGTGAGTGCGCGTGCATATTGCTCACCGCCACCGGAACGTAAATTAAAGAATAAAAAAACAATTAGAGTATCCACTGCTTTAAATTTTTCTGTTTTAGGAATGCTAAGAATCGATAAAATTGTTTAAAAATTAAAGAATAAAAACCCTTTTTTTATTATTTTTGGTTGGAAATTCATTATCTCCTTCCCTTTCATTTTCGAACAACCAAATGTAAGGTTTAGTAGCACTGTTAACTCGTTTTATAAAAAAATAGTGTTAATGTTTTATCACCATCTAGCTTTAAAGAAGAAATCGAAAAGTGTCTAAAACGACTTATTTGCAAAATAAATTCATTTACCATTTAGCCTACTTATGACCAATTTCTTTTCAATTACGAGCCAATTACTACAGAAGTAGAGTGCAGTCCACTCTACAGAAAACCCAGCTTAACAGTATTGCTAACAAAGTGTTGATTTCCTACTGCCGGGATACCAGCAGAAAGCTCTCTAGGCAACTTTAGAATAGCGAGTGTTTACAGGCATTAGTAACCACTTACATCCATGAGGACCATGTATAGATTTACCACTTTAGTGTAATAAATAAACATATATTACCTATATCAAAAAGTAATGATAACCTTTTATATTGAGAACTAGCAGCGCCCCGCGGTTTCACCCGTGTAAGTCCCGATCCCGTGGGAATATCGGGATAAAAAGTAGCCTATGCGTTAATCTCGGTCTCCACCTATCTACGTACCAATTTTCATCGCAATCGGTTCAGTGGTTTTTGCGTGAAAGAGTAACAAACATCCACCCACCCATCCATCCAAAACTTTCAAATTTATAATATTAGTGGGATGACCTCTCCATAACTTTCTTAGGCTCAATTAAACGCAGCACGTAGCTGCACCATTTATGAAACAATATGTCTCGACAGTTTTTCCTATTTTTTTACTTTTCTACGTGCAACCGGGAAATGGCAACACTTTACCCTGTTGTGCCTTAATTGCTTACACTTTTTTATTACTGACTCTGTATATTTTTTGCTCGCTTTACGGTAAAGTTTTGTTGAAAGGCAATCTTTAGGATTTAAATGTTGAGATAATAATGATTAGTGCTGTGAATTATTATTTTATAATAATAGGCGGTATACCTACATTCATACTACTCGCAAACATAATGATTTATAGCGAAGACCGTGTGATAGTGATTGATTATCTACTGATTAGATAAAAACCACGAATTTCAAATATCGATGATTTTTTTTGTAAAACATATTGAACTTACGTTTGACACTTTGTTTTGACGTTAATTTAAACACAAACTACTTTTAAACCGACTTCAAAAAAGGAGGAGGTTTTTTCGTGTGGAAACCACGTGTCCTGATGATGGGATCCTGGAGAAATCGAGGAATTCTTAAAATTTTATAGGCACACTTGAAGCGATTTCGGTATTTTTTATATTGACCCGTGAATTTGTTAATTTAATAAGTTTCACTCAAGGATGGTCTTCTTTAAATTCAAAGAAAATATTCCACCTCTAAGGTTGGGAAATTAAGGGATGTAAATTACAACGTATTACAATTTATCATGATTAAGGTGCATTGAAGTCAGTTGCACTTTTTTAAGATAATAATAATCAATAAAAATAAAAAAAAATTAAGTGTCTGTTTGTAATGTCAAAATAATAGTTTTTTTAAGCTCATAGAGTTATTTGCACGATACCTATGCCTAAAAAACAGTTTTTAAATTTTTTCTCTGTCTGTCTGTCTGTTTGTTTGTTTTGGGTAATCTCCGGAACGGGTGGACCGATTTCCGCAGGACCGTCACTGGCTGATAGCTGGTGTTATAAGGAGTAACTTAAGCTACTTTTATTTTGTAAAAAGAATTAGGGTTCCGCGCAAAATATATAAATATGTACACGCGAGCGAAGACGCGCGGCAACTGCTAGTTACCAATAAATTAATATAATAAAGTATTAATCTCGTATCTTTACCTTAACGTAACAAAACTAACGATGAGTAAATTAATTGAAATAATACCTACTTATACCTATAAGTTATTGTTATCAACTTAACTTTTATGAAATAAGTATGTCACGAGTTTTCTAACTGAGAGCAGCTATTATGTGGTGCCAACCTAGATCAGAAACTTGCTGATAGGCATTTAAAGCTTTGCTGTTTTCAAAGATAATTTACTTTACTGTTAATTAATTCTTGTGAACACATAAGTAACCCGCGGGGGACATTGGGTGACAGGGATACGGAAGTCGCCTGTCAGCGACGTTGGCGCCGCGGTCCAGCAAACATTAGAGTTATGTAGGTACTTAATGTACTGACTCTGAGAGTGAAGACCTAAGGTTTTGACCTACTATGATGAAACGGGTAGAGCGCTTCGTAACTTAATCTTTACTAGCTTTTTTAATTATTAATTAATTAAGATTTTTTCCAACAGTTACTTTTGTAACCGTGCCTCGGAGAGCACCTTAAGCCGTCGGTCCCGGGTGCCATACGAACATCTGTGGCATTCGTTACGGGTAGTTGGAGCCCTAAAAAGTCCTACAACCTGGTCTAACTACAGAACTTCGATATCGCCTAATCCAAGTATGATTGGGTCTGATGGCAGTCGCTTCTCGTAACATATCGAAGTTCGGCCGTATCGTAGTTAGACTGAAAGCCGACCCCAACTTAGTTGGGAAAAGCCTCGGAGAATAGTGAGTTACTTTTGTTACCCTCAGGAATAGTAGCTCATCAATAGGTCATCTACTTTTTGCTGGATGAGAGGTACCCAATGTCTTTTTCTGTACTTGAAATGTGTGTTTATTTTAGCGACATGCTAAGATATACATACACTTGATATGACAATTATACACTGCAATATATTATGCAACATGCAAGTATGCATGCCCAACACAACCCGCCGGAAAGGATCACCAAGTCACCACCTCAGAATTTGCTAGACGGTGAACCGTCCAGCGCTGATTGGCAGTTGACAACCCGCTGACGTGACTCACGGTAGGAACAATAACTTCTTTTGACAACGTATATGTATGTGAATTCCGTAATTTCTTTTTCCTGTTATTTACTGTACCTCTGACAACGTAATGATCGATTGAGTAGTTAAAGCGTGAAGGGAAAGGCAATGGGGGAGAGCCATGTTTCGGCGCGTATAGGCCGGCTCCACCGGAGTGATACCACGGCCTCACAGAAAACCGGCAGTGAAATAATACTTGCATTGCTTTTCTCCCAGTGAGTGAGGTTACCGGAGACCCTAACCCTCCCCCCCTCTCCCCCTCTTCCACCCTTACCCTGCTCCCACTTTAAAGGCCGGAAACGCACTTGTGATTCTTGGGCTTTGAGCTGCAGGTGCCCATGGGCGGTGGTAGTCATTTACCATCAGGTGACCCGTCGGCTCTTGTGCCCCCTATAAACGGATATTGCTTATGCGGATATATTGGGAAGTATGAGCTCCCATCAGCAATCAGCTCGAGCTGTTCCACCTGTAACTCGAACAGCTGTTGCCGGGAAGTGCGAGCTCTCTAACGCAAGCAATGCAATTTTTATGAAAATATTATCATCACTACATATTATAAACCAAAGTCCCCTGCCGCGTCTGTCTGTCGGTCTGTCTGTCTGTTCGTCTGTCTGTTTGCGATAAACTCAAAAACTACTGAACGAATTTTCATGTGGCTTTCACCAATAGGTAGATAGAACAATTCATGAGGAAGGTTTAGGTATATAATTTGTTAAGGTTTTATGTAAATTGGTTGAAATATGATGATGATTGTTGAAGATGTCTGCTACCCGTGCGAAACCGGGGTTTGTTGCTAGTTAATAACATATTATTATTGCTCTATCCCTGCGGTGCATAGATATCAATACACGAACACATGATTAGTAATTCTGTACACAGAGGTGAGGACATTTACGGTATAGCTTGATTGATGAGTCGATCTAATCAACGATTCACACGCTCAGTCGACTTGATTGACGGCCGGGAATTTGAGTTCGTATCCAAATCACTGGTAAACTCTCTTAACACAGTATTTTAGGATGCATCTACAAATACTAAGTAGTACTATTAATTAGTACCTACTAGTATTTGTAGTCGTAAAGTAGATTAATAGCTAATGTACTTATGTATAGATACGGGAATTTAAACGGCGGTAGCGTAATGGCTAAGGCGTCGGACTTGCGATCGAGTGGTTGCAGGTTCGAACCCCACCCAGTGCACTACCGACGTGGCATTTAGATTTACTTTAGTTGTTAACAAGAATACTACTAGTGTGACTCGCGTTACTAGTAATCTTTTTAAAATAATAAAAAATTAACGCGATCACGTTTGACTGGCCTGTTGGCCTAGTGATTAGTGACCCTGACTTCTATGCCATAGGTCGCGGGTTCGATTCCCACCCGAGTCTGGGTGTTTTTTGTGTCCGTTGTTTCTATGTTTGTAAAGTCCCCCGCGACACAGGAGTAATTCCTAATGCGGGAGTTGTCTTTTATAAAAAAAAAAGAAGTAGAGAAAAGAAAATTGGTATTATCTACATACCTATGAATTGCCTGACGTTGCGACCAGGTTTCATTGGTCGTGGTTACAGGCTATGCAGGTTGATGTTTGGTATTCTTTAATACCCGGTTCCTATAATCAAGAAACGATTCGTTTTGCTTACGGACAGTAAAATTTTCAATACAAATTCAACAAAATTTTACCGTCCGTAAGCAAAACGAATCGTATAAGAACCGGGCATAAGTGTACCAATAATATAACAACCGATGTACTACAAATTGTTCTTACCTGGAGAATCGTCAGGCATATCCGTGTAGTGGTGTGGTGCAGTGGACGTTTGACTCGCGTATAACAGGTTTAACTCCCGGGCCTCGTTCTCTTCTTGTGCTTGTTGACGGCGAAGGGCGACCTGAGGAAAACCACGTAATTATGAAGGCATAGACCAGCTCAAGTGCCCATAGCTTACAAGTATTATAATGAACTAATAAATGGTTGATGACCGTTCAAACAAGGGAATGTCGCCAAAACTCACACATTTGCAAATAAATCTGTATATTCCAACACACAAAAAGTAATAACGTGATTGGTCAGTTAACGTACTCCGATATCGCGATACAGCCAGTAGCCAATCACGACAATGTAAATGCTTGCGGATCTCCGCATAATTGTGACACACGTGTGCTATTGCCTCTCGTTTTTGTTTTTTCGTGTATAATATCTTTCATTATTACAATGTAATTATCGCAAAACTGGACACGTTTGAATAACTTGTAAATTTATACTAAGTATACCAAGAACAGATGGTATTTGACAAGAACATAGGTACATATACATTCTCACGACTTTCTCCTCCTCTTTCCTTACATACTTGAGGTAGCTTCCTCTAAGGCCAGTAAATCTTTCATACAAGCCACATTAAACAGGAATTTAAGACAAAATTATCTTTAAAAAAAAGTATAACCACTTCAATGCACCTCAAAATATCAAAATCGCTTTAAGTATGCCTATAAAATTTGAAGAGTTCCCTCTATTTCTCCAGGAGTCCATCATCAGATTTTGACCTGATGACCATGGGACCACCTGGGAAGTATAACCCTTTCAAACAAAAGAACAATTTTCCAAATCGGTCCAGGCGTCTTTAAGTAATGGGTGAACATATCTACGTAAAAAAGAAATATACAGTGGAACACAGAACCTTCTCCTTTTTTTAAGTCGGTTAAAAATATAACAAGCTTCATGTGAGAAGGTTTTAGAAAGAAAACATACGTTCTAGGACAATACCGCTTTCATTCATCTATTCTTACTAATATCATGAATCTAAAAGTAACTGTCTGTTACATGTCCACTCTTAAACCGCCCAATCAATGTTGATGAATGAAAATGACTTTGGAGAAGGACAGGCTATACTTGAAGGGGCTGAAATAGGGAATGACAGTTTTTATGGGAGACTAATTATTTATAAAGGTTACCAATATAAAAAATCATAATAGGTATTTCTTTTTTAGGCACACGAAGTTGCGAGCACCAGCAAGTAGCAAGGCAGAGCCATGCTTTGGCATGTATGAGTCGGCTCGACCGGAGGGACACCACGGCCTCACAGAAAATCGGCGGGAAGCAATGCTTTTATTGTGTTTGCCGAGCGAGTGAGGTTACCGAAGACCCCAACCCCTCCCCTCCCCCCTCCTTCCCCTACTCCCACCTCAAAGGCCAGCAACGGACTTCTGACTCTTGAGTTACAGGTGTCCCTGGGCAGCGGTAGTCACTTACCCGTCTGCTCGTTTGCCCTCAATTCCATAAAAAAGGCAGTTCTTCCACCAAGCCTTACCTGAGCAGCCATGACACGTTGCCGCTCCGCTATGAGCGTGCATTTGGCACACACGCAGTCTCGCCACCGGCAGTACCTCTTGTGGCCTTTCAACGCCGACACGACTCCATGGTTCCGACAGCGCGCACACTTCGGCGTCCGCTGGTGGGGCAAAGCAGACTGGTTATTATGTAGCAACTTCTTTGGACTAATGCTCTCTATGTTATTGTGGTTATGACCCTTAGGAAATTTGACCCTGACTACTAATAGACTTGCTTCTGATTGCTGTTTCTACTAAAGATCTTAAAGCATACCTTAGCATACCCTACCCCTGTGTACCTACAATAAAGGGTGTAATTAGTTCAATACCGGTTTCTAGCAAGGTCTAACATAGCCTAGTCAAGGAACTGAAATACCTAAATTTTGGATTACCACGCATTTTTATTTTAGGATAAATAGTAAAAAAATGCGTTCATTAAGAATTTCAAACCTTCAAGAAAAGAGCGTACTCCCATCTCAAAGGCCGGCAACGCACTTGTGACTCTTGAGTTGTAGGACTTGTAGGTGTCCATGGGTGACGGTAGTCACTTACCATCAGGTGACCCGTCAGCTCGTTTGCCCCCTATAAAATAAAAAATAAGCATTTTAATACCCGCAGTCTGGACAAGTGGGGCATCATTTTTTTTTAACAATTAAACGAAAAAGAAAGGTATTTTTTTACATTTCGTGTGATATCACATTTCCAGTACGTTTTTCCTCGTATGTGTTTAGCGTTTTTTGTTCTCCATTAAATTACCTACAAAATGAGACTTGTACAAGGTCGCTAAGTGCTTTTGTTTAACAGCAAATGAAGGTCAAAAAGAGCGTTTTTTTTTTCAACATTTCGCTGGTTTGCGAGAATGACGAAACTAAAAATTATTGATTTTAGAAAATGGCAATGTTTTGTGATTTCCGCTAGAGTATTTGTCCTAAATAAGTATATAATGAACTTGTCGCTTTCTAACGAACGATAGCATGAAATCGGAGTTGCCTCTCTGTTCAAGATAAAATATCAAAGATTTATGATCGTTTGGCATACTTAGTTCGTACTTAGTACATACGTAGACGTCTGAAACTTTCTGAAATTGTAGCTTGTGATGTTATTAAAAAGTGCTGTAAATTTTAGCGAGATTGGTTTTAAACTTTTTAAATTAATAACGATAGTTTTTTTTTAGCCTAATTTGCAAAATGCGCAATTTTTTTCCAAATTACCAAAACTAGTCAAACCAGCTTAGAAAATTTAAAAAACCATCTAAGTTTATGAGCCCGTTGGATTTTTTAATGAAATATTGATTTTAACCGATCTTATAATCATATTTTGAGACACTTTTACAAATCTTTTTATTACTTTGTTCAAATAACCGCTTTTTAATAGATATCTTATTAAATATATTAGGTATTAAAAAGCGGTTATTTGAAAAATCCTACAATAGTTTTATTTCTGTACTAGCAACCCGCCCCGGCTTCGCAGGGGTACAAATTATATACCAAAACCTTCCTCATGAATCACTCTGTCTATTAGTGAAAACCGCATGAAAATCCGAATAGTAGTTTTTCAGTTTATCGCGAACAGACAGACAGATAGACGCGGCGGGGGACTTTGTTTTATAATATGTAGTGATAGGTTTCCGAATTACGATTTTAAAAAATCAGTTATCTCAAAAGGTCGATTTTTAAGATTAATATCTACAGTTTTAATCTGGGCGTGCGATATCTATGTGCTGTTTGAGAATTGAATAATGATTGAGAAATTTCTCAATGAAATGTTGATTGTTTATTATCTTATTACCTACTTTGAAAGAACAATTCTTGTATGTATGTACTTATTTATTTATGTGTGTATTTATTTCGGGTAGCTCCGAAACGCCTCTAACGATTTTGATGAAATTTTGTATACAGATACAGTTTTGCATTTTAAGTTCAACTACATACCTAGTTCTAGGTATTTCCTGTAAAAACGCAATTTTACAAATAAAAATACGATTTTACAAAAAGCTACCGGTCTCCTGGGTACCTGCTTATGTATGTTAGAGCCATATTGGGCAAGTTGTACATCCAAATGTTGCCATGGTTGTGTTGGAAGAAGTTAGAATAGGTAGGTACATCAATTTCTGACCGCATTGGAGCCGCCGAACATTTAGCACAACTAGCGTCCTCCTGTTCTTTTCTGCTTGTCAATAGGGTTACTAGCACAAGCGTTATTTCCGCGGTGTTTAAAATTATGTTAAAATTTATTTGCTTCTTAGCTTATTTCCTTAAAACACACACCTACATGAAGAATAGGAAAAAACAAATAATAAACATTTGACTCTCAGTTTACTCCTAAATCTAAACTACAATTTGGTTTAAGCGATCTGTTGATTCCGCAGATATCTCGCTCACCGCCTCATTTTGCGAGGAGGTGATGTTGGCCAAAGAGGCGGCGTTAAGCCTATACGAAATGACGAGTACTCTCTCGTCACGCAGAAGACACAGACGCATAGTGCAGAACTATCTCTAGCCTTCATAAGCGCTGGCCTGTGGGTACCTGGTGGGGCTGCCCGTTACCCTAGCAAACACAGGCCTGAGACAGGCAAGGCCCCCCGTAATCCACTGTGTAGCCGCCTACTGACCAACAGGGGGCCGAGGTCTGCAAGGGTTTCCGGAAGCTTTCTTCTTAGGCTATGCCCGGGTGCCTTTCTTAGACCTACTCGTGACGGAACACCGTAGGGTTTTAGTCAGTTTGATTCCGACATACAACTTCACATTACCTCCGCTGCGGCGATAACCCAAAGCTATCTTAATCAGCGAAGTTTTTTTTATTTTATGAAATCTCATTTCATTGAAACGCGTCATGAAAGAAGCACAAACAGTTCAATAAGATGCTATGAACTAATAGAAGTTAGGCGCTACAAAAGACCAGAAATGGTCGAGGTGGCACTAAGCACTTAAAGAACAGAAGTTAAAATGTCTCAGAACCCGTTACGAATTTCATCAGAAATACGTGTACCTATTGGACGAATTATGAAATGGTACAAAGCTATTTCCCTCCTTAGCAAAGCAAAATGCAACGAAATTCACGATGTTTCCTTTAATATATAAAAACCTGAGTCTCACAAGTCATATCTCACAACGTTCTTCTACCGCAAAAAGTTGTGAGATCTTAATTGTCTATTGCCTAATTAGTTAAACTTACAACACTTTATAGTGACCGATACAAGATCCGCACCGCATCCGCATCCCCTCAAATTTAAAATGGTACAAAATACTCATAATATTAGAACGAAATGTTAGAAGATGGAATGGATAAAACATGGGTGCGATTCCCACACAGGACAAATAATTACGTGATGCATGAGCATGATCATTTGTTTTGGGTGTAATTTATCTATGATATGTGCGTATTTAGAAATATATCAGCAGTCTGGTTACAGGCTATTCCTAGTTTGGGGTCAGACCGCCGTGTGATATGTGTCAAGTTTTTATTAAAAAAAAACATGGCATTCATATTCAGTCACATTTTCTCTTCACCTAGGTACCTACGCTAAATAACAGTATCAAACGACACACAAATAAGTTTTGTTTCTATTATCTAATAAACAAATATAAAAATGGCGAACCCATATTATGTCGACTAACTAACCAAAATGTATCAATTACTTAAACTCCGTTCCCGTCTATTCATAATTTAATAAACGTAACAAAAATAACACAGTGATATATAACATTAAGCTCTCTATAACAACGTATTATTTACAAACAATATAACAAATTAGTAGTGTTACATTACACTGAATATCCAATGCGAATTTTGTACGTAGGAACATTTTGAAAGGGGCAATTTGATACATTATAATTTGTACATCTACCGCGTGATTTTGTAATTGTAATACAAATTATTTGTAACAGGAAATGTTATTTGAAACTAATAGTTTTGATGTTTTGTAATATTTGCGTTACTTTATTACTTGTTTGACTAGTTTAATATAGAGATTATAGGTCAGAAATACTCAATCTTAGGACAGAGTAGTTGATATTATTTATTACCTAATGATTCTCCATTTAAGTGGAATTAATTACAGGTGGTATGTTTTAAACATTTTAGTGTAATAATTGACGGTCTTATCACTCACAGCGATCTCTTCCAGACAGTCGTTGTAGGGAGGGATAGCGTCAGATGTAATTTATAGTAGGTAGTCTGTGGTCTGCTTATATAAGGTAAGGGAACGAATATGTAAATATTTACAGGAATAAAATGTATCGAAGCACGTATATCCGTGTTCTGGAACCAATACCAAGTACAAGTTATCCCATATTTGGGTCGAGATAGCATTGTGTAATAATACCCTTAAAAAAGAAAATAAAATGAGCCATAAAGAAAGTACACCTACTCAAGAACAGTGAGTAGTTTTTATTAAAAAGAAATATATTTAGGCAGCTACCTACAGATCATAACTATTTGGAATTTTAAACAATAAATTAGGTAAATACTGTTTGAATCAATTAATTTGCCTAAGGCAGTCATTTCATCACGCTATTTAGGTACTATAAACTCTTTTTTTTTCAATACATAAAGGTATGTTTAAATGTAAACATTCCTTGATAATGAATGCTTAACAACCGTACGTACTCCTAAAGTAAAAGGGGTTTCCGGTGTAGGTATTATTGCAGTAATAATACCTACACCGGAAACCCGACTCGGTAACACTCTGTTGTTGTTCTTGATGATGACTTATTGAACACTCTAAAACCACAAGGTATTTCCATTAATTCCACTAGGTTCTGAATACTATTTCTAGCGACTTCGTCCGAGGTCCATCAGCTGGGATAAGCAGGTACCTACATATATCGAGGTACTTGGTATTTAAAATGTTTTTGAAACGAAATTCCTTATCGCACGTTACACTTCAGACACTCGGCGGATGAGGCCAATTGGAGAAAAAATGCTGACCGCGAGTTGATTAATTTTATTTTTACGCCATCCGTGGTTTCTGGGCGATACCTCTACTGTAATTTGACTATGGTTATACACCTACTAATTATCCATAGATAATCTATATTAGTTAGGGCAACGTTTCACACATGGCGCAATTTTAATTTTAATAAGTAATATTATATTATATTAGATATATTAAGAATTTTTATTATATTTTGATACAATTTATTCGATCCATCAAATTTATATATGTAGGTAGATATATATAGCGAAAGGAGCTTCGTTCCTACCGGGTGTCCCAAACACACATTTTATTTAATAAGAATGATATTGAAATACAAATTAACTTCAAAAAAAAATTAACTCAATTTTACTGTATTTTTTTGTGTGTTTGCTACGCGATTGGATATTTTTTGCAAGAAATTTTCTAATGAAACTTTTACGTACCTATGTACCTACCTAACGTTATTTAGAGAAACTGGAGTCGGTTGCACTTTTTAAAATGTATACATATATATATTAAGATACTTTAAACTACATTCACACATAAATAAACTTGGCCATCTCAACTACATACCTAGGTAGATACATTTTAGAAAAAAAATATGTAAAAATTGCAGCTGATATTCACTTCTCAATTAAATTGGCAAATAATTAGATATATAAGTAATAATCAATATAATAGGTATGCTAAATATTATATTATTGCAAAACCTTCGCGGTTAGGTAGGTACTTCGCCGCACCGCAGTAGGGATTTCCAAAGGTATTTTCCATCTCAACAACGGTTTTACGCATATCGTAATTCCAAAACTTTTTTTATAGTTTCACAAGCTCAGATAGAAGAACCATGCGATAAAACAATAAATATACCTAAGCGAAAACATTGAACTTAAATTATTTTTGTACAAACTAAATAGCTTGCACTAAAAAATCCATAAGACCATTTTAAACTTTACAAGAATACCTTTTTAGATTATATTATCATGCTCCGACACAGAACTAAGGCAACCGACTTAAGTCAAAGAAGTGGCAAGCTGAAGTGGCACGGAGCTGGCAACGTTGCCCGTAGAACCGATAACCGTTTTGGTAGGTAGATGAGTTCTAGGGTGAAGACCGCGTCTAGGGTAACGTAGGATACCCTACGGACAGGTGGAGTAGCGATCTGCACAAAACGGCGTTAAAAAACTGGATGTGGAGAGCTGACGAAATTTTCCGTCCAAATAAGTTTCAATTGCATTTTCCTTTGTTGCCAAATGCTGCTGATATCGAGTTAATCACTGTATTAGATTGCTTAACTATTCAGTAATATTAAAAGATGAAAAAACAAACAGATCTAGGAGCAAAAATATCGAACGAGCAAGAAAATTAAATTAACTAAAAATTAAAAAAAAAAAAAATCTATCTAATGGTGTCAATTCAGGATAACACAAAGTAGGTAAAATTAGTATTTTTTTAATATTAAAACATGAGTTTTAATAACATATTTGGTAAAATAAAATCCAAGGGTATCATTTTAACCACAATTATGATAAACATTGTTGCATATATATGTACTTTTATCTAATGTGGTGTTATTATCAGTACGTAATTGGTACCATTACTTCCGTGAGAACCTATTAAATCAATTGTTTCTCATTTAATCAATATACCTACTCGTGTGTTCAGTATTTTCGTTAAACTGTTCAGTTACAGTTCAGTGAATTTGCTTATGTTCGACGTAATCTGCTTTCAAACAATAAGCGGGAAACGTACTTCAGATACCTATTGAATAAAATCCGTGCATCGGATCCAAATATGGTTTTCAAGAGTAAGTATTTAAAAATTTCACGTCGAGTTGTAGCACTAATCAGAAATGGACGAAAGCGCAAGAAAAACGTGTAACGTTAGCGCGCCGACGGCACTAAGTACGACAATTACATAGTCATAGTCAAAGCTTGTCACTGTCACGTCAAAGAAAGCTTTTTAATTACTTTTCTATATCGCTTTTATTATTAAAATAATGTGAAACAAAAGGCTATTAACTAACTTAATCTACTTACAGGTACTCATAAAGCTGAAGAGTTTGGTTGAACGCGATAATCTCAGGAACTACTGGCTCGTATTGAAAAATTATTTTACTGTTAGATAGCCCATTTATCGAGGAAGGCTATATAATATTACGCTACAACCAATAACAGCGGAGCATCGATGAAAAATGTTACAAAAACGGAGAAAATTTACAAACACCGACGAAGTTGCGCGGGTCAGTTAGTCTATAATAAACTATATCTAAAAGCTTCCATAATAAGTGTCAATACCTAAGTGATAATATAGGTAACACTGTGATAGGTTAAGTTAAGATAAGATAAGTAGTACCTAACTACTCGGCGACTTATTTTCCGTTAAGATAATACAGTTAAGAGTAACTATCTGATACGTATAAAGTATGTAGCTACTAGAACAGGTACCGGTACAGATACGATACTTAAGTATATCATCGCTTTCTGCTTAACACTTACTGAACTAAAAAAAGTTAATATTTGAATGAAGTTTACATTCAACAATATACATATCATACTCACAATAACTAATAATAATATTATATATATCTTTGACAATACACGATCATTCTTTAAAACAAAAAAAAACTATCAAACTACTTTCGAAGAATTATGTACCTCATTAAGGAAATTTAAAAATTATACATACAAGAAATAACGTGTCAAAGCATCTACCTGATATCTTTCAGAAGCCCTGAGGAAGAAGGGAGGCAACGCGGCGAGCACTGGATGCTGCACCAGCTGGGACACATCGACACCGTTCGGCAGAGACATCTCCATCGATACGTACAACAATATAACAACAACAAATACAACAGTCCAACACAATACTATAACATTCTAAAAACAAAAACACAAATATGTTTTATTAGTTTTGTTATTTTCAAAAAAAGAACCAAGTCTCGCTTCGGTTCACGAACGTTACAGTTAAGGCGACGCACTCCACCGAGTTGTTACGAACACTGTTGATTCATTTTCAATCCGACTGTTGCCGGGGCGGCGCGTGACAGGGACGGAACGAGAGCGAAACGACACACTGTATTAAAAGCTATATTTCTATCTCTCTCACACTGTAGTGTTAACTGTATATGTTGTATCATCCGGTTATATAAAATGTTGTAAGATGAGAGGCTGCGTTCGTCCAATGGGAGAGCGTTGGGACCCCGCCTCTGCGTTGCCATTGGTTCAAAAATGCTGAAACTTAATTTACAAAGGTGGCTTTTTTGAGATGCGAGTTTTTTATGCGGACAAAGAGTGAATTGAATGAAGCACAAAAAACACAATTATTTTGTTATTCGCTCGAGGATTTCGTTTCGTTTGTTTTATTGTTCACAAGTTTATTGTTGATTGTTATTTAGTGGTCGTAATGTGGTCGAATATGGTCGATTGTTTACTAATGAGATGTTAGTTGGGATAACTTTGTTGTTCGTGTTCAAGGGTTTTATTGCGTATGATGCGTTCTGACGTTATTTTTGTATAACTGTTTGTTTTTGTCATATCTTTTTAGGAAGATCTTTGAGGTTCAGTAATGGTGAATGTATTCGTTTCTCATTATTTTCATCTTTGAGGGGAAGAATATGGGAAAAAAATTAGATTATAAACTAATGTACTTACCTATTAGTACATTATACATTTTAATTTATAAAATACCCATGTAGCTATGTTCAATTAAAATAAATGGGGATCCATTCCGTACAAACCTATACATCCCTTACTTACCTACCTAAATTGTGACCAGTCACCACACATAGGTAGCTTATTGGACACCCCGGTTTAGTGGTTGGTGGTCCTGACTGCTATACCAAAGGTCGTTGTTTCGATTCCCACCCAGGACAAATAATTGTGTGATGAGCATGATCATTTGTTTTGTATCTGGGTGTCTATACATATTTAAATTCAAAAATCATTAATTTCAATTAAACCCATTATAGGTATTTTTGAATTGTCAGGAATAGGTAGTAGTCAGTCAGACTAAGTCAGTCGTGAAGCTAATTGTATATAAGTATGTTTATCAGCAGTCTGGTTACCATGGTACAGGCTCTGCCTAGTTTAGGATCAGAAGGCCGAGTATGAAGTGTGTCATGTTATTATTTGCAATACTTTTTTATAAAAGCTAGAGCCCATTCTGTTGTTACAAAAGTCTCTAAATTAAACTAAAAATCACAAAGATTGAGGTTGATCTTGTCGGACGATGACTCGTATTCTGACAAGTTATGACTAGAGTTATTTTAGTTTTGCATTGGCACATTGCTTTGTAGGTATTGTGCCTGTAACTACATTTCGAACGAAGAAAGAAAGAAACGTCCAACCAAAGCGAAATGTCCTCTCATCAACTGCAAAGTTGAAACTTTAAGTTGGTGCTAAATGAAGTCTAAATCTAGGTAGATATAGGTATACCTATTAATACGTGAATAATTTCTTTGCAGGTAGGTTACATACCTACTTTTTTCACTACCCACACTACACACACTACCTTTTTCAGAAAAATTCAAAAACGCAGGAACGTGAAATTTTGAATAGGTAGGTACTTTAATTTTACCTTATATGTAGACGAATTTCAGAAAGGAAGTTAAAAATTTAAAACAATAGATATTTGTGACAAATTTAAAAATGACCTAAAAACGGCTGCATCTAACTATACGCGTCTATACAATGACAAGTTAAACCGGCCAATTAAATAAACCAAAAATGAATTATAGTCCAAATTCCATCGCCACGCGATCTCTATTAAGTAATATAAATCGATGCCACCACAGAATAACCGATTAGACAGACCAAACTAAAATATCTTTAAAAAAAGTCTGACTTATTAGAAGTCAGAATTTTTATCCTATAGGTACCTACATAGTCTGCATGGCTTAGTCTAGTATCTACCGGTGTGCAGACTTCCGAAACCTTTAAGAAGATATTTTTCTTCATATCTAAACCTCTACGGGCACCGCAGGATTCTGCTTGAATTAAAGCAGCATTACTTGCATGGGTGTGCCGATAGGGGGCAAGGAAGGGCAGCTGCCAAAACAAATAAAATTGCTCCCCCCCCCCCGCTTTTCTTCCCTGAGCCAAAAGCTAGTGCTATATTCCTGCTGGTTAGAAGTGTTAGCCTGGGGATTTGTTGGCAGTGGACAAGTGACACCACTTCTGTTGTGGGGGTTTTAGAGAATAAACGGTTATCATCAGGCTAGCCATGTTACCAACAAAGCACCTTGTGTGGTTCACCAACTTGTCAAAGAAATGTTACTACCCACAAAAACTACAGTCATAACCCAGTGACTTCACTGCCATCTCAAGAAAATTGAAATCAAACTTAACGGCAACCGTCGCCATCTTAATTCTAAATTCAAATATCGAACGTCAGAAGCGGAAGGTGCGTTCAAATTGAAATATTTCAATTTACTTGTCGGCGGGAATTCGATTTAAATTACAATGAGAAGGACGAGGAGTGCGGGGCTTGGTGGGAGGCCGGGAGGGTACTAAGGGAGGTAGTAGGGGGGGGGCTAGGAGTAATTATTAATGTATAACTGAATATCTGCGCGTATTGTGTTTAAAGCCGATTGGGAATTTTTGTACGGGGTGTTAGTGAGTTTTGTTTTTAAGTGAATTTAAGGGGTGATTTCTTTAGTTGTATGTAATGGTGTTGGATCGAATGAAATTATTATGTTTTTAAAGTACGTAAGGTAACTTTTTTGTGTAGTTGTTTACAATAGTATTTTGCTTAACAACATAGACGCCTATTACCTATTTAGTTTCAGCTGCAAATATTGACATAAACAAGCTGACATACAAGTATACACAGCCAATTGAGAGCACAGTAACTGATGTTTCTAAAGGATCATAACACTATCTACTTGCAGCTGAACCAGGGTTTTGTGGACGACTACGTGGGCAGAAATACACTGTGCCTTACTTCATTTTCCAAGGTACCTTGTTAAGGTCACCGTAATGACACAGTCACCAGTAGTGACTGTGTCATTACTCGTGTCATTTTGTGACCCATACAATATCATTTTCCTGACCTTTCATTCAATAGATGGAGCCACTGAAGACAGAATCTGGCAATAAGACTCACAGCTATTTTTTCTTGATTGGGTAAAAAGTCGAATCGAATCGAATTGAACGAACGAATTGAACGAACGAATCGAAATTTACCTAATTTATCAAACTGTACCTACCTATTTTTTTACCGAGCCTTGGTCTACTCAATAAGTATCTACCCATAATAACTTTTAAACTTTCGCGTTCCATGATATAATTATGTATAGCACCAGGTTGCACTGGCACCACGGCCACCTGGTCAACAGGCTGACTCGACGTCGATAAAAGTACCTATAAATAAAAAATCTAAAATACCTACTCTACTCGTTTGCAGCCATATCTAAACCATAAAAAACGCGTGAGGGGTCTTTGGAACCCCCGGTTGGAACGAAGTTCCTTCCTTTAATGGATTGAATAAATTGTATCAAAATATAGTAAATATTGTAAAAACTCGAAATTAAAATTGCGCCATCTGTGAAAGTTGCCCGGACTAATATACGAATAATTGGTACACCAGATAATACAGTAGCATCGCGCAGAATGCACAGATGGTTTAAAAATAAAATAAATCAAGTTGCGGTCAGCATTTTTCTTTCTGCTAACACATTTTTCCGGCTAGCTGGCCGGCCGCTGAGCGTCTCAAGAGTAACGTGCGATAACGAACTTTTTTCCAAAAAACTGTCGTTTTTAATTGTTCCAAAATACCAAGTATACTTATTATTTAATCAAGCACGTCACATAATGACGAGGTGTTAAATACTTATTTTCAGTTTATTTTAAGAGATCAATTAAATTCTGAAGATTTTTTGTCGCTAACAATGACCAGGAAGAAAAAAGAACGAAGAATAAACCCAGTTCTCATACAAGTAATGGAGGCTGTTCTAATGTATAACAGTTTTTAACCGACCTGGAGACCTTCCAAAACTTGCCTTCATCCTTCACAGCTGTATTCATGCCACCCTGTATAACAGAACAGATACAGGTGTGGCCGGGCGAGGGGCAGGGGGGAGGGAGACGCCAAGGCGCAAATGAGAATTCCGCAGAGCAACGATCAATTCGCGAAATGTGAACATTTCGTAAACGTCTCAACTTGGGGTAGAGATGGGGGCTACTTATTGTCGATATAGAGATAAGATAAATTACGATATTTGTCTAAACATGTGCAGAGTTGATGTTACAGTATAAAATTGGTTTTAACTTGAGTGGTACTATATGATATGTATGACAAGATTGTATTTTTTTATAGTAGTAAGAGCATAAATAATCAAGATAATAAATTGATGTTGCCGATTAATCACTTTCAACATAATTTTTTTTTTTTTTCTAAATCACGGAATTAATGTTGCCTGTTGGTCTAGTGGTTAGCGATCCTGACTGCTGAACCGGAGGTCGAGGGGTTCGATTCCCAACAAGGACAAATAATTATGTGATGAGCACGATCATTTATTCTGTGTCTGTGTAATTTATTTATCTATAATATGTAGGTATGTATTGAGTAACATACGTATGCTTTTATTTTGTTGTGTATGTTATGTTTAGTAAGTATATTTATCAGCAGTCTGGTTACTGCCTATTTGGGAATCAGACGGCCGTGTGTGAGATGTGTCAAGATATTATTATTAGAATACGGGCCTAGTTATCAATAGAAATACAACGCTATGCTGTTACTTTAATTGAAATAAATTTAAATAAAACCGCGGCTTTTTGGTTTCTATAAGACGTTTTGACACCTTAATGGTGTAAATATTATTAACAGTGGTTTTAATTACATTAAATAAAAAGCTCTAAAAATGATTGATATTGTACCCATTGATGCCACACTCGGATAAATTCATTGGGTATTTTGTTGTTGTTCAACTGTACACAAGCATTTAGGTAATAGGCATTTATACCTACACCTACATCATTTAAAAAAGTATTTTTTCCAAGATTGTAACTATTTACTTACTTATATAGATACTTAAAGATAAGAACAGAAAACCTACAATCGATCTACAAAGAAAAAGCACAATTAGAAAAGATTCATCACACAACGAAACTTTAACAACCAAAAAACTAAAACATACAACCAAAAATGTATCGATATTGACAATAATAACTCAGCCCATCCCTACGCGAGCGTGGGAGCGCGCGAATATCTTCGCAAGCGTTAAAATGAAATGTTCGCAATTTGAATATCGTTCTGTACAACCCCCCCTCTCGTCCCGCCCCCTCCCGCGGCGAGAGAGGTCTCTCGCAGGAAGAAATGTTCTCGCGGTTGGATATATTTACTTTTTTTTGTAGGTTCTTCAAAACTAATGCTTGGAACAGGTTTTCGATACGTATTGGCAACAAGGATTAAAAGAAATGCTTAATACATATTTCTACTTACTTGTTAAACATTCGACACCAACGTCGGGGATTCAATTTCCGCTTAGTGCAAAAATATTTGTTTGCACGAATACCTATATCTCTTTGCATCGGTATCTTGCATTGTTTTGCATACGCAGTCGTTTTTAGGGTTCCGTACCCGAAGAGTAACCAACGGGCTTCGGAAACGGTGGTGGAATTAGTTTTTTTTTTGTTTGAAAAGTGACTTGATCGAGAGTGTTCTTAGCTAAAATTCAAGAAAATTTGTTCAGCCGTTCGAAGATCATCAGCATAAAGAATCTGACGTAGATACAAGAAAAAAAAGGTTTAAAAGCACGTTCCTATAACGATTCGTACGTACGTAAAATTTTCATTGAAAATTCAACGAAACCCGAATTGTTTCTAGATTATAGGAACCGTGCATAGATGAATATACCCAAATAATGGCCAAGTTATAAGAGAAACTGTGATTAAAAAAAAAGAATCAAGTTGAGAGTTCCAACGGTAGGTAAGTACAGACGGCATATGACATGGTCTCAAACAACTCATTTAGTACAATTCTTCAAATAAATTTAAACTGTTACAATTTTACTGAGAGGAAGTAGTTTACACAAAAGCAAACTGACATCAACGACTAAGAAACAAGTTAACTTAAAGAGAGACTTCTTCTTACACAGAAAGAGATGACCATACACACATATAGTAGTAGGTAGGTAGGTACACATAAACATCCCACTAATCCCACTAATATCATAAATGTGAAAGTTTGGATGGATGGATGTTTGTAACTCTTTTACGCAAAAACCACTGAACCGATTGCAATGAAACTTGGTATGTACATAGCTGGAGACCTGGATTAAAGCATAGGCTACTTTTTATCCAGATATTCTTACGGGATCGGGACACGGGGCGCTGGTAGTAAGGCATAAAAATAGATCAAATTGACCAAAGTCCCGATTAAAAAGGCAGTCCCTACGTTGTGTTGATTTAAAACTAAATCACCTACGGGTATAAAAAGTAAAAATTTTGTTTACAACTAAGTATACACTACAGTAGATATGACTATTTAAAGGATACATTTAAACTTCCATACTTATTATCATGATAAACTATTTATTAACTAATTATTAATTGATAAACTTGCCTTACTACCTAAAGGCTACATGATTAAAACAATGTTTTTTGGATTTTATATTAATAGATTCTTTTCCTGTCTCCTACTTGACAGACAGGGTCCATGATGGTTACCACACCTACCTAGTTTTTTGGATCTTTTATAACATTATGGAGTGCAATGAGGATAGAAATAGACAAAAAAGAAAACAGACGCGCGAAGGAAAATATTGTTCCTGCGCGGCATCCGGTAGTGGACCGGTATTATATAGATACCTTCGTCGATTCCATCTGGCCACGAATAAGGACAAGTAAAAGAAGCTGACGGGGATCCTTCAGGAATGAAAAGGCAGAAAAAGAAAGAAGCGAAATAACATGTCAAAGTTAAAAGAACTTGCATAGGATCTTCACACTGAAACTGCCAAACGTTCCTATTTTCCGTATATTTTTTTATAAATTCGTTACCTGATGTTGTATGTGTTCTTATCAACGCCTTTTTCTGGCGTGGGCAAACCCCCACGTGTCATCACCTCACCGGGGCTAACTGTTAAGTGGTATGTCAAACGCAACGACTAGAACCACACAGTGCTCCGTCACAGGTTTGTCTATCGCAGGGGCTCGTGTATCACTTAAGAAGGAAGTCCCTAACAAATTAAGAAAAATATATGATTAATGTATACATAATTAAAATTAATCAAGTGGGAGAGCCATGCTTCGCCACGCATGGGCCGGCTCGACCGGAGTGATACCACGGCTTCACGGAAAACCGGCAGTTAAGCAATGATTTCGTTGGCTAACCTAACCCTTCCCTCTCCCCCTTTCCTCCCTCTCTCCCTCTCCTCCTCACCCCTTCTTCCCCCCCTTCCTCTACTCCCACCTTAAAGGCCGGCAACGCACTTGTGACTCTTCGGCGGTAGTCACTTACCATCAGGTGACCCGTTTGCTCGTTTGCCCGTTATACCATAATAAAATACATATATTTCCGACACTGGAAACCTGTATTTTCATTTCACATAAATCTCGGATGCTGTTACCCGTAGTCCCACCTTTATTGTCACAGCTCCGCTATAATAATCGTAGCGTGATGTTCAATAGCTAATGACCTTCCTGAAGAATAGAGTTATCAAATGTCAAGATTTCAGCACGTTTAGCTAAAAAAAAACTCAGGTTCTTTATAGTATCTAGTATAGATAACTCCTTTAAGCACTACCTACTTAAAACTTGGTAGATATTAAAATGTAGTACAGGTATTATTCTGTCAAGTCTGTAATTATTACAATTTAGCTGTTGCCCGCGACTTCGGTGGAAATTTTGATGTATAGATATGTGTTTCTATCCCACGGGAACCGTACATTATTCCGGGATAAAAAGTGGCTTATATGCTATTTCAGAATATAGTTATGTAATCTATCTCTGTGCCAAATTGATTGAGGAACAAACATCCATCCAACCGAACTGCCGCAGTTACAATACCTAATTACCTAGTATAAGATTATATTTTTATATGTAGGTAGGTTTAGGTAGATATTTGTTATAACCTAGTGTTTAGCGGGTTCTGTTTAGCATTGCCTGGTACAAATAAGTAGGTACATATTTGTACCAGGCATTTTGAAATTGATTTCTCTTTTTATATATAACTAGACATCTGTAGTTCACAGGTTTTTTTATTGTAGTGCACTTTATTCTCTTTTATTGTTATTTTTTCTTTCCGTGTAATGCTGGACCGGTTTAAGACTACTTGGTTAGATGAGAACCTTTTCTTTTATAGATAATATAATATCCTTTAAACATTTACACAATAAATAACCAAGATCTTAGTAATTGTGTGTATCTGTATTGAAGTATACATACATGCAGTCCTGTACACGGAATCAAAAACGGTTGACAGGAAGACTAAACGAACTTACCTGTCAGATCTTTTCACGTAATATCTACGTGACACAGGCAATATTTTCATTGGATAGCAACGTAAATACATAGCAGTGCACCGTATATATATTCTGCGGCAGTTTTGTAACAGTCTTGCAACAGTTTCCTCCAATGGAGGGTCTGGCAACAGTAGCGGAGCGCGCTATTGGTCCGCAGGGAGGGCGTGCGAGCGAGCGGCACTTCATTAAGGCGAATGTCGTGAAAAAAGCCATCTGTTCGTATAGATAGATGTGTTGAAATGGGAGGGTTTTATGAGAGTTACTGTTGCGTTAGAGGCTTATATACTGAAGGTTTTGAGGAAATGAGTCGCCAGTGAATCGTGTAATCTGAAACAGTATCCAGTACATGCCTAGCTGTAATTAAATCAGATAAATAAGTATATCTACTAATAGACTTGTGACGTTTGACGTCGATGTCTTGTGTGTGTGTGTGTCTGTCTATGGCATCGTAGCTCTCAAACGGATGGACCGATTTCGATGCGGTTTTTTTTTCATTTGAAAGCCAGTTTCCTTGCGGTGGTCTTTAGCTATGTTTGGTGAATATCGGTCCAGCAGTATAAGAGTATTAGGTCTTTTCCAAAATGATGTAAGGCATTTTGTAATCGTTGAAGGGATTTTCAGTTTCACACTTTTTTATACTACGTCAAATATGTATAAACTGCATTATTAAGCCTGCACTGAGTATTATCTGAAATATAAAGGTATATTGTAACATAACTTGGGATTGTTGAGAAATTAAATGCTAATATTAGGTTAAAAAATATCAATGATAAGTACGATAACAACAACGAGAAAATATTGTGACACTGACGTTAGAGTTTTTTTTTTTATAATGTTTGTGGCATCATGTTTTTGACAGGGATACCATGCATAAATTAAGGCAAAACTAACACTGAAGTATACATTCACTACATAAACTACGACTACATACACGAAATAATAAGATTACTAATTATTATCACGTATTATCACATATTATTATTTAACCATTTTATTTTAAAACGATGTTTATTTGAATTCAACCATTACCTAATGGTTTATTTTATAAAATGGCAACATTTCACTTAAAATAGAAACGGTCATTGATTCAAGTTTTAGTCCTTGTAAGATTTAATTTCAAACCCCAAGTTCTATACAAGAGATTTAGGGTCGAAAAGTCACATTAAAATCAATATTTTTTTTAACATTTGAAATAATGACGCGAACGTCTAAAAGTGAAACCATGAATGGGCATCCATCTTTAAATTTATAGTTATATTTTAGTAACAAAAACAAACTAAAATGTGCAATGAACACTACTTAACGGAATGTCATATCTACGTAAGTGCATGTGGTGCTAGCCTGTTAGTAATTATTACACTAGACTAGCATTACTGTAGGTATTACTGTAACCTATTACTGCAAATGATTGTAAATAGTTGTTGGTGAGCCAATAAAGAAAATAAAAAGTAGTGAAGAAAAAGCTATGTCTGGAAGAAATCGCCGTGTGTGCTAAGACCGCCAATTGATATGCCAATATGTATGTTACAATGTCTGTACTATTAAATGCTATAATGGTGTACGAAGGTGTAAGATGTAGGGTGTAAGAAGCTAGACAACCCTGACACAAGAATTTTCAATAACTTACTAAGGTTGTCTCAATTTGTGTTATACCTATTTAAATGTATGAGAAATAATAAAAACATTATTATTATTACTATTCTCTTTATTAACATATACCTATTTAACATATATATTACATTTTTAAACACAATTAGCTTCACGACTGACTTAGTCTAAGTGACTACTACTCCTGACAATTTAAAAATACCCATAATGGTTTAATTGAAAATTATGATTTTGATGTGATATGAAAAAAAAAAATTATAAATATAAAAAAATAGTGTCCCACCGGTACCGGTGGTTAGGGTGCCAGAGACAAAAACCTCCTGATAATACGTGCCGTATCGAGAAGGACCGCCTTTCTGCATCGGGCCCTTAATCCAGCTGCCTAACGTGAGCCTCTGAAGGTGTTGGTTGAGGCTCTTCGCAATCAACCCATGGACTGATATGACTATCAGCATAATGATTACCAAATCCACATCCCACATGTCGACATTAGTTCCTGATATTAGCGCGTTCAACCTAACAAACAAACTCTTCAGTTTTATGTTATTAGTAAAGATTTGTTATTCGAATATGCGCCACTTACCTTCTAGTGTTGTGTGTATACGTATTGGCAGTAGGAACCTTGCCTTCATAGTAGCTGTGTAGTTGTTTGCTACATTTAACTAAGTAGCTTAAAAATGGCTTTACAAATTCAAAGTTTAACTAATAATAATAGTGCAAGGCATCTAAACAATTGTTGTGAACAAGAATCGCGATCGAACGATCTCAAACTAACCCTTTAGGCCTTTTTATCGCGATATTCCAACGGTATCGGGACTTACGCGGGTGAAACCGCAGGGCGTAGCTAGTCTTTAATTATATGAAAAGGTACCTATTACTGGCGGAAATTTTTAAAGTGCAAAATTTCTTTAGGCACGTTTGAGCACCTTTACTATGGGGAAAAAGCACTGAACTCGTGACCGTCACGCTAACAATACATATATGGATCCACTAGAGGGCGCTAATCTAAACATTGAGTTCTGTCAGCTCCTTATTAATTATCACCAACCTGCTAATGTGACGTTTTAAGTTCGTCGTTTCGTTTAAGTTTTAATTTCTATCGGTAGTCCCATGACTGGCTATTTTTTATTCTAACTTACCTAGGTTTAATTCCAACGGCACAAAAACACAATGGAACATTGGTTTAAGGCTCGAGACCCACAGATGTCGAAATAAAACATAATGTGAAAAATTGCATGTTCCCATTTCCTCCAGCCAGATATTTTCGTTCGTCCCCAAGCTGAGGTCAGCGCTTGTATCACACACAGACACACGTTTATTTCTACTTCTGTATGTTTGTTTGTGTGGGTGTGTGTGAATAGGTCGGCAGCGGCACAAATGACGGCGTGTGTCACCGTCATGCTGACGGCATCGCCTAATAGTAAGACATAACATGGATGTTCCTACATTAGGCAAGCAGTACTCAGTAGTATAGTAATATGTGGAGATAAAAAATATTAAAGTAAACCTCAAATTGAGAATACGTTGAAATTGCAAAGAAAGTAATAAAAGTTGCTTTACTTAACTGTCAAAAGTCATAATGATGCAATAAAATTCTTTAAAAATACTATATTTTTTTTAAGTGTGAATTTTTTTGTTTGTCATACTTTCACGCTTTATAAAGAATTATATTTAGCATACACGTAACCAGGGGTAAAGAAAAGAACAGGTACCTTTAATTGAGAAAAAGAGTAACTACTGTTCCCGATGTAGGTATAGATTGATTGATTGATAGATTCCACGGATGGCGCAATGGTTTAAGTGGTCACTTTGCTACTACGCCGCGCCGAGTGTTGTGGGTTCAAATCCCACACGTGACAAACATTTGTGTGATCCACAAATAGTTGTCTAGAGGCTGGGTGTTCTTTGTGTCCGTTGTTTGAATGTTTATGAAGCCCCCCGTGACACAAGAATATTCCTAATGCGTGAGTTGTCTTTTTAGAAACCAAAAAAACAAGGTTCATTAACCAAAACTACATTAACCGCTGCAAAGCCGCGTCAACTAGTTTGTTAATAAATACCTTATTTTATAAAAGGTATGCGTGAAATAAAACAATCAAGTTAGGTTATCTAAACAATATTTTCATTGTTTACAAAGTTGACTTAAAACGCAATTTTTAAACTCCCTAGAAGCAATAAAATTTTAATTATATTTCAGTAATTAATACTTATAACTACATATAATTGAAATATGAATAAGATCTGGGAATGAGCAAATAAGTAATTTTAAGAGTTGGATAGAGAGTTACTGAAGAAAGTTTATAAAAACTTATTAACCAACTTTAAAAAAGGAGGAAATTCTCAATTCGTCGGATTTTTTTTATGCATGTTCTCCAATTACTCAAATACGTCTGGACCGATTTGGAAAATTCTTGGCAACTCGAACAAAAAAGGAGCTATCAAAGCGTTTTGTTTGACTTTTTAATGTTTCGACTGTGGAGAAACGGGTTCTACGCCCTCTGCCCTCTAACACAAAGGCTAGATGATCATGTCTGGCGGACCGCAACCCAACGGTTGATCTTGAGAAGTTGTATATATACTAATCGGCGCGATAACTCTCTTAGCACGATGCAGGATCAATAGTTAATACGTAGTTTCAGCTCGTCTTTGCTAGATGATGTTGTAGTATGTTTTTGCTATATAGAAGTCACCACATCACTCTCTTCCAAGAGCAGAGGTGGATATGATGATGAGTCACTTGTCTATGCTGTCTTGTGGAGCGTGATGGTGCCAATAGTGAGTATTCATTCCAGTACGCGCTAGTTCGAGTGCGTAAAAACTGTATTCTGCAAGTCCCAGGGAGTCGGGGCTGCATGCGGTGCTGCGGTGCTGCGTGCGGTGTTGCATGCTGTGCTGCGGTACTGAGTGTGGTGCTGCGGTGAAGTACCCAGTGAGTCAGGGCGGTTGCTGCGTAATGGCTGGCTCCTGCGTAGACGGGAGAGAGATACTCTTCTTACGTGAACCTTAGGTGCAGTGTCTTGTGCCTAAACGCTGACGAGGCCGTGCAGATGACGCTGCCGGTATGTGGTTTACCACATACCTACAGTGGGATATTTATATCCCTCTTGAGGCCGAGGATACTGGCTTTCTAAGACTTGATTACCGCTCATTGCTGTAGGAGTGGTGACGTTGACGTGGACGGTGGACATGAAGGTTGCTTCAAATCACATTGGGATCACCAATGTGGAGGAACCGGTGTTGTGTCCTTCCAACACAAAGGGAGGATCCTCCGACCAGGCGAGGTGATCAGGTAAGTAGGTAAGGTTGATGATGGGAAGTTGTATATTTACTATGTTATGTTGTAGTATGTATTTGCTATCTGTGGAAATCGCCACACGACAATGAAACGGAAGGTGTAAAGAATCGTTTCCAATATTCAAATTTTATGGAACTCTAGATATGTCTATAAGTAAGTAGTTACCGTATTGTTTCCTAATCCAATGCAAACACTATATGTGACGTTCTGTTTCCTAAATAAAAAAAATAAAAAATAATTTATTAATTGAAGTCAGCAAGCATATCCACTCTAACCTGTCCAGTCTCGCTGACCAACAAAAACATAAAACAGTGGGTAAGCATCGGCCGGCGGTCGGCGGTCCTTTCCTCACATAAACTCGTATTTTTTACTCTGTGTACTGCAAGTGAGCTTGATCGAGAGCCGTCAGCGCCCGCTTTTTCGACTCAACCCTTCGCTGCTTGCTGTTCTAAAGTTTTTTTGTGGCGGTAAAGTATTGTACGAAACGCGTGCCCCGTGAGTTGGTTGGGAGCTTTCTAGTTTTGCGTTTAGGAATTACATATTGGGCGATGACATGGTTAATAATATGATAGTTTGTTAACAAGTGTTGCTTTCTGCTGCACGAGTTATAATTTCGATAGATTTAAAAAACTCAATTCGTCGTTTTTTTCAATGTTTTACGTGGGAGAGCCATGCTTCGGCACGTATGGGCCGGCTCGACTCCGCTCGATACCACGGCCTCACAGAAAACCGGCCGTCAAACAATGCTTGCATTATTTCGCCGCGCATTATTTATTGTTTTTGAAGTGAAAGTTCTTTAGAATCGTTGTGATTTGAAATTCGATGAAGCGAAAAACTCACACTAAAAAGAGACAAACATTCATAAATAGGATTTAGCCTTCGAGAAAACGAGATAGAATACAAGTATACAGTGTTTCCTATAATCTTTGTCTTTGAGCCTGCGTCTACGTCTACTACGAAGCCTTCATAAAATGCGTCAATGCCAACGTGGTGTCATGTTAGTGCATTTGCGTACTTCAATTTAAAATTCGTTGGTTAATTAATTTATGTTAAATATTTAACACATCTGTGTTAATTTAACCAATAACTTTTACATAAATTATCTAAAATAAATTTTATTAACATTAGTAAATTATTTGTGTTGATTTTAATTTTTATTTCTCATTCTCTCGGAGGTTACTTTTTTGAAGTTTCACTTCTGCCGTGTGTGACACACACACACTTTTTTCTTTTTAGGGGTGGTGAACAAAAAAAAATAACTTCTTAAAATATTACTTTATTCAAGTTCTGATGATGTAATGCATAATAAAATGATTAAACTCTTTTTTGCACAAATATGTTGACATTACGTACACCCCGAGCTACGCCTCTCGAACATAGTAACATATTGAGTAGGCACCTACCGATATGTCCACGACCCACATGCCCCGGGCCTGCATCGTCAGTGTTCCGGCCGAGACTCAGACTCCCTCTAGTCTACTTATTATGAATGAATTCTATCCTACTAATATTATAAACGTGAAACTTTGTCAGGATGTATGGATGTTTGTTACTCTTTCACGCAAAAACTACTGAACCGATTGCGATGAAACTTGGTATGTAGATAGCTGCAGACCTGGATTAACACATAGGGTACTTTTTATCTCGATATTTCAACGGAATCGGGACTTACGCGGGTGAAACCGCGGGGCACAGCTAGTATTCTCTAAATATATCACCGTGTCCGAAACAAGATATCGAAGGTCTCCGGCGGGTGCAATATGAACCATCCTTAGTTCCACGACGACAACTAATTTCTAACCTTGTATTGTATTTTTTATTAGATAGTTTTGAAAAAAAATTAGGTGTACCTACCGTAAAAGTGAATTGTTGCATTTTTTTAAAGATAATTTTATTAAAACTCATTTAACATACGTCCAATGTCGGTTTAGGTAGGTAACACGCCCTGATTACGTATTGGAATGAAGTTCGTACGTTAAACTTCAGGCGCTCGGTGGATAAGGACTAGACGGAAAAAGTGTTAGCGCAACGAAAAATGCTGACTGCGAGTTGATTTTTTATTTACGCCATTTGCGTGATGGTACTGTAATTTGATGGTGGTTGTATACTAATTAGAATAGAATATTTATTTATTTGCACAGAAAGTATTGGTGATGGTGTTATCAAGAAAGTTGGTACAATCTACCAAAAGTTAGACATACAAACATTGTGAGGTCAAAGAAAATAAGTAAAATTCAAATTATTAGCTACAAATACAAATAAGTACAATCAATAAAAATAGCTATTAAAAAATTACTATAAAGTACAAAATTATGAAATAAGAATCACTGAACACATAAAATATTCGAATAATGTCAGAATAAATTTTGTAAATGACGTTGAAATGTATAAAAAATTTATTAATTGAATAATAGCACATTTCAAATAATAGAGCTCTCAGTTTGTTTTTGAATGCTTGGATCGTGCATATTTTTATTGAGTCAGGAATTTTATCGTATCTACCCTGTAATGCATGACGTAGTTCGTGACGTAGGTTGTGACGTATAATGTTATATATCGGAAGTTCGCCATGAAGTACGTGGAGATTATCTCTAATCGAAATGAAACCACTTCTTATTAGAACTGTAGAATAACTATAACTATATTTTCTGATGGAATACAAGAGCTTATATAGGAATTAATCTAGGTTATCATACGTAGCACGTTACGTATGTATGACATCACAATATTATTCATTTAAAGGAATGCCAGGAATTTATGAACTGCCGATATATAACATTATACGTCACAACCTACGTCATGCATCGCAACCCATATGATAAGACCCATGCCAAAAACATTGTTCCTAGGTACACACACTCACACAATCAATTTCTATTGATTTCTTATAGGACCTTTTCTTGTATTTTGATACAATTTATTCGATTCATCAAATATACTTATAGGTAGGTATATGTTTTTTTATGAGATAAGTGGCAAACGAGCAGACGGTACACCTGATGGTAAATGACTACCGCCACCGGGCACATACAACTCAAGAGTGACAAGTGCGTTGCCGGCCTTTAATATGGGAGTAGGGGAACGTGAGAGTAGGGGAAAGGGGAGGGAGGAGCGGAGAGAGAATTATTACATTACTGCCGGTTTTCTGTGAGGCTGTGGTAACACTCCGGTTGAGCCGGCCCACACGTGCCGAAGCATGGCTCTCCCACAAACAAAAATAATGTAGGTATAAGAAACTTCGTGCCAACCGGGTGTCCCAAAGACACTTCACGCGTTTTATTATTATTTCTATTACTGTGCCTACTTCATCTTTAATAATCAAAAATAAAAATTTAAAATACCCCCGATTCGAAAATCTCTTCAACGATTACAAAAGAGCTGATGATCTTCGAACGGCTGAACAGATTTTCTTGAATTATATCTAAGAACACTCTCGATTAAGTCACCTTTCAAACAAAATAAACCGCACTTAAATTGGTTCATCCGTTTAGGAGCTACGACGCCACTGACAGACACAGACACGTGAAACTTATAAGACCCCATTTGCGTCGGGCGTTATAATTGAATTTCTGTAGGTAATTGGACATGGAAAAAAATACTTGCTTGCTACAACCATTTTGTCTAACACAGTAAAGGCTCGTCAGTCACATTACTTTTTATACAATTTCTCCACCCCGAGTTAATAAATTAGGTGTGTCCTCGATTTAGCAAAAAAATAACAACACGGTTCATCGTACAGGTCATTTTAAAAATCCTAGGTATTAGGTTCCCGGAGGACTCCTTCCTAGGGTATACCCGGGTTCCCCTGCAATAGACCCACTTGTGACGGAACACCGTGTGGTTTTAGTCGGTTCGATTCCGACATACCACTTTATTGTTAGCTACGGTGAGGTGACCCGTGGGGGTTTCCACACGATAAAAAAAAAGGTATTACGACTCAGGAAGTTATTATAAATAACTAGTTTTTTAATCATTAAGTCAACTCAGATACAAAATATTGTTTTGTGCTTATCAAGTCCTATTTTTCAGTTAACACATATTCATAAAATCTAGAACGATAAATTAAATAAATGATTTGTCTAAAACTTTACAGAAAAAGAACACGCTGACGACATCTATGACTAAGTAGTTATACCACTAAAATACTGTAAATTCTAATAGCTTTCTGCTTCTGCTACCAATCACTAGATGGCACTTTAAGCAGTTAGTTACACTACCAAATGACGTAAAATTAAATGTACAAGATATCAACAGCTCTACGTTACTGTATCTACAACGTATGGTTTTAATCTGTTATATTATACATTTTTCATCTCTGGCAGCTTCGTGTTCAAAGAAGCTAGACAAATTCTCTTTTCAATTTAGATCAGCTACGTAATTTTGTCACTTAAATGGGTTTAAAACGAAAATAATAATTAAACTTCCATCTTTTTTCGCATACTTTAATCGCATATACTCGCTTACCATTATGTTGAGCAGTGTGCTTGTTTATCTTATTAAGAAAGTTTTAAGTAAATGCTTAGAGAGAGATGCACAAAATCTGTTTACCTTTTAAACCTTCAAACCTTTACTGTGATCCCCACAGGTAGGTACACTAAAATCATCATTAGCAACATTATGTTTCCATATCAGTTCTGTTCTGCTACAGCATCATAAAAACACGAGAGTGTTAGGCCGCGTTACTAGTATAGTATTATGTTATCTGTGGCCGCGTCTTCGTCTGCAGCGTCGAGCGTTCTCTTTACGAAAAAGCATCACTCCGCTGTAGTCGCGGACGGACAGAGGAATTACGAATTCACGAACCTATTATAGGTGTTCCTAATTAGGACTAGCAGTTCCCGCGCGGCTTCGCTCGCGGGTACATATTTATATATTTTTGCGCGGAACCCTAATTCTTTTTCAAAAATAAAAGTAGCCTAAGTTACTTCTTATAAGACTAGCTATCTGCCAGTGAAAGTCCCGTGGGAATCGGTCTACCCGTTCCGGAGATTAGCCAAATCAAACAGACAGACGGACGGACAGACAGACAAAAATTTTAATAACTGATTTTTAGGTATAGGTATCGTGCAAATGACTATATGAGTTTAAAATATAACTATTATTTTGACATTACAAACAGACACTTCAATTTTATTTATTTGTATGTAGTATGTATATGTATTGTATGTATGTATTTATTAGAGATGCGCCGAATAGTGGTTTCACCGAATAACCGAATACCGAATATTATTCGGTTTAACCTTTACCGAACCGGATATTCGGCCGAGTTATTCGGTTTACTATTACATTGTTTTGCCGCGTATAAATGTTGATTTAAAGTTTAAAAATAAATATTGTTTTGAGGTTTAAATTAAATGTTGATTTAAGGTTTAAAATAAATGTTGACCATACTAACTATAGGTTAAGAAATAAATATATTTTCTTTGACTTATAATATAACATAAATCTTACATAAGAAGTCTTGTCTTTTATTCCTACACCTTGGCTACGCCCAGAAAATAGAAAAGCTTGAACCGAATATATTCGTCAATAAAACCGAATAATTCGGCCGAATACAAATAGTGGAAAAGATGCCGAATACACCAAATACCGCATACCAAACGAATATTCGGCTCATCTCTAGTATTTATGTATTGATGATGATGTTTGTTGGTATTTAGAGTAGTGTTATTTAGCATCTGGCCGGAGGACTATAGTAGAAGTAAACCTGAGACTGGGATACTGATTTTCTGCTTACACTTCTACAACTTATACATTTCTATATTGGCCCAGGTCTGCCTGGGTCAGTTTCATCTCGACCTTTGACCATTATTATGGGTACCTATTCCGTAACAGCGGTCTAAGATATGCAATAAATTTTTAAAATTTGTTAAATATTTTAGTTTTAATCCAATGAAACTTGGACCAAGAGAAGCACAATATATCCCTTTAGTCACCTAAAGGTCAAGCAGAAATCTCCTGTGCCCTACTTCCAGCTACTTTTTTAAATGAAATCGACTCGGAGAAACATCTATAGGTCCCCATCTACTTCAAAAATTTGTGTCTCCTAAAAAAAACAACTCCCGCCCTGGGAAATACTCCATGTGTTCACGTTTACAAACCTCTATCTAAAAAAAATTCACTTTGGCAATCTCGGAATAATTGTCTGTGAATCAAATAAATAAATAACTATCCTATATATAATGATCGAACCTACAATAAATTAAACAGTGGCAGAGTGTAGCTGAGTGTACACCTCTTCTTAATACCACTGCGGCATCCGTGCACTCTCTGTACTAACATTCGTCCTAACTGCTTATCCGTAAAATGCACGGCCCGAAGTCACGAGGCACGATGTAAAACATTTGTGGAACTAAACACAAACATTTCGCAAACACCAACAACACTTTTAACTGTTTACTAACTTGCCAACATAACAATGGACGCTGGCAAAACCATCATTTTATAAGAGCAACGGACCACACACGTAGCGGTAGTTAAAGTGAGTTTTTTAATTATTCTTTGCACTAAACTTCTCCTTTGAACCACACTTGCACGCTTAGAAAATTTAAAACCAATGACTGAAAGAAATTCATTGATATTGTTATTAATATTTATGGTAATTTATTTGATAGTATCTCGAGAAGGTATTCATATTCAAAAGAGACACCAAACCATATCTAAAAATCTTGATTTTTTCGACTTCCTGGGGAAAGGTGGAGTGAAAATACAATATCTATAAGCGATAGGTACTTTAATAAATATTTCACTTCTGCACATAGTTTGGAAGTCACCTGATGCGGCTGAAAAACACTTCAACAGCGCTGTTTCTGTCTGATTGCAGTAGCTTCGCCAGAAAATAGCTAGACAGGTATGTCTTTGTCAATCGTGCAAATAATTTACTCTTATTCAATCGGAACGTAGAGTATAAAAACTAAGAGAATTAAGTTTAATTTGATTTTATTTTGACTAAACCTAGATTGGATATAATAGCTTTGAATGACCATAGAATTGATTTTTAGTCCAACCCAACAAATAACTCGGACAAACATCCTTATAACTAATTAAGATTTCTTTCAGATACCTTCAAATATGAGGCGTGTGTACATTAGACTGTTATTCCTCACTTTCTACCTCATCCAAACAAGTGCCATGATGATGAGAAACGACGCCCTTATCTCGAAAATGGTCTCCAACTTCCAAAAAGACAACACATTAACTATAGAGACTACTCCTCGAGGTGAGATGCAGCCGCAGCAACCGAAGAACGTACTATCTTTAATGCAGAGTGTTCTATGCAAGAACTTCCCAACCATACCGTGTGATATGATTGTTGAAGATGCCACTTTAAGAACACTTATAGAAAGATCAATTCAACAGTTGAAGTACAAGAAAATGTCTATGGAAAAGACGACGTCATTACCTGGCTACCATCTCACACTGTTCCCAACAATTAACAGTGAAGATCTCTCGAACTTTCTTCAAGTAAGTGAGACAGGATATTACAGTAATAACAATGCAAGACCAGAAAAAATAAGAGGACGGAAACATAAGAAAAAGATGTCAAAAAACCAAGCCGAAGAGAAAGTCTCTAAGAAAAAAAATACCAAAAACAAGGATAGTATTAGATCATCGCATTACCCTGGACACAAGAACATAAGAAAATTTTATCCTCACAAGATAAAGTACAAAGATAAGTCTCCAAAAACAGAAAGGGAATCTTATAGAGATTATTCTGAGGAGAAGTTGTCTATGTCTGTTGAAGGTCCTGAGGGGAATGCAGGAAGAAAGAGCCGCATGAATACTAACTATGAAGCGGAGCCTTCAGACCCTCCAGTGTGGAGGATAGACTATATGAAGCATGGCGAACCGAGTTTGAACATGTTTGCGTATGAACCTGATCGACTTAATGAGAAGTTGGTGAAGACCGGCCCCAACGTCATTGTGGCTGAAGGCATGATGGAACAAGCCCCTAGAAAAGATGTCCTTCATCCCGATGTGTACATAAAAAAGAATTATGTAAGGAAGAACGTTCTCGCTATGAACTCTGGCGGTCTAGATTAGGTAGTGTTATTGATTAAATAATAAGTAGATACTCATATAAGTTTGGAATATAGGTTTTTACGAGCAGTTGTTGATTAAACCTTTCATTGCGAAATTAAGCAAGATTCTTACTCGATGTTCATGTTATGATTAGCATTTAAACTGTAATCATTGAAGGTATGTATATTGTGACAGATTGTTAAGAAAAATCACAAAAAAGGAACATACTAGACTGATTAAAAAATTGCTCGATGTTTCAGTGTTGTTAATCCTACTATCCTACTAATATTATAAATGTAAAAGTTTGGATGGATGGATGGATGGATGGATGGATGGATGGATGGATGTTTGTTACTCTTTCACGCAAAAAACACTGAACCGATTGCAATGAAACTTGGTATGTAGATAGCTGGAGACCTGGATTAACGCATAGGCTACTTTTAATCCCGATATTCCCACGGGATCGAGACTTACGCGGGTGAAACCGCAGGGCGCTGCTAGTAGTGAGTATTTCCAATACTCATTATCATTTCCTTCGACTGTTCCTTTTTATGTACATTATTATGTAGATGGATGAATAGAAACAGACACACAACATGATGTGTCTCTGTAGGACAAAATTCGTAACGATGTAATCCGACACAGAACCGAGGTAAATGTCATAGCTCAAAGTGGTAGGAACAGCCGTACCCGTCGAAGTCACGGTCGAACCCCTGTAACTTCATTGATAAAGCTAGAAGACTTAATTTTCAGGGCATAATATAACAAGTAGGGTTTGGGAATTCCCGACAATTTCAAAGTCCCGGGACACGAGACAGCCTACAATCAAAGTCCCGGCAATTCCCGGGACTTCGAGACTTTAAAGACAATTTTTTTTTTTTTTTCAAGGGGTGTATGCTTTTTTTGAAGAATTTAAATTGAGTTAATTTCTCGTAAAACGTATTAAAAAAGGCATTTTTTTGTAAAAATCAACATTTATTAAACATTTGATAAACAGAAAATTAAATCTTAATAACTTTAACGTTAATTTCAGTCTTAATAATTGCTTTGTTTATTTTTTTTAATCACACACAGATTCACTTTTAAGCAGTTAAATCTTATATTTATAAAACGAACTTAGTTAAAAATCATACTAATTCTTAATAACTTTACTATTTTCTAGTAATTCTAGTATCTAATCATTGGTCATAATCACAACATTGTTAATTCTCATAATCACAGATTTGTTTCATAATCAAATAATCTAAATATAAATAATAAAACAGACTTTTAAATCAGTCTTTTAAATAATCAACTAACACATTAATTAGACTTCTTTGCTGATTTAATAAAATAGACTTTTAAAAAAATCAGAGCGTCAACTGTAACAGCTTTGTCCGACAATCTGTTTCTGATTTTTGTAATAATGCCACCGGACAAGAAGAACACTCTCTCGTTTTCAACAGATGTCGGTTTAATTCTGTTTAAGGCTTTATACAGTAGTTCCAAACTTTCTGTATGTTTTCCGGTTGCTTCAAACAACTGAAACTCCTTTTTTAATGTTCCTCTTGTTTTTTTTTTCAGAGTCTCGGGTACATTTTCTTGGATTTTTTTTATTGCTTGTTCCATTTGATTTACAAAAGACTCGTCAAGTAATTATTATAATATATATTATATATTAGCTTAGCTGGAGGGGTTAACAAGAATACTAGTAATGTGTGAACCACGTTGCTAGTACTTTTTATTTAAAAAAAAAATAAAGTTACTTACATAAAGCTATATTTTAAATCGTTCAAAAACTAGTGCACCAAAAGTGATACTTTGATTTTGTGAAAACTTGTAATTATTATACTTACCAATATTTTAACTTTAAACTTGTAAGTACTTATTGATAAGAATAAGTAACGTTTAGCGCCTTCATTAATATTGATAGCAATATCTTGATATAAATATTTGCTCTTAAAATTTTCACAGACACCTTTTCTGAAATCCACGGAAACTCACGGAGTAGGAAACTAAATTATTTGTATGTAGGTATAATATAGTATTTATGTATAATATTGTGCTGTCCTTAGGCTATAAGATGATGTCATTATGATGTCATACCAGACGAATATTTTATAGTATAAATATGGTTTTAATAACATATTTTTAAAACAACGACGTGTCAAGTTTCTGAGATTATATCTAGCTCAATTAAAAGTTTTGTGGAAAGTAGTGTGACCAATTTGTGCACAATTCGAAGACTAATTTACAACTATGAAAATACATCCAATAACTAAGACCACTACCTACATCAAGGCCGATCAGTCACCACAGTAGCGCCCGTTCACGAGCATGAATGATCCACCGTCACTTCACCACTTCGAAGGGAAGGACCCGACCAACACCCCACTACAGGAAATGAGTGTTAACACTGTTAAGTGAGCATGGCACAATCTTAGTGCGAAACCTCGCTTAATAACAATATAAAAAAACAAATAGGCAAAGCAATTTATCTTAGAACAGTTCACATATCTCAAAGCATACCTACGTCATGTATAAAGCATATCTAACTACTTGTGTATAAATAATTTTTAAATATAACTGACGTCACACTTTATCACATTACAAACAATTCAGTGTTTTAATTATTTCAACGACTACGCATAATTAAATATAACAAAAATAAACACCATGAAGCTCTATAAATACAGGAGGCCACACGTAGTCTCCAGTGTTAGTAGAACTTCATGATAAACACTCACTCACACACACACACGATGACAAGATAAACGGAAATGAAACAGTGTTGCCCCGTTATGATAGTTTAGATTATTAGTGTTAAGGTGAGAGAACTTTACTGCTCATATAAAACTTCGTAATTTGAACTTAATTAATAGTAAGTAGAAGTTAAATTGTAATGACTCAGTAAATATGTGAAGTTACTCATTGGGAAAGACTTCCAGCAGTGGACTGCAATAGGCTGATTGATTGATTGGTATAAGCGTTTTAGGATTTAGTATTCTTTATTTGCAATTCCACATTGTAAATTAGGTGGTACAACTTAGAATCATGTTTCCTTGTGGACCTTGTTTGGGCCCAGTAAAGTTTGACACTAACAAAACAGAATAGCATAGAATAGAATAATCTTTATTGTGCACCAACGACATATTGCACAATAAATACACGAAGTAACACACTCATTACATTACACAGAAAAATAACGTTTACTTGTTATAACTATAAGCCTCCCAATAACTTCAATTACTTAAATTATCTTGATATGACAAAATATCTAATAGTTTTTTATGAAAACCACTAAAATGAAGGCTGACTTTTGATATTTCTTCCTCCCGTTTTACCGCACGTTACCCTGTATTAGGTTTGCGGTATCGAAACCGTGAAACAATTTTTTTTTTTAATAATTAAATTAATTAAAATCTGCTACAATGGTGGCCTTTTGATAATATCACTTAGATGAACTACTTAAGTACCTAACTACGAAAAAAAATGTAATATAGTCGTGGAATACAAATATATATCTCTTCAATATTATCTCTCTTATAATAGGACTAAAGTTAAGGAAAACAAAAATAAACCACGCGCTTTAAGATGACTGGACACTTGTTCAGATTTTTATTTTAAAACTAAACTAAACTGAACAAATTTGAAACCCATCAACATAAAAATATCTATTCTGTTCCCTGATTGTAAAATTGGTTCGACAGCAAACAGCCGTACGAGTATAAAATCCGAGCATGGCAACACCGATAAACAGATGGGTTTTATCGTTTGCGAGGTACAGACGTCAAAATGTCCCGGCCAGTGTTGTCAACCCATGTATTAGACACATCGACGGGGAAGCCTGGAGCTGGTGTATATGTTGAACTGCACAAGAAGTCCGGCTCTTCGTGGACATTATGGCACAATACAGTGACCACTATGGATGGCAGAGCATTATTCCCATTTACAAATGATTCTATGGCCGAGGGGACGTACAAACTACTGTTCAAAGTGGGTGATTACTACAAAATGCTTGATAAGGAGACTTTGTACCCTTATGTGGAGGTATGTTATCTTAATGTTTTTATTATGATACTTGATAGTACAGATTAAAAATGTAACGTATTGGCACTATGACATCTACTACTTCATTCTGCAATTTCTTTATTCTATTACGATTTAAAAATACTAGATTCCCTGCGGATGAAGTCAGCCCTTAACATTTTATTAAATCTCCATTGATCATCAAAATCCGTGCAGCCATTTCTTTACGAGTCCAAGTATACAAAATCACACAGTCGCATTTTTATAATTAAAAAAATTCAACAGATAACCAAAACTTTCTGTCATCCTTTATGTCATAATCATATATAAATAAATTATGTATACATAAAATAAATGCACACAATCATGTCTATATCTGCCCGTACATATAAATTTACAAAGACGAGAATTACTTACAGAATAGAAAGAAAGAAAAACCATTTATTATGCACATACATTAGACGCACACAAGACATATTAAATAAAAAACAATACAGTGTTTTTGTTTGTCGCCTCTTCGAATTACATGTTACTTGAATGAATTTATTGTTTGTGATTTCTACAAATGGATCTACCTATGCTAGAGATCGCGTGGTGGTCGAATTTCGACCATGGTTTATTTCATTGGCCAATATTACTTGACCTGTCATTGTATAGACTTTTGTACCATGACAGGTCAAAATATATACTGGACACTCATAGCTGTATGTACCCCTTTTTGCATTTTTTTTAACTTTGTAGCAAATATTGTTCAAAAATTTTAGCATTCGTCACTTCTCTGTATAAACTATAAGTGTGCGAAATTTCATACTCCTCCGTCCGCCCAATTTTCGTAAAAAGGGATCCAAAGTTTTCGCTTCACGTATTAATATATAGATATACATGTATCTAGTTTATAGACAGAGATTTATAACTCGCCGCGCTAAAGTCAGATGTGAATGACCTTTTTATCTAAAGTCACGGTTGGCCGAGCTCGAGGAAAATAATTAATTTAAAATGTGAAGTAAGTTAAATATTGCGCCGACCTCAAATAAAATTTGAACAAGAGTAGGCGGATGATGATGATTAGGCACTAAAGTTATAGTTAAATACCTCATAAGTAAGTAGTTTTAAAATTATTTCAAAATGGCGCAGTCATTGAACTATTCCAACTATTTTGAGACTATCAATCGTAGGCAGTACGTAGTATGTACCCAATCCTAAAATAGTTGGTTTTTATTTCTATCATAGATGGCGCGAGACTCCGTATTCTGTTGATATCTGTGGTTGTGTTAACTTATAAAATCTTCGCTTTCCATTATTTGCTATCCTATTACATTTTTTGCGGAAATAACGTAAAGTTTTTGCTTAAAGCGTCGCCGCGTCATACTTACCCAAACCATCACCCGTACATACTAAATTGTAAAGGTACGTCTATGAAAATTATTGTCGTCAAAGCGATTTCTCCAGTCATATTTTTTTTTTGTTAAAAGAGACAACTCCCGCATTAGGAATGACTCCTGTGCCGCGGGTGACTTTACAAACATACAAACAACGGACACAAAGAACACCCAGTGGGAATCGAACCCACACCTATGGCGTAGCAGTTAGGGTCACTAACCACTAGGCCCACAGGCCAGTATTAATATTTGCTAATAGTGCCTTTAGCGATAACGATGGCAGAATAAAATAATGTTTGGAAAGAATCGACGACATTCAGCGAACCCGTAACGCAACTTAATCTCTTAAGCACACGTTCCCAAGTTCACAGCATGTCGTCTCTTGGTACTGTAAAAACCGTTTTATAGGAGGTACATCTTACTTTACATACCAATATATCTTCCAATTAAATGTCAAGGTAAAGATAGGTTTATTTTGAAGATTTAAGATTATTTTGCAAGACGAGGTAATAGGTCATAAGTAGCAAATGATATTTCACGTTCTTTTTTAAACTTTCTTTATCGATGGAAAACGTGGCGCTATATGTATACATGTAGTAAGTAGTATCTATATATTAATACGTGAAGCGAAAACTTTGGATCCCTTTTTACGAAAATTGGGCGGACGGAGGAGTATGAAATTTCGCACACTTATAGTTTATACAGAGAAGTGACGAATGCTAAAATTTTTGAACAATATTTGCTACAAAGTTAAAAAAAATGCAAAAACGGGTACATACAGCTATGAGTGTCCAATATATATTTTGACCTGTCATGGTACAAAAATCTATACAATGACAGGTCAAGTAATATTGGCCAATGAAATAAACCATGGTCGAAATTCGACCACCACGCGATCTCTAGTAGGTAGGTAATTATACAAATACGACATGACGTTATCATTCGTGGCAAAGAGCTCGTGGTCATTCGATAAGTTCCTGTGTGGCAATGATAAAAAATAATTTAATTATCTTATCACCACTATTGTCTATTACCTGCCACAAGCAGAGAGTAGGTATACATACACCAGTCACAAAATGATTCCACTAAACTCGATAGTATTCAATATTTTCAACGGTGGGAAGTTTACTTGTTAAATAATGACGTACTTTTAATTACTTTAAACATTTGACATATTTTATTTACTCATTGCTTTACTTACTGTGAGAACTTAGTGGTGTGACCAGCAAAGAATGTTGTCCTTCAAATGGATGAGGGAGCTAGAAATTATGACGGTTCTGCTAGAGGGAGGAACCTGCTATCCAGCTCAACGCTTTCAGATTACTGATCATTTCTTATAGGAAACAACAAAATAAGAAATTAATATTTTACCTCCTTTCTACTTACATACAAACACCAAATAAATGTGTAAAAACTACAGAAGTCATACATACATACCCTCACGCCTGTATGTCTGAGGGGGTAGACAGAGATGATTAAACACCCTCATCTTGCCTACTTTATGCAGTAACAGCATACAGATGTAGCCGTTTTTCCTGTCAAAATGATCGATCAAAGTTCAGACTAAAGATGATAGTGAAAAATCGGGACATTTAGCGTCACCATCAAGGACATATCGGCACCTGACTGCGCTATGTTTAATTGCATTAAAGGCTCATTAGAGAGTTACATACAACCGAATACGACGAATTAATTTAGTTGGAAACTAAGAAAAAAGTCTACAACTTACACCCAACATCATCAGGCCAAAACACAAAATGTGTCTCTGAAGCACTCAATGAAATTTCAAACTAAGAAATTAGCTATCATGGCGTACTTATGTATATAAGTGATGTGTAATACATAATTAATATTTGAATTATTGCACTCTGATTGAAGAGACTGATTATGTATTGTGTTGATGTCTTTATTTTTGAAGTGAAAACTTCTTTAGGCACATTTGTGCACTCTTGCTATGGGGAAAAAGCACTGAACTCGTGACCGTCACGCTAATAATACATATATAGATCCACTAGAGGGCGCTAATCTAAACAAGTTTTAAGTTCGTCGTTTCGTTAAAGTTTTCACTTCAATCGGCAGTCCCGCGACTGCCTATTTTTATTATGTTTACCCTTAACGATGGCGATGGCTGATTTCACCTACGATTCCGTTAAGTCAAAGTTAATAACTCCGATTCCGGTAAACTCACTTCCGTAACATTTCTAGTATGAAGATCCACAAACTCGGATGGCACTAATTCAAGCAACAATCTATTGTGCCTGTGATTGTATTTCTCGTAACTCGACTATAAGTGCGTATAAAATCACTTTTAATAAGAGCTAACGTCATATATTTATATTTTTCAGATAACCTTTAATACGAAAGATGGACAACACTACCACATACCGTTGCTGCTGAGTCCCTACGGATATTCTACGTACAGGGGAAGTTGAACCTCTAAACGGATGAAAACTAGACCTTTGGAAATTAATGAAACGAAAGAAAAAAATATAGATTTAAGTGTCAGAGAAATATATTTTTAGTTTTTACTAAATATATTTACATATTTGTTTCTTAATAATATTGTTACAAGCGCTATCTATACCTACCCACAAGCTAAGCATTGATGGTATCCACGAGTTCCAGAACACGGATTAATATAGGTACCTACTTATATTCGGCAACCACAAGTATTGTGATAAAAACGTCCAAAATACCAGCGCTTAATAAGACCGACAACACTTAGTCTCAAGGGGCCGGTCAAGTATTACGTAAGCTGGATTTTTAACAACTCCCTCCCCCTTGTCAGCAAAGTAAAGAAGGCTCTAATCCCCTTCTTCTTATGCTTGGTAAGCATTGGATTATGAGCAATTTGCTCAGAGTAAATACCCAAGTCTATGATAAGAAAGAAATAAGTAATTTGTAAATGACAGGAATTCGACAGGGGAAACAGGGGATGATTGATTGTTCACCCACTGTAGTCTCACGAGTACTTAGTCCCATTTTGATACTTCTTGTATGTTTGGCGCCGACTCGAAGTTATTTAGGTTCTTATATTACTGTAGAAGCTAGGCTAACGAGTTTATTTTTCACTTTCCAGTTTCTGTCTTTTTTCTTTGGTTTAATTATTTGTTAAAAAGTTTTTTGAGCATAGACAAGTTGGGTGGTCACGTGTTTAATTCAGAATCTACCAAGAGTAACTGCTAAAATATATTATACTTATCCCTACCGGTAGGAATAACTAGTAGGGCTAAGTTTAACTATTACAGAATTTTAGAAAAAGTATAGGAAAAGTAATTGAATATTGTTACCGTAATCGTCATTCGAACCATTCGTCCACTATCCACTGGCTTGTTGATCTAGTCTCTAGTGGTTAGTGATTGAGCCAGAGGTCGTCGTGGGTTCGATTAATTGTGATGAGCATGATCATTTTTGTTCTATGTTGGGTTGTTATTTATCTATATGTATTTAGTAATATATACATAAGTATGTTTATCAGCAAGTCCGGTTGCCATAGTAGACTGCCTAGTTTGGGATCAGACGGCCAAGTGTGAGATGTGTCAAGTTATTATTATTACTACCTATGTCATCAAAAATAAGCAGACCCACTGACTTAACGACCCGACGGCAGAAGAAAAATACCCGGGTAAACTGAAGTGAGAATATTAAGCACCTCACAAATACATGGCGCTCTTCTGTACAAGTAAAAAAAATTGGTTGCCTGTAAAGTCGGTATACGGGCGAAAGTTTTACGTGACAACGACTTTGAGTGGTAAAATAATTTTAATGTGAATATTCATTCGTATAGTAGGAAGAAGGATGAAATAATAGTAACAATTTAAAACATTTATTTATACAAAGAATTATATTTAAAACATTTTATGTCTGTCTCTCTCGCTCTTAGGCGGGCTAACCATGCCCGAGTGGAAGGGACGCGTGCCTCTCACTCGCTCTCATTGTGAGCGCATAACGTGAGCGGAGCGTAACGCAGTTTCTTGAAGTGTCACCCGGCAAACCAATTTATAAGACGTTGTCACGTCAATAGAGTCCTGTTCTGTACTGTTTTATTCTATCCGTAAATCTACAAGGACTTGTTATTAGTTGTTGATCCTACTCATTAAGAAGTAATTTAAATTTATACTATGAAATATACAAGTGAACGTTAAGTTTAAGGAAATCATCACAGGAAAAACATACTGTTCGTTAGTGACATAATATACTGTACGTATAACCTTTTGAGCTTGGAGAAGTTTAGTAGTTGGAGGGCGTAGTGCCGTCTCGTAGTTAGACTTTTCAGTCATAGGGCCCAAAGTTTTCTTCATAGGAATCTCAACAGACCTCAGGTGTTTGTCAGACGTTAAATATTTTTGGTATCAAGGCTACAGTAATTGCAACGTTCTAGTTTGCCACCGTAATGTGTCGATTGTAGATAAAGGTAAAGAAAACATCAACAGTCACCTTTATACAATATTTATTTCGACGCTCAATAAAAACTTATGTAATCTACAACAACTCGGCAAAAATATTTAATTTTAATTCATTATAAAATTCTTTATCACGATTAGTTTTATCGGAGCACAGACTGGAACGTAATCATTTTTACGCTTTGACACACTAATTCGAGATATAGAACACTCGATTATTTTAATAATGCGAGATTCGCAAGCATTAATTTAAATTTCGAATTAATCTAATATGCTCATTCTCTATGATTTACTGCCTGTGCTAGGATATCAGTACTTATGTAGCTTAAAAAACGAATACCGTCCCGATCACCCTACCAACTGAGATAGATACCGTACTCTACCTTTGATAGTCTATACCCGTAGTACAAGTTACCGAAACAAGCAGCTATGGAGTGCCTCTTACAAAAACCGTACACTTTTTACTTATCTGTGGTGCACATTCTTACAGGTACATTACGATGAGTATAGTCAATTTTTCCATACATTATTTTAGTTAGCATTTTCGTGAGGAGGGCTGTCAGCTGTCTGATTGGACAAGACTAAAAACGCAAACTCATACTAGGGGTACTGAACAGTTTCAAAATGTAAAGCAAGTGACCTGATTACAAGTTATTTTGTGATAACTTGATCGTTAAATGTAGGCTTTAAATTAAAGTTGCTATACACATTATGTATATTTTAAAATGTGTCGAAACCTGGTGATAATTTTGAAATATTAAACTGGCAACACGCTAACCATAGATCTGATTTATACTTTAAAATAACACAATCGCCATTGGTGGCGGACATCAAGTCTTCTAGACAATACAAAAAAAGTACGACGTATTTCATGTAGCTAATTGCATAATTCACATGTTCAAGTGTAATATCAGCTATCTTTTATTTTAAACAAAAAAAGGAGAAGGCATTAACATTCCAATTTCAAAACGCAGTCTATGTTTACGTTAGGTACCTTTTTTTAATATGAAAACATCAGTTACTTCAATCAAGCGTATATGGCTATAATGATTCTTAATGTTTTATCTGTATAATGAACTTACTATAAATTATATCATTGTTCGTTTCATGGCCTAGAAATATAACAAGAATATCACGCTTGTCATCTTAAATAATATATTCCATGAATTACCTATGTCGCCTAACATTGACTTAAGTAACTATACGTATGTTTAAAATTCAATATTTCTCTAATATGGAAAATTGTCCTATAATTAACTAGAATCTATAATTTTTAAAGAATTTTGAGCTGTTTGAGTTATCGTGTAATAATTATATGCGCCATCACATATAAATAATTTTACATGGTATATTTTGTTAATGTTCTGTAATAATTTGAATAAAACCCACTCTTCTGCTAATAATATATTAGCAGCATTATTATTTAAAGGTATACGGTTTTTTACTCACGTTTGTATTTCTGGGATGCCTGTCTAAGTTCGGGCCCGACCGGGGTCCTTAATAGTGTAGCGCCTGACGACGCAACAGGTCGTTTCACCGTTTGATATAGAGTTCACGTCGAGCCTAAGCTATTCGGGTATCCTTGAAATAAACGAGTCGGAAAAACCGTGTAACTTCAATTAATCACATATTACTGTCAGATTCAAGAGACAATTATGCGTCATAACTAGTAGGTCGGTGTTTCGATGGCATTTGAATAAAAAGAAACTTACAACCTATATTTTCTCGTAACAGATTTAAAATTAAGCAGTGAACAAATATATATTATTTAACATAAACAAAAATATGATCTGAAACTAAAAACTAAGCTACCCAGATAACGCCTAACTTCGCTTCACTAATTTCTTCGATGATCTAAATTAATATTTTCATTGGAAGATTATTGAACTATGAAATTCTAGTTACTACTATCATTCTTAAACAATTTATATTGCAACAGACTGACAAATAGTTTTACCTAAATACCTAAGAGTAAATGCATACATTCATTGTCTTCAAATGATTGTAATTTTCTTCAACTGTCTATATACAAACAAAAACATATTTTAACAGCGCTTACTCTATATGAATAGTAAACAATAAATAATCAACTTTGTAATTCTAAGGGCTTCAACAGACTAGCTACTTTTTTGTTTCAAGACTTGTTAAAATAGAACAAGACTTAGGTAGATGTAAATGCCAAACTCTTAATATCCTAGAATCAATTAATTAACATTGTGAAGGCTTGTAAAGTCCTGTTGTATTGTTTTCTTTTCAACAATTCAATTAATACAATAACAGTGACAATATTTAAGTTATTGTTTTAAATAATCATATCTGTAAATTGAGAGAATAAAAATAGCTTGTGTATTCAAGCCCTCTGTAAGTAGGGACGCGTCTTACACTATCAAAATTATTTATTTATATTAATCTCTTGTGTTCTACGCTATATTTACAATCCAGCAACAAAAAACAGTCACCATTGTTATGATTCCGTCATAAACATCGCAGACAACTTATTAAAGGTACAACATTAAAATCGTCACTAGTAGCGCCACCTGCGCAATTGGGTATAGGTGATAATATTTTTTATATGTATGTAAGTAATAAGCAGGGCAAAGATAAGGAGCACCATCTTGTTTGGGATGCAAACCGAAATTCAAAAACCGACCGCAATGGCGCTAGTGTAGGCAAAGGGCATGATTTAAACTTAGCAGATACACATGGACTGAAGTTCGCCGAGTTAAAACATTTGATTTTTTAGCCACTTTATATGTTTTTTACTTACCAGAGTATTTGATGAAGCTATGGGTAATAAAAAAACCTTGCCGAATATCTGCTAATTAATTTAATGTTTATTTTGAAAAGTGCGCGATAACAAAGCGGCACTTTCTCCTTCCTTGTTACCTCTAGCTTAGCGCCACTTAAATACACACTTTTGGTGGATATGTTTCATACACAGAGATCGTCCTCCTTACCTCTGCCCTCCATAATGGATACATATATTATAAAACTACCAAATAAATTTTATTCATGATTGTATTTTGTTTCAATTACTGTTGGAGTAACTAGAAAAAACCTATGTTAAATACAAATGTGTACCTAATTAACATACAAAATGTATTTTAACTGTGAATATACATATACATAATATAACTGTATATACCTCTTGCAATAGTAGCGCCACCTAGCGACGATTTAATGGTAGCCCATCGGCGACTTATCCTTGAAGCGGAATAGCAGATTATTCCTAGCCTATGAGTAAACACGTAGTATTGTAACAATGTTTGGCAACTCGCAGCGGCTGGGCGGGAGGCTCTGTAATACAAATGGTCATACTCATCAGTAAATGGCGTAGGGCGCGACACCGGGTCTTCACATCACTATGCAGTCTACAAGTCACAGACAGTTCACACATCCATTTTTTTGTCCATAGTTCCTTTGCTTCGGTGCTTCATATACTTCGAGCTTACAAGTCAACTTTATGACCAGCTTGGACAATTGTTACCTATTTTATATATGGAAGATAGGGGAAACACTGATTTTGAACAAAGAATACTCGTTTCTTTTTCTAGGAAAGTAGAACTCAGTATTGAATATTCGTATTCTCCCTATGAGTTGCTAGTTTCTTGGATATACACAGCTAAAAGTTGGTAAACAAAAAGGGTTCATTCTAGTTTAGTAAATAATGACGTCATAAATATAATTGAACGTAATAGACATAATAAATTATCCTCTGCTGTTATTTTGCATCTCAGGGGCCAATATTTAATAAGCAGAAAGGTGACGCAATCAGAAACCTGGTCTTCGGAGGCTTGTATTTCAATTATATTGCCTATGAACTTTTTATTACTAGATAGGAATTATTCATTGGATGTTTTTAATAAACTTACAACTATCATAATATTGTGACGAAATTGAAGTGACAGGGGCAGTTTTTCACCTTACTGATGTACCTAAATTATATTTATGAAACGCCACTATTTTCTTAATCCGAATGAACTAAACAACACTTACTGAAATGCTAAAAATCAACAATTGTTAAGAGAAATGCTAGAAAACTTTAAAAGAACACTTCTTCCAAAGATGTAGTTCCACTTCTTCAATATTTTTTTTACGTTTACCTGTTTGGGAGCTGTGAAAAAAAGCATTATTAGAAACAGGTTTTGATTCTTCTTGAATCATACTTACCACGTTGAATGTTGTGTTCTGAGCGCAGACCCTCTATGGGAGCATGTATCGCCAACATCTAGTGTAGTGAAATCAGAATCAAACCATTAGAACAAGGACATTTTATTCCAATGTACCACAACCTTTGGGACTCATTATCAACATTTTAGTCTTCTTTCACATGAGATCTTCGGGAATTCACTTCATAATGAGAAAAAGTTGTATCACTTGTCTAAGAGTTAATATTGCACCATCAATATCACCTAATTCCTACCAAATATTCTTAACATGACTTAGAATAGAATCAGTCTTGTTTTGCATCAGTCTTTTATATTTAAAACAATCTTAGATTGTTAAAAAATATATAATTTCAACTGACCTGAAATCCACAGCCTGCAAATAAAAAGCTTTAGTGAACAAAGAAGTAAAAAAATGATGACCCACCTATTTCCCTTCTTCTTGTCCAACAACTTCTTTATATCTGGCAATCATTAGCTTCTTAACTGTGTCTCGATAAGTTTCTCCGGGGGTTGGTGTATAAATACCTCTTTTCTGCCCTAAGCCTGCTAAACTTGGCCTCTGTTCAGCTTCTATAGGTGCTATTCTACCTTGTTCTTCCTTCCCTAATCCTCTCCCTTCTGACCAACCCATTTTTTGTAGCATTTTACCACCAATGGTGTCAACAACTGAGGGAGGTGGGTGTGCTGTGATAGGTGGAGGCATTGGTTCAGGGGGGTCATAACGCTTTCTGATCGGTGTTTCATCTTCACCAAACTTCATGCGCCTTTCTGCAGCCCTATCTCGGTATCCATTTGTTTGAGGTACAAGTTCATTCTTTTTGCGATACTCAGCCAAGTTTTGTTTGTGTAAGTCTGAGAGTGACTTGTGTTTGTTCAGAACTTCAGCAGATGGGAAACGTCTCTTACATATCAGGCAGGTGAGCTTAGGCCAGTCAATGATTCCTTCATCATTATCAAAAGCGCTTTCAGCTTCAGCAACTCTTTTCATTAAGAAGTCATCACCTGTAGTTGGTGGTGGGGACAGTTCCCTCACATGAGTTAAAGATGGTCCAGAACCTAACACAGAAAAGCCAATATCTGCTGATCCTTTACTGGGACCAGTGTCTGATGGTTGTTCCATGACTATATTGCTTCTTGCATTCTCCTTCTTTTGGTTCAATGTTCTTGCCCACCTCTCCATATCTTTGGCTATCTTTTTGGCAACTTTTACTTTGTCTTCTTTATCTTTCTTTTTCTTTTCCTCAGGCTCTTTAGCTATAGTGTTGTCTGTAGTTGCCTGGGGAGGGTTAGGCAATTTCGGCTGCTCAGTATTCTGATGGGCTTGTGTTGCTGCTATGTAAGTGCAGGTGGTGGAATCCCAATACATGTACAGATTAGACTGACTATTATAGAAATATTGACTGGTGCCATCATAGTACAACCCTGTGGAAGGATCATAATAATATCCAGAAGTCTCATCATACATGAATGTTCTAACATCAGGAGCAGAGTATACTGTTTTACCATCACCAGTAGGAGCTTTGACAGTAGGTGTGGCCTGTGCAGTGGAAGTCACAAAGACTGGTACACTAACAGGTGTCCAGGACATGTGACGGGCCTGAGCAGCAGATATAGCAGACTGGGCCACAGCAGCAGCTGCATTTACCCTGTCCGCTTCAGACATAGCCTGAGATGAGGCCTGATAGTTTGACATTTGATTGTAATATGTAGAGTAATCTGTATTTAAAGGTTTTTGAATCTTTTTAGGTTCATTATAAAAACTAATCAAAACTTCTCTACCATCAATTTCTAGTGGGGGTTGAAGGGAAACTAACTGTGAATGAGCTACTGTGGAATCGGCAATAGAATTAAAATTAATATAAGCCAAACATTTGGAAGCACCTGTCAAAGTCTCTCTACCTATGGTGATGCCTGCAATAGAGTCCAAGACAGCTTTTGAGCATCTGTCTTTAATTGCATCCAATATCTTTTCTTCTGTTGTAAGAGCATCTAATCGTCTAAATAATAATCGTTTAGTTATGCCTCCATTTTCCGACATCGTATTTCTCTCAGAATCGCCACCATAAACTACACCTTCAGACCTCTTGCCTTGACAGTTGCGTCTGTAACACACTTGACGACGTTTAAAATTGTACAATCCACACTTACAAACCCAATCCCCCGGAGATGCATTAATTGCTGTCTGGTTATCATCATGTTTGTCTCTTGACTCATATTTATTTTCAAATTCAGAATCCATTCGGTCTCTCTCTCGGCTGCCAGAGCGGCTGCTTGATCTCGAGTTAACTCTTCTCTCAGATTCACTTATGTTTGGTGGCGAAGGCGGTGCTGGTATGTCCCTATCCCGATCATCGTGCCGTTTGGGTGACCGACGGCGGTCGCGGTCGCGATTGCGGTCGTACCGATCGCGGCGGAAACGATCCTCGCGGTCGTAGCGGTCCCTGCGGTCGCGGTCGTCGTCGCGATCCCGTTGATCACGGTCATAGCGCTCGCGCTCGAACCGTTCGTGATGATGGCGATCACGCTGCGGCTCGCGGCGCTCCGGGCTGCTGCTCCGACGAGGCTCCCACACGGGCGAGCGGGTACGCCCTTCCGTCTGCCTGTCGGACCATCGGTTGTCGTCTCCCCATCGTGTGCTCCGCTCGTCACGGCCTCGCCACGACATCGCAAAAGCCTGTGAACATCACCCGTACGAATAAAGTGACTGTACTGTACTCACAAACCGTGCGACGCCGCAGTCCCATATCCTCCATGTTGGTTTGCCTATAATCGTCGTTCAATAACCTTTCTCCTCGCCGTTTTATTGTTTACCTGCTGAAGCGATCACTGGTACGAAAATATAGCCTTCAATTACACACGTTTATCACTTGTAAATAACTTTTCAAATAATAATTAGTAAATATTTAATTTGTAATAAGAACGCAAAATCACATCCACAACGAATAGGAAGAAGTAGCCATTTTTTCTGTAGTTCAGTACCTATTTAATTATGTATGAATGACTAGATCGACCAGCCAGTGTTGCCAATTGCCAAGTGCTACTATTTCTAAACATAGAAAAATAGTGTTGTTCGAAAAGTAATAAGAGGGAACCATAATCCATTTATGTAGTTAAGTAAGCAGACTTAGGAGTTAATATACGAGACTAAGAAGAGTATTAGTTGTAAGAATATAAACGAATATTCTACTCTGCATCAAATAATGAAACATATAGACATTAAGCGTTATTTTGTGCGAGAAAGAGTCTTGGATGGCACAATAATTGTTAGTTATTTTATTTATTTAAATTACAATCAAACTCTAAACTTCAAATCGAATTGCAGATTTATTAACCAAGCCTCTTCCAATACTTTTTATAAACGTATATACGGATATAAAAATAAAACTACTATTTCACTTTTTTGTCGTTAAATTATTTATTAATTTTATTAAGATAAAGATAATGTATTTGTCACACATGCGTTTACATGCAATATGTTTATAAAATATAGAAGCACCTGCATGTTTTGGCTACGAAGGCATACAAATTAAAAATGTTAACAATAAATAATAGCGAGTTTGTAAATACATTTAAAGGTAAATAATAACAATATTATACAATAACAAAACAAAATTGGAACAGTAATACCTAATCCTAATTTGACAGACAATCAATACAAATAAATAAGTTAAAGTATCAGTTTCCAACGTCAAAATTTGTACGGGCGGTCTTAAGTTGGAGGGAACTTACTTTTTTACTTTTTTTTTTTTGCTCTTTCAACTGTTCGTTAACTGTTCGATAAAAATAAAAATTTGTTCAATCTTAGTTTTTTTCGGCGGTTTGGCACTCGCCGGCCGCTGCCATGGCACGCCGTTTTTCGTCTAAGAGTGGTTTTTCAGCGTGTGTACAAGGTTTGCTATTATCACGTCTATTACAATTCACAGTGTCAGCTTGTGTTCGGAATAGGTCAGGATTTGTTTTAAGAAATATCACCTATTTTTAAGATATACAAAGAAGGTAATGTACATATCCCATCTTTTTTTTAATGGCGCGCAGCTGTCCTAGAATGTGTAGAATTGCCCAAGAACATTACGAAATAGCGCAGGACTGATGCTACTAACCCATGATATGCTGTTATTTTTTTATAATCGTATATTAGCCAAATCAGTCAAATGGTTTTCGAGATATCCATCCAAAAACCATCTCTTATTCACTATAAAAGCCGCGTCTTACTATGAAAACCACCTCTTATTCATTTTGAAATAAATTAAATGCTAATAAAGTATTAATATCTTCGAAAATTCTTTTTTATGTATCGTAAGAATACATATTATAAAGTAGAAAATTACACTAAGCACTTATATTGATAAAGAGATGCAATACTTTTTTATCGCGTTATTTGTATTCCCTAATATTAGTTCCACGGACGTTCACACTGTTATCAGCGCCAAAATGGCGAAAATCAAATGGATTGAGTTTGATAACGACGTATGCAGTCCAGCGTACTTGTGTAATTAGAGGTCAGTGGTTTCATACAATTATTTCTATTATTCATTAGTATTTTTTAAACTAGTATTCACGGCATAAATAAGTAAATAAAACATTGGTTGTCTGTAAAGTCGGTTTACGGACGATAATTTTACGTGATAACGTTCTAGGAAAGCAGTGGAAGAGAGATAGATGCGTCACAAGGCGAACGCTTAAGCGCTTATTACACTTGACTGAATTCAGTAGTGTAATCGCATTTAGCGAGTTAGCATCCTGAATTCACAATCCAGGTTGGTTTCTGACTGACTAAATCATTCAGAAGACTGAATTTAGGAAGTTACTGATTTCAGTGGCCGCGTGGGTCTCCGTGCGTAAGGACGTGAATTCACGAATAAATAAATACATTTTTTATTTTATTTATTTATTTTATTCAACTAGGGCTATGTTTGGGCTGCAGACGACTGAAACCTGTAGGCCACTATTTGTTAAGCATAAAATTTTAACTCTTCCAAGTCTGTACATCTATGAAGTCGCAGTGTTTGTTAGACTTAATCCAAACTTGTTTATATTAGCTTCAGAAAACAGTAACAGATCCCAGTGAGATAAGTATCGATTGTGTATGTATACGAAAGTCTAATACCGCTCTTATGCACAAAAGTGTATTCCATATGGCTGCTGTAATTTATAACAAATTGCCAAAAGAAATAAAGTGATTGAATTTAAGTTTATTTAAGAAAAAATTTAAAAGCCTTTTAGTAGATAAATGTTATTATAGTTTAAGAGACTACCTGAATGACAACTGAATGTTATTATAATATCCATTTATTTATTGACATCTTAATTTCTATGTACAGTGACATTAATTTATTATTTGATTCATGACATAACACTATAATAATATAACATTTTGCATGCCTATGCCAAGGTAGAAACACTTGATACATATTATAAAATTGACAACACCCTTGTAACAGTGCTTTCTGCAAAATAATAAATGATTTGATTTGAACTAATTGTAAATAATTTTATGGTTTTACCAAAACAAAAAAAAAATCGAATGGCGATTTTCAAGGGTGAAAAATCAATTTACTGCTTCGATTCATTCGACTTTCAGCCTGAAAAATCTATTCTTCGACAAATCAATCTCAGATCGCCATCCTTAGGAGCCATCCTCATACACGTACCACAGGTCCAACTTCGTCGCGCTATAGTCGGTAACTGATTCAGTAACTGAATTTAGGACAATGTGATCAGAAGCTTCTAACTTCTGACTGAATTCAGCCAAGTGTAATAAGCACTTTAGGTCAATCGTGCCTCTCTATCGCTTGTTCCGCGCTCTCGCTTGCACGCTCGGCTCAGGCGGAACGTGACAATGAGTCATGCTTTTTCGTGCGTGCAGCCGGCGTTCATCGATTTATAAGACGTCATCACGTCAATAATGTAACCTAAAACATATTTTAAATCGTCTCCTATGACACCAATAATATATTTATTTACAATTTTAATTATTTCAAGATTCTTATCTATATTATTAATAAAACAACATATACCTTTGCATAAACCTGTTAAGATGCTTTACTTGTTTTTTTGTTTCATAATCTATTATTATTTTCTGTTATTTTCTATACCCTACGTAGTAATTAAAAGAATTGTAATGGCAATAATTTAAAGACATTTTTTTTTTTCTTTCAATGACAGTCAATTCACTAATGCCAACTTGTGGATTTTCTCCCTAAATTTAGGGAGAAAAAATCTATACAGGGAGTTTTTTAGGGGAAATAACTTTTGGGGGTATATTTAGGGATAAAATTTTAATATTTTTTTTTATTGCACTATTCTCCATACTCCATACTTGTATTCAATAGAAGTTTATAAAAAAATTTGAATTGATCAAATGATACTACTGTCATTGATGGTTACTAGATGGTGCTGATGCATATGTCTAAATACTAGTCGTAACAGCTGACAGCTAAATTTATAATTGGTATTGTTAGTTTAAAATAATTGTTTGTTTTAAATAATGTAAACGTTAGACCAATCTCGATAAGTGATTGTTACTTTTACGTATAATTACAACGCCAAAGGGAGAAAAAAATACAGGTTATTCTCAAAAATATACCAATAAATGGGAAAGAGATGATGAGCTTAAAGGCACGTTTCTATAATTACAACATACTTACCCTAAAGAAATACATATGTCATTTTAGTTTTTTTATAGTTTTCCTGAGTTACATTTTTTAGGGACTTTTCTAGTAATTGTGGCATTTTTAGGGGTTTTTGACTTTAGATTAGGGGTAAATAGTTTTTGGAGTTGGCAACACTGAGTTAATTGCTTGCCATTGTCAGTTGCCATTGTTAAATGGTTGTTTGGTTTAATGCGACTACGCGTTGTTGAAAAATTGTTTTCTGAGTTACCTATCTTTAGTTTTGACTCTGATTGTGCCTCAAGATTTTGACATTGTTTTGAAAATGGAAAGTCATAGCAGGCTTACATGCATTTTGTGCAAATTGCAACACTCCGTCGAAATCGTATTTTGGATCAAAACACAAGAGTCTGTACCTTAATATGCAGTTGGGTTTATCCACGAATCGTAAGTTTTAATTTATGTATGAAGTTTGGCGGTTTAACTTAAATGTTGCAACATTAGCATACGTACGTCTTGTAGAAACGCTATTGTTCTTTTGAAATTGGGAACCAGGTTATGTTAAAAACCACACTACTATTTTGCTTATTATGCTTGTTTCAGATCACCGATAATGATTATGTTTGTGAAGGTGGTTGGGAGATCTCAATGGAATACAGGGATCTAAAATTATTCGCCTCGGAACGTATCAAATAAGTCAAGATCGCTCATATTACAGCATATACGTTTCCATGGCGTATATGGGATTGAAGTTTGCAGCGATTCAATTAATTCCTCCGAATACAACTTATGGGGCAATGAAGAAACAACTCTGATGAGGCAAAATAAAATTAAGACATATTTCCAGAAAGCAATATTACATTTATATATTAATAGAAAATAATAATTTCAGCAGATCATGCATTGTTTAATACTGTTGTAATTGTTTAGTTGGTTTGGCGTACTGTAGGTTGTTGCGCAAACGTCTTAACTGATGTGTGGTATTTAGGATGAGCCAGGCATCAGCATAATATATCGGCACCAGCAGTTTCTAGATGATGTTGGTATAAGAGAGGATGAATAAATATTACTTATAAATCTTAATAAGTTTTATTTTACCTCCAAATGTTGCATAGGTCTTTTGATAGCATGATCTATCAATATAAACGTAGGACCTACATAAGAGTTTACTATGCCAGCCTAGTGTGGTTTCACAAATCCACCTGTTAAGGAAATTATATAAACTTTCAAGTGTACAGGTTTCCTCAATGCATTTATTCATAATTAAAAAAAGCCATTTTTAACTGCTTAAAAATGCATGTTGGTAAGTTAAACATCTTAGGTAGTCACATAGGATCAAACCCTGGACTGCCCGAATAGTATAGTGGGGGCTTGATGAGAGAGAAGTCTGAATTGCTAGGCTATCACAAAATTTTTCACTATTATTTATGATGGTAATACAGCAACTGATTAACCTAAACCGATTACGGATTTTTGTTATGCAATAACCTCAAAACCTAGAAATGTTAATTTCTTTTTTTTCTGGCCTCAAACAAAAAATCTTAGTAGTTACGTTTAGGCAAACGAAAGCCTACGGTTTTAATATTTTTTCCTCCATATACGCTTAAGTTGATATCAGGTAAAATTAAATGTTTTTTGTCTGTCTGTTTGTTCTGGCTAATATCCAAAACGGGTGCGCCGATTTCCCCGGGACTTTCACTGGCAGATAGCTGGTGTTATAAAAGGGTTATAAGGAGTAACTTAGGATACTTTTATTTTGGACAAAAAATTAGGGTTCCACGCAAAATATATAAATACATATGTACACGCGAGCGAAGTCGCGCGGGAATTAGTATTCACTATAGTGGTAGCCTATATTAGCAGTTTTGTTTTTGTAAAAACAATATTAAATATAAGATTTTCAAAACATTTTATTATTTTGTGGCTGGCTGGTTATCGTTCGTCATCTACATAAACAATAATATAGGTACTTCACTACTAGTCGGTGGTAGGTACTTCTGTTGTAGGGACATAGCAACCATTTCTCCTGTTTTTTTTAGTATTTGAGTTATTTAAAAAAAAAAGTATAAATTAATCATAAATAGATATTAGTATTTATTATTAATATATATTTTTTAGAATAGGTACTGACATTTAATTTTTTTTGAAATAAGTAGGTACCTACTGATATTTACTTTTGTTTTTGATTTTTGATACATTATTTTATTGCTTTTTTTTTTACTGTCTATTCGCTCGTACTTATATTGGCGCCGTATTTGTCCGGTCTGAGACAGAGTAGGTACTGCTATTTAGAACGTTTAGACTAGGTATAGTTAGGCCTGCCATCACTTAAATTGCTGACGCCGGACAAGCTCTTCAAAAATCCCGGACACATGTGTGAAATCGAGATTCTTGCCCGGACACCTCAAAAAAATGCCGATTCCATTTTTCTTTTAAATTAAACAGCTTGTTCATCTAACAATTATATTGTCCCCTGGCAAAGTGTCCGGGTTTTACCCGGAAACTTTTTGAAAACCTGGCCCGGACGCTCCCCGGACGCCCTCTAAACTAGGACAAATCCGGGGAAACCCGGACGGATGGCAGCCCTAGGTATAGTGATCACTGTTTCTATTATTTCATTATTTTAGTATACCTACCTAATGATCACTTGTCTAACTGCAGGTATTATACATTCGCATATTTTAATGTGTGCAGTTTAGATAGGATAGTTTTTATCTCAATTTACAGTCACAGTACTTTTTAATTTGACATTACTTAGCCACAGCAACGCGTGGCCGCTAACTATATAGTCATTTATATATCGAAATGGTGTCGCGGCATTTGGCAGTAGCCACGGAGTAAGTAGGTACATTGTTTTATACTAGCGTGTAGAGTAGACAACGCGAAGCAATAGTTTGTGACGCGAACTGCGGTTCATGGACCGCAACGATATCAGTTAGAGTTTACGCTCAACAGTGTTCGAACGTATTCATCACTTGCTTTTAATTATTGAAAAAAAATGCCGAGTTTTGTTTTAAAAGCATGTACAAACCATTCGTGAGCGAAAAATAAAGATAGTGGTGCTCGTATGACATTTCATCGGCAAGTGAACAAACTTTTACTAAAACCAACACTAAAATTAAATTACAATCATAACTTTGGCTTGGCAGCAGCCATTTTCTAAGCACATCATATATATCAATAAAAAATGCATGCAGAACTAACACCGGGTTTGTTATTTTGATCTGATCATGATTGGCCTGTTATTTTGATGTATGAGCTCTATTATTGTAAATTATTTCAAACATAATCACAGAAAAAAAACCTACTTGAACTAAAAGATATGATATGTATAACGTTTAGATTAATAAACAACATTAAATACGTTTAATACAATAAGTATTTAAGTTTATTCAATGACCATGTCATGTATTATCTAAAAGTCTTATAATAGCCTAAATAATTATTACATTAAATAAGCGGAAACACTAAATTATTACCTATCTAAAGTACATACCTACTAAATTATAATAATGCAGAATTGTAACGAAAAAGCTTAATTATGCATAGACTAACTAAAATTAATTGACAGAAGTGCCAATTCAAATATTAATTATTAAAAATGCTTTATTTCAAAAATAAAGCATCAGTCTGTTTGTTTACATCTAATTATTTTAAACAAATAAATCTGACATAAGGTAGATAAGTTTTAGCTGCAAAGCAATTACGACAACAATGCTTATTAATTCTATTGGCTTACATTTGTTAAATGGAATGTTGATCCTTTAAATATGAGGTTATATAGGTAGGTAAATATTGATATTTATTCATAGACACGTCTAGAATACATGTTTCATAGACATACACTGAAATAAATTGTCCTCAACAGTTTAAATAAAATTTATACAACAAACACCGATTTCTATTGAGTAACACTATTATTGAAGTGTCTTTGTCCATGTTTCACACCACTCGGCGTTGTTCTTGCAAATCACTAAATAACTTACAGACGTGTGTGTGTGTATGTGTGTACCTATGTATAAACACATCTTAACACACGTGTATCGGACCCGCACAAACTGTATTTTGTGTAACACTCTCACAGTACAATCGGTTAAAATGATTTGAAAGAACCACTGACGTCTCGTGTGCGTGCTCGAACGACCAGCTTTTGTCATCTAAACTAATATTGATGTACTCGTGACGGTTATTTGTAATGCATTGGTGATTTATTGTATGTTATCGCTTAGAATAAACTCGCAGATTTTGCATTTTGAAGCACCGGTACCTATATTATTTAACAACGCTAAAGGTCATTCGAGTACGCGACTAAAAGAACTTTGCTTAAAAATTTTGGCGTCGTTTTGGCGGCCGACCGCTCGATTTAACTCGAGACATCACAAAACACAAGAGCTACGTATAAAAGGCAAGCCTCGTAACGTTCACACTGTTGTAATTGAAATTAAAATAAGTTCATAGATGTCATGGTAAAATCATTTCTGCTTCATTCAATGAAGTTTCTTGCGAGAAAAAGTTAAGTAAAGCTATACCTTCATGTCAGTCATAGATCGTTAACTAACAAAACAAATAGAACCGTTATGTGAGCAACCGCGGCCGCCTCGAGTCCCGTAACGAGCGCTCGTTAGAAGCAAAGTCCCTTAGTCTGCGATGGCGCGGCGCTAGTCGGTCCGTCCCGTGAGCAGGTGCTCCCGCAGCGTGCAGATCTCGCGCTCGATGTTCTCGCGCGCGGCCGCCTCGAAGCACTCGAACTCCGGCGTGTGGAACAACTTCGGGATTTGGGAGAACTGGTTCAGTACCTGTAACACGTTCGACAGATTTTAATACTCCATTCGACCCCTCGTTCTTTATAGAGGCTCGATGTCGTTCATAATTGTAGCGTTTTAAAATTAATTTATGAAAATAGTCCCACTGCGTACTTTAATTCTTAATTCAACATAATTATCTTGAGTGAGCTTCGAGTACTCGGCCCGAACTAGCTTCGCGTGCGCATCGTATTCTTCCCTCGAAGCCGCCAGTACGGCGAGCTCGCAATCCCCGAAGAGCTGCAGGTCTCGCAGCGGGGCGGGGCCCGAGGGTGTGGGGGGGGCCGAAGGGCGGTCGCCTCCTGCCGCTCCTTCGTCGTCTACGTTTTCTACGGAATCCGGTTCGGCGCTGTCCGGTTCCACCGCACCGCTCGCACTGTCCGGTTTCTGTATGCTGTCTTCCTCGCCGGCGCCGGTCGCGCTGTCGGGCTGCCCGGCGCCGTCGGGGCTGTCGGGGCGTGGAGCGTTGACGGGCTTCGGGGCTTTCTCCGTCGGGTCGTCGGGAACGGGCACCGCTTCAGCCTCATTATCAGATTCTATAGTAGGCTCTGACTCTTCGTCGTCGGCTTGCGGGTTTTCATCGGAGCTCTCGGGGGACGCGGGGCAGGATGATTCGTTGCTGCTGCAGCCACCGGAGAACAGTGCTTCGTCATCAGTCAACAATGCGAGCATGTAGGATGTAAGGTCTTGCTGTAAATAATATTAATGAGGATATTAGTTATATTAAAAAAACTTATATTAAAGTTATGTTTTAGAGCTTACAAAGCTATAGCAGTAGTTATAGCTTTGTAAGATAAACAAATGCAAAACAGTATGAACGAGTAAAAATAAAAAAATTAAAATACCCCTGACTAGAAAATTCCTTCAACGGTTCGAAAAACAATTTTTTTAAAATTATATCTAAGAACACTCTATCAAGTCACCTTTCAACCAAAAAAACTAAATCAAAGTCGGTCTCTCCGTTTAGGATCTATAATACCACAGGCAGAAACATATGTTAATCTTATAACACCCCTGCTTTTGCGTCGGGAGTTAAAAAAACATAACATTTCAATGTACAAATTCTTTGAAAAAATTATACTACTCGTTCCTGTTAAGATAACAAGAGGCGTTATGCTAATTTAGTTTTTTGTTTTTAATAAATTACTAACTAATAATATTATTGCATCGTTAATAACCGTAATTAAACTTTTGACAAATACAAGACGCTATTAAAACTGCATTAACCTAAAAATATGTCTTTTATATATTTTTCGTAAATAGCTTCGTCACTACAGCATGTATCGAAAAATATATATATTCCCGCGTAAGTCCCGATCCCGTGGGAATATCGGGATAAAAAGTAGCCTATGTGTTAATCCAGATCTCCAGCTATCTACATACCAAGTTTCATCGCAATCAGTTCAGTAGTTTTTGCGTGAAAGAGTAACAAACATCCATCCATCCATCCATACTCACAAACTTTCACCTTTATAATATTAGTAAGATGTACGTGGATGACTTACAGATTGCGGGTGTAATCGCAACAAGTCGGACATCAGGCGAACAGTTCGCTCTGTCGGCGTATGTCGCAGTACTATCGCGAGCTTGAACGCCGCCGGTTGGATTACGTCGTCTATCCCTTTGTTCAACAAATTCTGCCACACGCCCGCCTGAAGAGCAGCAATGCACGTCGAATTTTGAAATTACATCGTTTTGATGCTGAGTTTTAAGGTCGGGGGATGCTTATTTAATGTTTACGTGTGAGTGTACGAAGGCAAAAACGAGAATTTAAATTTGTGTGTGTGGAGAGAATGATTGGTATTCGTTGTATTACATATAGTATGAGTAAGATATAAAGTTGACTGTTTAGTATTGCAAAGACTAAACGAATTATAGAAGGATTAAGAAATTCATATATTTATCATGTCCATTTTTTATGAGATGTTGTTATTGCAAATTCATCTTCATAAAACAAATAAATATTTATTAATCATTCTCATGGAAAGTAATATAAACATATAGGTACATTCTGTCAAAAAAGTATCGGGAATTGATAGTTTAATTCTAATTCCAAATTCAATTCAAATAATTCTTTTTGTGGTTAAGTTGGCACAATTATTTTCTATATTGGCGCGAAGTTTGAGCAATATCTGTCATTTAGTTTGTTTTCAGTACTTGATTTTGCAAACCCATGTCAAGAGTGTTTTGCGATTTTTATAACGGATAAAAACATCGAACAAAGTTTTTGTCTCAAATTTTGCATTGCAAATGGAATTCCATGTTCAGAGTCGCTGAAAATGTTACAGAAAACATACGGTGTATCGACTTTATCAAAAACTCGTGCATATGAGTTTTACAGTGCATCCAAAAGCGGTCGAGATTTGTTGGAAGATTTGCCTCGCTGTCGCAAATCGCTAAAGTGAAGGAGATTGTGACTGAAAATCCTCATTCAAGTTTGTCTCACGAATCGATTCGTACCATTTCAAACGAACGCTGGGGCATGAAATCCTATGAAAGCTAGAAGATAACTATGAAAAATAGCAAGATAACTATGAAAGCTTCGGAATGGCAACTTCCAACTGAACCAAAACCGAAAAAACCACGACGAAGTCGATCAAAAATCAAGGTCATGACGACTGTTTTCTTTGACTATCGAGGTGTTGTGCCCTCGGAATTATTGCCAGAAGGACATACTGTAAATAAAGAATATTATTTGAGCGTTATGCGGCGTTTAAAAGAGCAAATTCGTCGAAAAATGCCAAATTTGTGGAAAGAAAATTCTTAGATATTACACCACGACAACGCGCCATCGCACAAGGTCATTATTGTGAACGAATTTTTGACCAAAAACTCAACAAATACTATCGAACAACCACCGTATTCACCAGATATGGCTCCGGCCGACTTCTTTCTCTTTCCACAATTCAAATTACCACTTCGAGGTACCCGTTTTCAGTGCGAGAACTGAAATCTATGCGATAACTGGATTATTCGTTGGTGTAAGTGTATTATTTCTGAAGGAGCCTATTTGAGGAGGAGCCATTTTATTGACCTTCTCACGGTACTTTCTTTCTTTCTTTATTTAAAAGTACTACTTTTAAATAGATGTGAAAAATTTGTGCAAACGCACATCAGTTGGCCTATCATTAAAATGTATCATAGTAGCAATTACTAAACGAATGATAAATTAATTAATTAAACAAAGTCCCCAGTTCAACTGCATAGTTGTATTTCCTGTAAAAACGCAACTTTATAAAAAAAAATACGATTTTACAAACAGCTACCGAGCGAAGCTCGGTCTCCCAGGTACTATTATATAAGACTATTAATTTGATTCACGTTTGTCATTATTTTTTATTTGTAAAACCAAACACGAAAAAAATATTTGACGATAGCAAAGTACTTATGACGTCGCAAGTTGTAATTTCATACAAGTTTCTGCAAAATGTAACGTTTTGACGTTTAATAAAGAGACACTGATTTGACTTAACAGTCAACCACCTTATAAGATAATGATATTATGTTAAAAAGTATATGAAGTTCATCGTTATCTTAACGGTAGCTTCGTAAGGTGGGAGGTCTTATGGTATTGGTGGCATTACCTGATAAGCGACGCAGTTTCTAAGCGAGTGCCAGAGTGAATCCGGCGGCGAAGCGTCGACAACCTGTTGCCAGGCATCATCAGCATCAGGCGCAACCAACGTGTTCGTTGCATTGCGCCACATGCGCATTGCTGAGCATCCCTGCCGCTCCCCGACGGGGACGGGGCAGGTCAACACTGGCAATGGAAAAACGAACTCTATATGTAGAGATTGAGCAATATTGTATGTACTTTTTAACAGACTGCAATACGTAATGTGTCCATGTGTCTAACCTTAATTGAATTTAAGATAACTTTCGAAAACAAAAATAATGACAGGACAGTACGCCTATGTTATGACGTGTATAATATTTATGTATATGTGCATGATATGACAACCTCTGTAAGCCAATAAGTAATAATTGATTGGCATGGTTCCAGTAATGAGAGGTTTAAAGAATTGCAATCAATGTTAAGCTATTGAAGTGCCATTTTATACAAATACGTGTAGCATACTTGTGTTCTATACTATGTAAATTTTATAATAATTGTATTTATTAATAGTGTCACTTTGTATGTTATTATGTCACAGAATCTTTTATTTTTTTATGTTAAAGTACTTAGTAGTGTTAATTCGCTATTTTCGTGTATTTACTTCAAAAGATTTGTAACAGATTAATAATTATGACAACATAGTTTTACACTACAAAAGATAAAAGTAAAATATCAAAGTTGCAATTACTCTCCCTTTAATCAGCAATAATAAAACGAAAGTACCAAAAAAAAACAAAGCAATCGAATCATAAAATGATAATCACCTCCCATATCGGGCTCCTTCCACCAACTGTGCGCCAGTTTGAACGATGTAAGGCCAATTGGCCGCTGCTACAACTGAAACAAAGAACGATTTGAAGTATAAATTCAAAACAGGACAAGGTCAGACAACTGTCGCGTCTGCAATGCCGCGCTTTGATCTATGACAACAGAAAAAGATCGCAACAATTTTATTTTCGTAACCATAACCGGTAAAAAAATGTAGGCCGTTTGACATCGCGCCTCTTCTATTTGGATTTGGGAACAAAGAAATTTAATATGGATATTTATCGATGAAGTAACAAAAATCAAATAAATCCTACCGGTTGAAACTCTATTCAATAATCGGAAATAAGTGGGCAAGTACTAATTTTTATCAAAATCAATATGTAACATTTTCATACATCGGATTTCAGTGGGTAGCGATAGAGAATCTAATACCTAGAATACAATAAAATTACTTAATTAAATATTACTTTTGCTACACTCAAATACTTAAAAGATCAAAAGAGATAACATTCAGAAAATAGAAAAAGAGAAAAAATCTACTTACATGAAAGTCCCGGTTGTTCCTGGTCAGATGGTTGTAATTTAAAAATCGAATATTCTGGTTTGATACGTGCCAGGCGCGTAGGGCGCGCTCGCGGAGTGTCATGGCGGCGCGCGAGGGAGGGGCGCTTGCGCGGACATCGACATCGACAAGTGAACATCGATGGTGTTTGTTGTGCTGTGCGTGTTGTAATGCGCTTGTTTTCACTGTGAACGCGGTATTGTTTCGTTTAGCGCAATATTGCGGTCGATGACCGATTTATAATGTGAAATTGCATTGTCTTGCCGTTTTCATTGAACAATTGAAAATAGCGATAATAACGAGCGTTTTCAAGTCTTTCTTGTTTCCAAGAAATTTATATTGAATTTTAACGTTGCTGATTGTAAAATATACGATTCTCATTACAGTACGCAATATAGAAATCTGTTTAGATATACATACCGACTGTATTTGAATATCACTAGCAGCACAAGTAACACACACTGATAAGCACCGGTAGATCCAAGGTCTAGATTGGCAACAAGTAACAAATTGTTATTTTAATATTAGTTTACTATAATAAACCACCAATTGACATTTAAAAAAGATAAAATTTTAATAGTTTTGTTAATAAATTAAAACTCTTATTAATTATCAAATGCTACTAAAGCGTAAAAGAATATTTAGAAGATAGATAATATATTTTAAAATAATAAATTCACAAATTCTATTATTGTTAATAAAGTAACCAAAATGATGTAATAATATTTTCTTTTTTCTTTGTTTTTCTAATAATATATTATTATGACTATTAAAATAATAATAAATAATCGATCTAATAATGAAAATATTAATTGAATTGAATAAGTCACAAACGATATTTTTATTTCTTTTAAACACTATTAACACTACTAACACATTACAATATTAAAATTATTAACGAATTTATCAATTAATAATACATACAATATACAAGGATCACAATTATATCCTACCATATACATTACACTGAACGCTTTACTTTATAATTGTATATATTTGTATAATCTTCCTCTCTCCCAAACAAATTGTATTGCGCCCGACAGGGTCCATAATTGTTACTCCTTAAATTGTTATCACTATGTATTTACATTATGGAAGCAATAAACTATTGAGTATTTGCCAACGGTTTCACTACTGTAATTTACAATGTTGGAAGGAATTAACCTGTGAGTTGTAGGTACCCCGACATTGCTGATAGGTTGATTACGTTGCTACTGAGTAAACTGGTTTTAAAATATACGTAAACCTATTCTATAAATTTTGAACATTTTGTTGTGACTTTATGTTTCTACTACTAGTGTCACAGATAAGATAATAGTTACTTCTAGTGTTTCCTTCTGCAAATATTATATATCACGAGCTATAGGGTATATTATTAAGGGTTATTGCATATTTTTCTTTTGAATAAAAAAGTTCCGTCACTGATATTCATATTAATTAAGGATATACGGCTTTACTCACGTGTGTATTACTCTCCTTCTTCTCACATAAACTTCTTTCCTTCATTTAAAAAACTTAGAATGTTTTACACCTGCTTAAAGTCACTGTATCATCATGGAAGATTTTAACACATTGTTTAACACACTTGTTAAAAAATGACTATCGCTCTTCTTTTTTTAGCACTGTTGAGTCGTGTAATATGTCTATTCTTCCCTTAAATCCTACTAACATCTTTCCTAATTGCACCCCACCCCTTCTAGATCTTATACTTGTTTCCTCCCCATAATTCAGTTGCTAAGCATGGCCAATGCTCAGCTGATGAATTTTCCTACCATGGCCTAATATTTATATCTTATAAACTTCGCCCTCCTAAACCTAAACCCAAAATCCTTATGGAACGTAATTTTAGTGACATGAACCTCAAAACGCTCCGTCAGGATGCCGGCAGAATAGATTGGAGCGCACTTATAGCTAAAGAGTCAATTAACGAAAAAGTAAGTATATTAAACAATAAACTGACTAATCTCTATGGCAAACATCTTTATAACCCAGACTGGTGCAGTCTGGGTTATAAAGATAAAACACCTGCTTTCACCATGGATAACAAGCGATATTAAATCTCTAATATTTAAAAAAGCGGCAGCTAAAAGCAAGTTTAAATCTCGGCCAACACCGAGTAACCGGGACAAATACATTACCATACGAAATCTCTGCAGTAAGGTTTGTAGAAAGCGCAACGCCAACACATTCATAATTCGGTCGACAACGGAGACCCAGCAAAAATTTGGAACTTTCTCAGAACATCGAGGGTCGGCAAGTCACATTTACATTCGATTCCATTCCTAAAAAAAATTACATCGAGTTGCTAAATTAACATTTCTCTTATTCGTCCAAATATAATCAGACTAGTTAAGATAATAACTTACGATATCTTTCTTCACTTCCAGAACCCCAGTACCCACCGTTCTTTTTCAATCAATTATCTGCTTGTGATGTTAAGAAGTGTATAATGGCGATAACTTCCATCGCTGTTGGACGTGATTGCATAAGTCGTAACATGATCCAACCAATTCTCGAAGAATTACAAAAAAACATAATCCTTCATCTTTCTCTGAGTATCGTCCAATTTCCATATTGCCCTTTCTTTCAAAAGTCCTAGAACGCCTTGTACACACTCCATTAAATTCATTCTTTACTAGAAAACAACTTTTAAATCCTTTTCAATCAGGTTTTCGTACAGGTGACAACACGGTTAGTGCGTTGATCAATGTTACAAACGACATCAGGCTAGGTTATGGTGAATAGAAATTTCACAGTTCTTTCCATATTAGACTTTAGTACTGTAGATTTTCACATTCTGCTAGGCATATTACGCTGTATTAACATATCTCCAACGGTAATTGATTGTTCAATGTTACCTGTTTGGTCGCGACTTGGTCAAAGAACATTACCTTGCCTAAAACATATATTCTACCTGTTGTGTACATTTGTAATTTCTGTATTAATATTATATATTTAAATATGTATGTTTGTATATATTATCTAAGTGTATATGTTTACACAGACTGTATATATGTATTAGTATGTATATTTGTATTGTTAGGACTGACTTCATAAACATATATGTTTAATTATTTGAATTATTTACTTTTATTTATATCACATAATATATGCTATATTATAAGTATGTCATGCTTATTTAAAAATAAAAATATCTCCAATATCAGCACTTCACACCAAAACCAGAGGTTGCCTGGCAGAAATTGCTTTCAGTGCCCTTTGTACATATTCACCTGATGTATTTTTGTTGGTGTATGGTATGGTATGTTCGAAACTAGTCTGGCATCCTCGAAATATACACGTCAGATTAACCGTATATCCTTAATTAATATTTTTCTTTCCTAAGGCATCTATGCTCTTCACATTCTTTTCACAGTATTTTTATTAGCATACTACTTATATCTATGAAATAAAAACTAATCAACTCCCCCAAAATATAGTATTAAGTAGGTAAAGATACTTAATAATATATTTTTATAGAACTCTAAAAAAGACTAATAAAATAAATAACCATGCAATAATATTACTCTGTCTGCACACTTCACATAATGTAATAATTTTTTTTCGATATTTAGTCTAGCATCTACAACACTATCGAGCAAGGGGAGAAAATAAGTGAAGGCCACACGCATGCGCGAGGGCGCTTATGCCTCTTACAAAAGGTTTCATTAAAAAAGTATCCATATTTTTAGTGAATTAAAGTATAAATTTAAAAACATATTTTATTATTATAGTACCGATAATCAACATTAAGCTTTATTCCATTGACACATGGTTTAAATTCGTGTATGCTGGAATCTTGATGACTCATGTTAACGTGATTTTGAGTGAGAGTTAGACATGTTGCTTGTCTTTTGGTGGTAGGCGTCTCATATACCTTTATAAGTGCTAGAAAATAATGGATTGTTGGTTACCGAGTTATTATTACTAGCTAGTAATATTACCTCAGTGTTGATAGTGAAAGTTGTTCAATCTTCTCTGCGGAAGGATTCAGGTGGTTCTGGCAAAGCTGATGATCCTGTCTCTTTGATTAGAAGGAAAGGATCACTAAGAACTTAACTTAAGACTTTCTTTTTCTAGTACAGTTTTAAACACCTACATTCTTTCCTTTTTTAATTAACACGATTTTATTGGATTCACTTAAAACGCAAATCTTGGAAGTCAATATTTTAACTTACTTCGAATTGTCGTATCGAAATAAACTTTGTATATATATGTTTGGATGACAATACTGTAATTTGGCATCTTGCATCTTGGAGCTGATCTAATGAGGAGCCAGGAGATAGGTGGTCGAACTCTTCAGTGGCTACTAGTAAACCCTCCGGGCTCCGAGTTTGGACTCATATGATTCGTTTAGACGAGTCCAACAGATTGGGCTTGGTGACGATGGGCTGATGATGAAGCTAGGAGGTGGACAGTGGAACCATTGTTTACTTTTTATTACTATAATTATTTTAACTAGTAAGGAGGAAAACAATTATACAGCTTGCCTGTTTGGTGAGCGATTATTAATCCTACAAACAGTCACACTCGTCAGGCACTATCCACTCAATACAAATACAAAACAATATTTCCCCTCTCAATACAAATAAAAAATATTATTCAATGAGCTGTCGTGACTTTTAAATGTAATGATCACCTTATTTTTTGACATTTTTCGTAAACTAAAAAAAAAATTCTGCGTAGGGCACAGATTTCAGCACGAATTTTTGGGGTAGGTACTGGTTAGGGTACCTCCACATTGTAGATGATTGCATTCAGAAGTACCACTTTTATTTTTCTGGTGGTGAGTAGGCTCCCCAGAATTTTCTACTAGTATCTCTAGGGATAAAGGCTTGGATATCTTTATAAACATGAAATTAAAAAAAACAATACGTTTCTTCTCCACTGTTATGTATTGAACTTTATTAAAAAAAAAACTGATATCTCAATTTCTTCTACGCTCAGTACTGTATTGGGTAGAGTTCCTCCCACGTGTTGAACCTATCTTCTTTCAAGTTTTGTAGGACAGAGAAGCTTTTGTCAAGTTTGACGTAATTTCTTTTATCTGGCTTCATGACTGGCCAATTCAGAGACGATATTTCCGGAGTATCGGGCCGAGGGTTAGGATCACTGGAAAAGAAAAAAGATTAATTTTAATAATAATAACTTGACACCTCACACACGGCTGTCAGATCCCAAACTAGGCAGACTGGCAGATCCTGTACTGTGGTAACCAGACTGCTGATAAACATACTTACATATTTATAAATACATACATATCACTACATATTATAAAACAAAGTCCCCCGCCGCGTCTATCTGTCTGTTCGCGACGAACTGAAAAACTACTGAACGGATTTTCATGCGGTTTTCACCAATAGACAGAGTGATTCATGAGAAGGTTTAGGTGTATAATTTGTTAACATTTTGTGTAAATTGGTTAAAATATGATGATGATTCTTGAAGATGTCTATACTACCCGTGCGAAGCCGGGCGGGTTGGTAGTTATAGATAAATTACACAAAGACACAAAACAAAAATGATCGTGCTCATCACACAATTATTTGTCCTGGGTTTGAATCGAAACCACGTCCTTTGGTTCAGCAGTCAGGGTCACTAACCATTAGACCAACAGGCCAGTCTCCCTTTATTCTCCTGTTCCTACATTTATCAAGATTGAAAGCGCCTGAAAAAATGATAAGAAAAAACAATATTTTGAATATTGCTATTAAAATTTTGACAGGCGTTTGAATGTTTTACAATTTCTTTTTACTATTAGCAATGTGGCCGTTATAGCCCAGTCAAGGAACTAAAATACCAAAATCTTGTATTACCACGTATTTTTATTTTTGGATATTTAAACATATGCACTGATTAAGAATTTCGATAGTCCCGCAGTATGGACAAGTGGGGCGTCAGTTTTTAAAACTGATGGTCGGACCAGCTTAGAAAATTCAAAAATTCATTAATTTTATGAGACCGTTGATATTTTTAAGAAATCTCGATTTTAACCGATTTTAAAACGATATTTTGAGCTGTACTTTTTTACTTTTTATATGTCGCATCCATTCATCCATATCTCCTCACAAACTTTCACGTTTATAATATTAGTAGGATAGAAGAAAAGATCGACAAAGTACATTGTACACATAAACTGTTAAAACTCTAAGAGGGGTACCGAGTAGAGAGTAAAAAAAACAGTGGGTCCTTTGTGTCCCATGTCAGTCAGTTTTGCTGTACAGTAAAAAGAAAAAAAAAAATTAAAAAATATAATAAAAGAATTGAATCGATCAAAATTCGAATAACGAATGGTCATGGTTATGGCGCGTTAAATAAAATATGTCATTGTATTACTTAAAACATGTAAATGTAATATGTGCTTATCCGAAATACCTACAAACAAGTAATTTACATACCCATATCTAGCGAAGTTGTACCATATGGCAGTCATCTTATCAATCATGTGGGAGTCCTCTGTATCAGCGACACCTATCATCGGGAAGCGGTAGCTCATCGAGAATAAGTAGATTAGATCGTCGTGGTGTGACACGTCTGGGGGTCAAAAGGCACACTTAATGTTTTTTTTTTTATAAAATAGATAAGTCATAGGTTTTTTAGTGAGAGAATTTTACGTTACAACTCCAGTTAACGTTTTCTATAATTGCCACTAGATGGCGCTATTATAATATACCTAATTGTCATGACTGCAGTGAATAACTAAAAAAACAACCGGTCCAGTACCTTCTCGACTACTAGTGTAAAGTTTTTTGTACACGACTGCCCAAAAAAGGAGTGTAATGTTTTCAGGGTTCACGTACCTATGTTTGTGTGTTTCTTTATTCCATCATAAGCTCTAAATGCCTGGACAGATTTGTAAGTCCCATTCTTTCAAATCTGTCCAGGCATTTAGAACGTATGGTATCGTTAGAATCCTTAAATCATCTCGAGTGACACTGGCTATAAATAAATATAAATAAAAAATGGCGGCTGTAACTCGCCAGTTTCAAATGTCAAAAAATAAATATATATTTTTTCAATTTGTTTATTCTTGGCAGTTTATATTTGGTAACTTGTGAAAACAAATTAAACCCTGTGGGGTTCCTGCTGCCTTTAAATAATATAATAATATTAATATTTAAATACTACAGAAATGTTGTTGGGAGTATTTAAAGGCCTCAGAAAACCCATAAAATCAGGTAGGCTTTTGCTTGCAACATCGTGGTAGAAATTTGCAGTTATATTTTCGTCGCGTATCATACTCATAACATAAGCCATCTCTGATGTAGTGACATCCACTCACAGAAAAATATATTTCAGCGTCATCCAGCGAAGACAATCTAAGTTAATCGGCGATTTCGAATAATTGATGATCAATTTTATGAAATAAAGATAGGTATTGAATTTGAAGTACGTAGTACCTACTGATCCTGCATCACGCAATGTAACTTCTCGCTCTGTCTAGTATTTACGTAACTTTCCAACAATAATGGATGGGCGGTGCGGTGGTCCGCCCGGCATTGCCATATCGCCTGATAGAAAGGTCCCTTCCGACCAGGCGGGATGGTTATCCCTTTTGTTTCAGGGTTATCGCACCATGTACCTCCACATATACAAAGTTTGTGAAAATATATTATGCATAATTATATTTGTTTGAACTAAACTGGCTGTTGTTGCCGGGAAGTCTGTTACAGGTATGCGACCTTATACCAGCTCGAGCTATTCCCCAATCCATCCGTATAAGCAAAATCGTTTCCTCCCATTGCCTTCCTTTCTTACCTACCTTCCGTTGAATATAGGTACTCCTTAATTTCGTATCTTTAATTCCCAAAGCGCCCGGTGGACAGCAATAGGCTTGCTAATTTTCCTTTCTTTAATTCCCAAAGTGCCCGGTTGACAGCAACAGGCTTGCCTATGATTATATACCTGCACTCTGTTACGTGAGTGGGACCAGTATACTTGTCAAAATGTGGGTGTTAATTACGCTCTACCTACCTCTTCGGGGATACAGGCGTGACTGTATGTATATATAACAAATGTTATCGACTCACGTGTAGGTTTCCTAGTGACTGGGTCTTCGTAGTGACTACGGTCGCCGATGTATGCGAACTCCGCGTAGTACACAGGCTGTTTTGAATGACGACACATCAGATTCGCCATCCTATTGAATAATTGCACTTTATTATAACCATTGATAGGCCTGTTGGCATGGGCGTACTCACACTACAGCTTTTAGCCCAGAGGGGCAACATTTGTTTTTATCATCCCAGGGGGGGGGGGGGCGACAAAACTTGATTTTGTCGGTCCAGGGGGGGGGGGGGAAATCCAAAATTTGACTAAAAATTACCTTGGTGCTACGTACTACGTAGGCTAGTACGTAGGTAAGTTAGTAATACCCCCAGCCTGCAGAAGACTTGCGTAGCGAGTGCTTTTACAGATATAGAGTGTATAGGTTTAAAAAGGTCGGCAACGTGCAAGAGAGTCCCCTGGAATTGCAACGCGTCCGTGGGCTACGGTCACCACTTACTATCAGGCAGGCCGTATGCTTGTTTGCCCCTGAAGTGATATATATAAAATCGCAAACAAGGAATTATATGTATAAACTTTGAAATAGGTAAAACGCTAAACTTTATGTCGTCAGCCATTAGGTACATTATGCTTCACGGTACTTCACTTACCTATGTACAGGGAAAGCAGTAATAGCATCAGCATAAAGTTTCCCAAGACCATCAGCAGTTTTCTCATCCTTGGCCAGCTCCACACCCCCAAAGTAGGCCTGCCGCAACTTTGCCAAGCGTTCGTGGGTCTCGTTACGGGGAAGCACGAAAGAGATGGGAGCAACTCTATCCCACTCTGCGTTCATCGTGTCCAGAAGTGTCTTGTTCTCTAGTATTGCTAGAAATAAAAATTAAATCAAGTAATTAATGTAATAGAAACAGGTTTAATTACTTCGATCATGCTACACTCCTGAGTGTTGTCACTGGCAATAATTCCCGTTAACGTTAATATCTGAGACAAAATACCGACCGCATCTCCTAGTGACAATCCGTTAGTAACATTTATACTTTCAAAATGGTTAGCGGTGGATCAATTGGAACCTCTTGTAGAATCTAAAAATTGTAAAGATTTGTTGCTTTTAAAAGACAACTCCCGTATTAGTAATATTCCTGTGTCGCGGGAGCTTCATAAACATTCAAACAACGGCCACAAAGAACACAGGACAACTATTTGTCAATCACACAAATTTTTGTCCCATGTGGAATTTGAATCCATAACTCTTAGCGCGGGGTAGTGGCGAGGTGACCACTTAAACCATTGTACTTACTGAAAGCTTTCCAGAAAAACTCATCGGTAGTCTGACTGATGATGAATGGTACTTCGTGCATCTTGCCTTGTCTGATAGCTTCCATCGGCTCCATGTCTAAGAACCGCTCCTGCCCGAAATCTAGCTCAACGATGTGACGAAATAGGGAGAGAGGATCATAGCCGAACTCCTAAAGATTAAAACGAATTGCGTGAAATGGTTTTCTCAGAATTTGAGAATTGTGTATATACAAAGATACAGGTTGTTACAGAAAGGTGTGGTAAATTTTTTAGAGTGTTATGTATAGCCGATAAATAGTTGATTTAGATTGAAAAAAGAATTGGGAGTTTTTTTTTCATTACTATACGAGTACCTACGATGCTACAATATGACTTCACCGTTCTGTTAAACCTGGTATAAAGGTTTAAAGATAAAATCTCAAAACAATATAAAATAGTCCCGGTCCGACGTATCGTGATGATAATAGATTAAAACCTCTGAAAAATTGGGAAACCAAATGCAAAGAGATTAGCAGGTTCAACCGAAATAATTCTCAAATTTTCAATTTCTCAAATTCTCCAATTCGAGAAATTGAAAATAATTATAGTTTAATAAAATTAAAAGACACTCTTTAATGTCGAACCGAATTAAAAAGTAAAATATAGTTTCACTGTTCCCCTCCTGGCTTCATCGTCAGACCATCGTTGTTCTACTATATCCACCTCCTAGCTCCATCATCAGATCAGCTTCAAGGTATCAAGTTATGGTATTGTCATTCAAACTGCATATAAAATAAATCAAAAACCGACACGCGGGCGCCTAACTCGCGCGTTCTTTGATCCGAGCTTCAGCTGTTTTTGATTTAGTTTTTATGAAATTATCGTTTCATTTAGCTGTATTAACATGATGGTGCGTGAAAAATGCTAAAAACAAAATTAGCGCTATCGGCTGTCTTCGTTTTCGGGAGCGTATCACTAACATTCTGTATAAGTGACGATAATAAAATCGTGTTAAAAGAAATTCAGCTTCATTATTGCTATAATTTATGTAGAATGGAAGATATCGATATGTCTTCATACTAGCGTGTATCATGTATCGGTATCAACTTACGAAAAAGCCAAGCAATGATCCACTGATTTCACTCCAATGTCTAGTCTTGAGACATTCGAACAATGCCGTGGTGTCGTTACCCGGACAGCTGGATATCTTGGCCTGCTTCTCTGCCAAGTCCAGGCGACTTGTGGGGCTTGGTACTTTGGCTGTCGCACTGCCAGACATTGCGATAGCGCGGTGGAAAAGACCTAAAGAAAATTCGACAATTTCGTTAGAGTGTATATACGTGTTACGGAGTAGGTACTCTTTAGAGTGCGGTAGGTATTATAGTTGGTACACTTTGATATATAATGTGTATAGAATAGTGTGCATACAATCAGTTCGTAATACATAGTAGATATTATAATCGAATGTGCCAACACAGCAATATTTTCTTAAGACTCTCGACATATGTAAAATCTTTTTAACATAAAATAAGTAACACAAAGCGAGTTAACCTGTTTTAGATTTTCCAACTGTCAATTTTATTTAAGAATAGAATAGAATATTCTTCATTGTATACCACATAAAAAAAAATTAACGGCTGAACCATGTTAATAAAATAATTTTTGATCTATGCTAAAAGAATATACATATAACAACAAAAAATATAACAATTTGAATTAATATATAGCAACTTTGCCACAATCTACGTAGCTCGGAGGTAGAGTGTTTATTTCCAGAGGACAATACTTCCAGTCATGTTTATGGGTGTTCTGGAACTCATAGTACTGGCTTAGTATGGGTTTAGATAGTGCTGTGTAGTATCCCAGAAACTATAAATAATAATAATAACTTGACACACCTTACACACGGCCGTCTGTACTATGGTAACCAGACTGCTGATAAACATACTTACCAAATACATATTATTGGTAAATTACACGCAGACACAGAACAGGTGGGAATCGAACACTACCTCTGGCTCAGCACTCAGGATCACTAACCACTAGACCAACAGGCCAATAAACGTACCTTTGGACATAGGTGAGACCATGTGAAGCATAACACTGGCGGAGCCAGCGCTGCATCCAGATATCGTCACCAGGTCGGGATCTCCTCCGAAGGCGGCTATATTTCGCTGCACCCATTTCAGTGCCATCACCTGGTCTTTGAAGCCGTTGTTGCCTGGAGCTAACTTATTGCCCAGGGACAAGAAACCTGGAAGACAACATAAAATTTTACCTCAAAGCTATTGATAATTTAACCGGTGTGATTCTTCCATCGGATTGTTTGTAGAACCTCTCACTTTTTTCCCAGTTACACGCAATTGGTTCACTTGGGGATCTTATTGGAACAGCAGGTTTGTGGGTCTTTGTAGAATAGCGAATTCTATTATTCGGGAATTTTAAAAAACTTGACATTACTATTCTAATACTTTTCTATTAAATACTATAAGCAAGTAGAATCGTGTGTTGTAGAATCTTCTGTACATTATGGAATAGCAAGAAGCAGGTGTTTGTAGGATCCCTTGAGGAATAGTAGTGGTTACAGCACTTCCCGCAGAATCTCTAAGAAATAGCATGATTTGCATTATTTTTTAGGGAATCCATCATTATAAGGCTTTTGGGAGAACTTTAGTGGAAGATGAAATACTGTAGGTTTTTCTCGAGGATTGCGGTGGAAAAGCAAGTGCTGTAATATCCCCTGGAAGATGGCAGTGATTATATAGCAAATGCTGTAGGATTTCCTTTCGAATCTTGATATTAAAATCCTTAAAAGGTTTATAATGTTGGGTATATCTTAGTGCAATAAAGTCTCAGAGGAGAAATTATTACGCCAAGAATACCAAAATTTCCTCCATTTTTGATATAGCACTTTAGGTACATACAGAATACTTACCCAAAGAGCCAAGTCTATAATTGATGGTGACAAGCACCACGTCTCTGTCAAGAAGATAGTGTGGTCCGGTGATGTCACTGCGTCCCGTAAATGTGTAAAATCCTCCCGCGTGGATGTAGAATATAACTGGCAAGAGCTTGGAGCTGGGGAGTTGAAAACATGAATGAGATGCGGTTCGCTAGAGGTGTTCTCTTCGTTTCGCATGTGTGGAACTTAGACGTGGTGCAATAAAAATACCTTCCCATTAATGACAGAATTGATTGTATAACCTTAGGCATTTGTAAACACACATACTCGTGTTGTATATTTCTAAGAATATAGTACGCCTGAGTTTTTAGTGCCTGATTCTTTTCTTATAACGTTGTTCTTCCTATTACTTCGCGAACCCTATTGTTACAGTTCAATTACAGTTTATTTGAAAGCCTGTTTTGCAGTTGGGTGCATGAGATACTTTCTTTCAGGTTTGTTAAAAGTCTGTGAAAAGTCGGGGAAACTCTGAAGGCATTCACATACGCCAGACCTATTTCTGTTAGTAGGGGTTTACTCCTTGATATTTATGTATTTCTCAAGAATCTTGACTGGGAGTCCAATGGATCGTTTGATGGATTTTATTTACGGAGGTGCCTTTCGCATTCGTTTTTGCTCCTTTATAATACTGTCGTGTTTTTAAGTTATGAGTCGCAGTTTTTGTGGTTTAATATTCAAGACATTATGTAAGGATATTGATGTAAATAACTGCGGTTATTTGGTCATTGAATTAGTCTGTATTTAATGTCTGTACACAACCAAACATACATAGTCATATGTTAGCAAACATACATAGTCAAAGGAGATCCGAAAATTTTTTAGAACATAATTCTAGGTCCGGTTCGTGCCCGTGGGGTAAAGTAAGGACCACTAAACAAACCCGATTTGTTTTTCACGGGACCCTTAATTAACCAGGAATAGTTTTTAAAGTGATGGACCTATAAAATAACCAAAGAACAATTATTAGCTATCTTCTCTTCCCAATTTCTATCATAAAAATTCTGTTCTGTTGAAGACTATTAGATGAAAATTAGTTATTTTTTAAATATATGTTTTACCTGTTATTGCTCGGCGTGTACACATTAATTGTGAGACAGTCTTCCTCGATGTGGTACCCTGGGGTCGCTGGCCGAGGACATGATGGACCCTCTTTACTTGCGTCTACCTCATCCTCGTACGTCAGGATGGGTTTCGGCGGCTGTGAAAAACAGAATTAAGTTATTTAAAGAATTAACAGAATCAACTCGTTAATAGTTCATCATTTAATGTCGATATATGTATTTATAATAGTATATGTATTATATAGCTATGTACGTGTGTGTATAAACATATGTATACATATGTGTCGGGTACACTGACCTCTATTGTACAAGTACGCTGGACTAAATATTCTATAGGAAAAGACAGATCTTTTTGTGCCGTTTTGATACGCCCCCCAGGCCGTCTCGGGTACTAAAATTGACATCTGTTGCAAATGACCGTTGTGTTCTGTTGGCGCGTCTATATTGCTTTATTTATTTATCGTAAAATACGAGTTCACTTTTTGTGTTTGGTATTTGCTAAATAATATAGAAAACGTTTATATAATGAGAGTTTGTGTGTTTTGTAAAATTCGGTACCAAAAAGGCAGCGGAATAACGTTTCACAAGTAAGTGAATTTCTTGGCTACAAATGTTTCAATTGTATGTCTGAAGCTTTTTAACACTATTATATACTTATTTTGTTAAATTTCATCACATTTAAATGTAAATAGGATTGTGATTTCATTTTTTAATTAATTCAAAAAAATAAACAGTTACTGAATAGGGTTGCGATTATTCCATATGGAAAATGTGTCGATAAATTTCTTCATAATTATTTCTCATTGTTCTTTTCAGTATTATATTTTCTAAATCGTAAAAATAAACCCTAGCATCTAACTCGCTATTTACAACGGTATTCTGTATATTTTACTTGTTTCCTATATACTTTCAGATTTCCCACCGACACACTCACTAAGCAGTCATGGGTGGAAAACATGAAAAAAGAAAATTGGACTCCTAAATATAATGACCATTTGTGTAGTAAACATTTCACCGATGACTGTTTTGTGAAACATGTTTCACGTACAAATTTAAACTATGGCAGTGTACCTACATTGTTTTTTGGTGAGTTTGTAGAGATTATGTCTCATTCTGATTCTACAAATATTCGGTTTATTAGCGACCCTCCCGGGCTTCGCACGGGTGCAATGTAGATACTAATGTGGTGAACAATGATCATCATATTTCAACAAATTAACACAAAACAATATTAAACTATACGAATAAACCTTCCTCTTGAATCACTATCTATTGCTGAAAACCGCATTAAAATCCGTTGCGTAATTTAAAAGATCTAAACGTACATAGGGATAGACGACTAGTAAGCGACTTTGTTTTATACTATGTAAGGAATATAAAGACTGTATTTTTGGATGTAAGCATAAAAATATGTTTATTTTTCCAGGGAGTACATCTTCTGTACGTGATGACATGGTTACCCCAACACCTTGTGTTTCTCAAGCTGCTGGGATAAAAAGAAAATTGAGCTGTGTTGATGTCTATCATGAGAATACTTTTCTTGATGGTTACTACCCAATTCTTAATTTTACTTTAGTAATAAGTTATGTAATTAAGAAGGTTCCTACAGCATAATATTTTACTGTTACAGAGCCAGGCCCAAGCAAACCTCAAAAGAAATCTAAGACTATTACTGAAATTTGTGACAGCATTAACCACGACCACCGCTATGAAAATAGTCCTACGTCTACAAATAAAATCATGCTGCGAATAAAAAAATCGCTCAACATGTCACGTGCTCGTTTAAAAGTTTTATCGCAAAATGTTAAAAGGTTGAAGATAACTGTGTCTTCTTTGAAAACTGTAGTTACTGATTTGAAAAAAAAGAAGTTGATTGATGAAGACAGTTTAAATATGTTGAATCAGTATGAAGATTTTAGACCACAATTATTTAAAAGAATGTTAATGTCATGTCTTACGGTATTTTATTATGGGGGCGTGCTGCAGATAAAGAATCGATATTTATTCTGAGAAAAAGAGCTATCAGAGCCATTTATAATCTACGTAGTCGCGAATTCCTTAAGAATCTTTTTAAGGAAATTAATATCCTGACAGTAGAAAAAATCTGCATCTCTTTACAAAACGGCGTGAACGACATAATTAAGTTACTAGAGATGGACATAAATTAGTTCAACCAAAATTTAGGCTAGCAAAAGTGCAAACATCTTTTATGGGGTACTGCGTTAAATTCTATAATAAAATACCTAATAATATTCTTCAACTAAGTGAGAAGAACTTTAAAACTTGTATAAAACGCACTCTATGTAAACGAGCATATTATAAACTAGATCATTATTTAGATGATAAAAATGCTTGGCAAAATGCCGGTCCTGCTCCACAGTCACACTGTCAATGAGTAGGTAATCGTCTTGTTTCTTATCTGACGTATAGATTTATTAATATTTGATTATTATTATTGAAATTGTCAATTTTATAGAACATTGATGTTATTTTGTACACTGTTGACATTGTAGTTATGATAGGCTTTTTATTTGTTGTCTTGTTAATTAGAAAAAATTGAATTGTACATGTGAGAACTGTGTAGTCACTTAAGTATTAAGTTAATTTTCTATGTTGTATGTATCAGCTCTGTGATTTTCTTTTTCATTATAGAACAATATTATGTTACATTGTCCTCACATTAAATTGCGCTGATAAGCAATGTAACAAGTAACTTTGTAAAAAAAAACCATTTTGAAAAAGGGTGTCTTTGGAGTTTCTTGCCAGTTCTTCTCCATAGGATCTACGTTTTGGAACAGACAACTAGCTTCACGACTGACTTATACTGACTGACTCCTCCTGACAATCAAAAATACCTACAATTTGTTTACTAGAAATATATAATTTTGATTTTGATTTTGTTTTTGTTTTCGTACCCCATGCATTTACCCTTTCAACAGGAAAATTGAGTCAGGTTGCTTATTCATCGAGCGAAGCGAGATCTCCGTATCAAGACCGGAAAATTGGAGTTTGTATGAATCGTGTATGTGTTTATTTGTTCGATGATAATAATTAGAGTATCGTTGATCCCATCTTTACAAAATTTCGCAAGTAGATTTCTAAAGCAAAAAAAATTTTTTAAGATCGTAAATTAGCCAAATTGATCAAATAGTTGTCGAGATATTTAAGCCAACTCTTATTCACTATGAAAGCCGCGTCTTACTATGAAAGCCACCTCTTATTCACTATGAAAGCAGCCTATTCATTTGAAGTTCGTAGAGGGTTCCATTTTAATGAACCTAAAAATTGTTTGTAAAGTTGTTTTCTTAATTAAATGCTAATAAAGTACAAATAGCTTCGTAAAATTCTTTTTCTAAGTAGTTTCGTAAGTATACATATTATAAAGTAGGAAATTACACCAAGCATTTATATCGATAAAGTAATGCAATATTTTTTATCGCGTTATGTCTCATCCCTAATATTAGTTCGACGGACGACCAGTCTGCTATCAGCGCCAAAATGGCGAAAATCAAATGGCTTCAGTATGAAAATCGACGTATGCAGTCCAGCGTACTTGTACAATAGAGGTCAGTGGTCGGGTATATATTGTGGTGACGGACTACACGCACCGACTTGCAAACTCTGTGGACTGATTAACAAACTCTTTGGCGCGTTACGTCTGACTGGCGCTGGCAGCCCCATCCTCAGATTCGAAGTTTAGAATAAGTTTATTTTGAAAATAGAGAACCGTGCAAGAGAGGACAATCGTCCATGAAGGGTCGGAAGACAGACGTCTGTGTTGAAGCACGGAATCGCAAGATAAATTAATTATTTTTAATTTGAATGTTATAATTGTAAATGTAATACTTTAAAGTTAAAGTAAAGTCACAGTTTCGTCCGCGTAACCTTTTATTCCTCTTCCTTAGAAATAAACCCATTTTTCTCGATACCAGCTTGCCCCTGAGCATACGACAATATTGTATATATTCATATTACATTTTAGTATGTATGCCATTTATTTTACAATTTTAAACACACTTTTTATGTGAACTTACTTCTTGTTTTCTCTGCATCACCCAAAGGTTGGTTGGTAGAGAATACCTCAGGCATTTAGTTCGCCTATGAACTAATGTGCAGAAAGTTTAAATAAATAAATTAAGCCACAAATTGAGCTCTTGCGTATACTTAAAGGATTTTAACGAGTTTATTTTAACTTTTTGTTACTGATGAACTAAAAAATCAGCTACTACTGATCTCTCTTGCATATAACACAAAAGGGTTTAATTCCTTACTGAAATGAAAGGATTCTGTCTATTCTGTGATTAAGCTTTCTTTTAGTCCTTTCCTAAGGCCACTAGATTACATGATTGAAGAAAAGTTTCTTACCTGAAATCTCAGCTCTCCTACTGGCGCCTCAGCGTAGCGTATACCCCTGTAGGATTGAAAGCGCCTACCACGGCGGGTCATCATCGATGAGCCCTTGAACGTGCCTGATATACTATAAGTAACTGGCATTTCATTTTCAGGATTTTCTACATCTGGAAGAATGAAATGCTTTATTGACACCATTCTTCTAGGACCTTGGACTGTTGTTGGGAATGGTATCTGCGCAATTCTTTGTGGAATGAGCGTTCGGTGAAACGAATGTAATGTTATCCTAAGATATTCAAGGTGAAGAATCTGACATACCTAGTTAATGTATAACATATGTATGGAGTAGACTAATGATTCACACATGGTCTGTCTCTCAGATTCTTTTAGGGAATGGTGGTTCATGCAAAATAACATATATATTTCCTATCAGAAAGAGTTTCAGAGCACTGTGGAAACCCTACTTTTGTTATAAATTTAAGGTTCCAAAGAGGCACATGGCACCCCTGATGAAAAGTGGTTACCTTCCAACTTTCCTCTAGCGACCTTTAGCCGCCAGAACACTACGAGCCTTATGCATGTCGAATGTTGTTTCTTCCAGACACATTTTTTCAGGATGTTAATCATGTTTCATGATGTCTTATTCTTCTATAGGTCGAAGGTATTTCGCTCCTCAGAGAATTTCTTACATCATTAAAGTACTATGGTGGAGGTTGCAGTAGACTGCAATAGGCTGATTGATTAAAGGATATAAGATTACCGCCTTCTGAGGCCCGTGGCTAATTCATTAATACATTTTGTAGTTAGTGCCTCCTGTGTTCAGGGCCTTTGGTGCTCGGGGCCCCTTTGAGCCAGGGGCCCGTGGCATTTTGCCCGCGCTGCTACCCTATTGTTACGCCACGGTTCACAAGAAGCAAACCAAAGTTGTAGTGTAGTCTCTTTGGAAAACCATGGCACATAGTCTATAAATGTATTATTGTTTACAAAACAAACCTTGATATTCGCTCGCACACACTACACACACACATAAAACACATAGCAATAATATCTTAAACATTTTCCTTCTCCGTTCGCACCCACACTGCGGACGTTCCGTTCTGTCTGCTCACTTTTATAGCAATTATACGTATGTGTGTTTGTTTGTGAAGATGTTATCATACTTGTCCATTGAAGGGGTATTCTGTAAATATTTGGTTAATTTAAAAACTTCGGGTTTGGTAATGTTGATTATTTTATTTGTAGTAGCAGCACTACATAGCTTACAAATGCAATCGGATGTTATGTTCTTGTTTCAGTAATAAAACGTTTTTAGGTAGAACTCGTTCTGTCTTACTAAAATTTAGTTTATACTTGATAATTTCGTTATAATATAAAATTATCTTTAGAATTTACTGCTTCATAAAGAAGCCAGTGAAGCATAAAAATAACTATTTGCAAAAGCAACAAATCTTGATTTCTGTATTCCTTAAAGTATTTAAACCAATAATAAAATAAATGTATTGTTTTAATAAAAAGAGGAAATATAGGAAAAGTTTTTTGATGATGTACGGTTGTATTCTCTTTTGTGTTTCGGGAAAACCCGACTAGTTTCACCGATACGCCAGGTCACTCCAGCACTTGGTAAAGGTCGCCTGCTGCGGCTGAAGTAACTCTCGTGCTCGTGTTCTTGTACCGTAAATATAGTAATATACCCATAACTTGACCAGGTTGAAGTTTGCGGGAAATGGTGCAGTAATGAACTTTACTGCCCTTAAATGTCATTAACATAGGTACGGGGTCTAGGGGCAGACATCGACTGTAGAAATGCGTAAACGACACGTTGCGGGGCAGCAGCATACATTTTCTGTTAGGTTTTTTTTTATATTATAGAGGGCAAACGAGCAGACGGGTCACCTGATGGTAAGTGACTACCGTTGCCCATGGACACCTGCAACTCAAGAGTCACAAGTGCGTTGCCAGCCTTTGAGATGGGAGTACGCTCTTTACTGGAAGGTTTGAAGGTCGTATCGATCCGGAAATACCGCAGGCGACAATTTGGTCCAGAGAATGGTTGTGCGAGGCAAAAGAATTCTGGAGAACTGCACAGTGGAGGATTGTCAATTATCCAGGTGATGGGGATGAAAGTCAGTTATTTAGCGACATTCGCACTCGTTCAGAAAGTCAGTTCTTCAGGTACTTATTGTGTGATTATTGTATTTACTCGCTGTAGTCATTTATATTCCAAACTAGCAGTTCCTGCGCGGTTTCGCTCGGGTGTATATATTTATATATTTTTCGCAGAACCCTAATTCTTTTTCCAAAATAAAAGTAGTCTAAGTTACTCCTTATAACAAGAGCTATCTGCCAGTGAAATTCCTGTGGAAAGTCCACAAGTTTCGGAGATTAGCGGGAACAAACAGACAGACAGACAGACAAAAAATTTAAATAGGTGCTAATTTTTAGGTATAGGTATCCTGCAAATAACGGTATAAGCTTAAAAAAAACTATTATTTTGACATTACAAACAGACACTTCAATTTTATTTATTTGTGCTGATGTATTGATGATGACGGCCAATCTTTTATAAGAGATAAGATCTGAGAAGTAGATTTTTGTCTTAACAAATATTAATAATTTAATTATTAAAAAAAATATCATCGGCTTCAACGCGCCTAAATTATGATAAATTGTAATACAGCGTATTATATTCTACATCCCTTAATTTACCACCCTTTCCTTAAAATTAAATGGTCCAAGTGAGTATGCCAATTCAATTAAAAAAAAATTACTTAAATCGGTTCACAATGGGGTCAATGGGCGAAGATATTGCGCGAAATCGGTTCACAATGGGGTCAATGGGCGAAGATATTGCGCGACATAAAAAAATTTGTCCAATTGAGAATCTCGTTTGTTGAAGTATTAAAAATTTAATATAATTTAATTATTTTATTTCTTGCTTTTGAGTGGTTCGGTTTGTAATTGTCATAAGTTAGTCTAATGTCAACTGCTCAACACATTTTACAAGAAATTGCTTTTCTTGGAAAATGTGGGACTTTAATTGTTAAGGAGTTCTCCTTTTACTTCACTCTCATCTCCACTTCACCATGTTTATGCACTGTGACGAACATAAGTTGCTTAGCAACCACATTATCGAATCGCAACCCGTGAAATACTTATTATTGATGGGTTCCGGTGGCGTGTGCGTGTGCGTGTGTGTGTGTGCGAGTGCGTGTGCGTGTGTGGTCGTCATCATCAGTTCCAATTTACCGAATGAAGCTTTCCAATTATTTACTATAAAAATACCCAAATCGCTTTAGCTATGCCTATATCTAAAAATATTTGAATAGTTCCCTCGATTTCTCCAGGATCTCATCATCAGATCCTGTATACCTTTTCAAACAAAATAAGAATTTTCTAAATCGATCCAGCTATCTTCGAATAATCGGTTAACATACATAAAAAATGTTAGAATTTCGACGAACTTAGAACCTTCTCCTTTTTTAAAGTCGGTTAAAAAGATAGAACATGTCGCTCGTTTCGTTCCACAATAGCGACATAACTAAAAATTATTGATTTTAAAGAATGGCAATGTTTTGTGATTTCCACTAGAGTATTTTGTTCTAAATATGTAATGAACTTGTCGCTTTCTAACAAATGTTAGGACAAAATCGGCATTGCATCTTTGTTCACCATAAAATATCAAAGATTTATGATCGTTTGGCATACTTAGTTCTTGAATTTTGAATTATGTCGATATTCTCGCGATGCAAACCAGCGATGTATTTAGAACACAACAATTACGGAGTACAACTGAGACAGTGGCAACAATACTTCGATACGGGGAAAAGAGGAAACCGAGCCGTGTGTCGTGGAAACAATACTTAGTAAATAGGTACTTTAGTTGTAAAACTTGTAAATAATAAGAGGAAGAGAGGTTAAGCAGAGTACCGTTTTACGTTGTCAGACGGACGTCGTGTAAATGGCTTCTACAATTAAACTACAATCAAGCAGAAGCAATAATTAAAAGGTAAACTTCAAACACCTTCCCCTCTCATGAAGAGAAATATGAATAGAGAGAAATAACACACACATATACACACAGAGACTCGCAAATTTTAAATCTTATCTTTGGTTTTTAGAACTACCTACTTATAACATTTTTCAATAATTTTTTTAAATTTTCTTTATAATTTTTTATAACAGCAACACTTGTTGACACTGAAGACGCAGGCGATCTGGTAACACAGTTTATACTAGTTCAGTTGTCAACACTGACCATAAGTGCAGTTGCAGGTTGTTGTTTGCAGCCTTAGTCGTATGAGAAAATAGATATAACAACAATAAATCGACTAGCAGTATTATATTGTAACACTAAATGTATATACCATCTAACTGTTTCTCTTTCAGTTTTTAATATATTATAGTAAAATAATATGCGGATGCGACATCAGACGTGGGATACCTCTTTAAATATATTGATTCGTAAGGAGAATTCTTTATACGCTTTTTTAAGAACATTTCGCAAACGGATGTGATATATTACGATCACACAATTTCGCTATTGATACGCGCTATTGTTGACTTGGTATATTTTTTTTAAGTGTTGCGTTCACACACTTGCTTGTAACATGAGGTGAAATAGTTTAAAGTTAGGTACGTAGAAAAGGATGGCCCTAATAAAACCTTTAATTTTATGGCTTTAAGCTTTGATTTGAAGTCTTAGAATTGAACATTTGCAAGGCTGAAAAGGTTCAGTCATTGAGATAAATCAATAGGTTGAGTTATAAAAAAGGGATTTCTATAGAATATTTCGGTTAGAAGAAACAGACCACCGACCGGCCGATAGACCCAGGGACAGTCGGGGTTAGGACGTTGGTTCTAGTTAGGTTGAAAGGTATCCGAGAAGACGGCCGGATCACGTAAGTTTGACATGGAACGTTGGGGGAGTTTGGCGAGTCTTTAATGTTTTATTTCTTAATAGGCATTATATTTAATAGGTATTTGTATCCTACACTGAGTAACGTAGTATCTGTCAGATAATCAAATGTACCTCCCGTGTACATACGGGTTTCAAAGTATTAATTTAATATAATTTTTGGTATTGGTTAAGGTGCTTTTGGGCGGGATGAATGAATATTGTTATCCTATAAGTCTCCTGGTTATAGCACTCGAATCTGAACAGAGGGCAACGGCACCTTGGTGGTCGGGCTGCTGTCGTCTGCTGTAGAAGTCAAATTTTCGGGTACCATAATACCGGGTTATGGTAATTGAAGTTTAACAGAGGCAGCGACACCCTGATCATTGGCAGGTTGTTGTCGTCTGCTGTAGAAGTCCAACTATCAAGTGAGTCGTTAGCGAGGGGTAGTTATGGGGTAATATGATTAAGATGGAATATATGTGTGAAAACCAAACCAATGCCAAAGGGTTTAAATGTACAACCATACTAATTAACTTTTGGATCTCCTCTTATCGTGGTTTTGTTATTGATTATATCGAAACATCGATTACCAGTGGAAAGATGTCCAGCCAGGGTCGAGTTTTACAGTCTAACGCGGAATATGACGTGGCGTTAGACCACCCCTAATCAGAGGTGAGCTGGTTTAGTTGCAAAATACTCTGTTGATTAGACGAATAACTACTTTACTCGGTTTAGGGCTCGGCTCATCGAGGTCCCATCACACGGAGCAACGTGAAATTTGAATTTTAAAGTTTATATATAGAAAAAATACAGGAAGCTAAACTTTTTAAACAATATGCGTTAGAAATTTAAATGTAAGTGTAAAATAAATGTATATATAAATTTTTATATATCAAGCTTGAAATAGCTTGATAGCTACACGAATCCAGTTTATATGTCGATCTGTCATGGTACGGCAATTCTATAAGTACAATGACAAGTTATACTGGCCTATGAAATAAACCAAAAATTAAAACATTACATTAATGAATTGTGGTCCTAATATTAGTAGGGTGACATATATGTGTGTAAGTACCTACGTTTACAAGCATTAATTGTTATTATTTTACACACTTCAACAATAGATGGCATTATAAGGTGAAGAATTACTCGCCAGTCGTGTGTAGTTTAAGGAAATAATAGTGATACTGCTCGGTGGGAAAACCAACCGCTATTTTTACTACGCCTTTATTGAGTAGTCTTACTTACCTTTTCTGACTATGTGTCTATGAGATAACCTCGTGGTTATTTTTCCGTCTTATTTATAAACAAACCGGATAAATGCGAGTCTGGCTCGCGCATCGAGAGTTCCGTAAGCCAACAAACTTGTATTACATACTTGTATGTAGATAGTACGTCCATATCGGGAATCAATACTATTCTTAATGTGATAAAACAACAATTTGACGACTTTCGGATTTTTTTCCTTTACTTGTGCTGTCAGACCTTGCTGAAGTACCATAAAGGTTTTGATTTACCTGTGAAATGTTCAAATTTGGTCAAATCTAAGGCTTAAATGTATCTTTTGATAGCGTTGACTTAGAAGATTTTTTTACAGCCTCAAGGGACCGCAGACATAATCATTTGGTATTAATTTCAACTCGATACGTCCACGGGTTCCTGAGAAAAAGAAGTGAACCTATAAGGATCCTATAAGGATCCTAAGATCCTACAAGGGTTCCTTTTTTCCTTTTGAGGAATGGAACCCTAAAAATCAATGTTTGTTTGTTCGTATTTTTTGCCATGCCGTACCGTTCATCCGATCACCATGAAGATTTTTTAAACACATTGCCAGGGATAAAGCAAGGGACATAGGGTACCTTCCTAATGTTTCCCTGGGATGGAGAAATTACTTTTACGCAAGTGAAGCCGTGGGCATAAGCTAGTTATGAATTAGATTATTTTCTTTTTCTTTTTTCTATTTATTTTGGCACAAACAGTCATAACAGCACATATCACAGGGTGTATTTGATAAAGGAATCAATAACTGAGTGAATAACTCCAAAGGAAAAAAGACGTACCATTTAAAATCTTTAACTTTACACATTCCACCTACTTTTATGAAAAACGGAGGCAAAAATATCTGGGAATTCAAACGGTCTCTTGTAATCGGATAGTTTTTTTCCAAAAATTCTTATTGTAACTGCATGCTAGAGTCATGCCCTTTCAGTGATTTAAAGAACTGTTCTTTTTTCAAATCCACTCTGTATTTTATATATACTGTAATATTATATAACACTTACTTAAATCAAATAAGAAAGTTGTTAATAATTGATTTTTAACAGAATTTCGAATCCGTTCTATATAATAATATAGTTATGTATGTATGTATGTATGAAAATGAATACTTAGGAGGATACTAACGACCCCTATTTCTTTTTATAAATATTTATACAACCAATGAGTTAATGCTCATCAATGTTGCTAATGTAAGGGTTCATCTGGGGGTTCTACGTAAGTTTGCAGTAAGTGATGTTAGGGGTTCATAGAATAGATTCATTCATCAAATATTAAGGACTGTTGAGATTTTTTGAGAGGACTTAGAAAAAAATGAGTTCCAGAATTGTTACGAAAGCCTGTCACGATTTAAATATGAACTGACTGTTCAAAAGTTAAAGTCGTTTTGATTTGGAGGTAAAAATGTATATAAATTTAATTAGACGTCAAAAGTAATAAATAAAAAAAAATGTTTGAGAATGTTTAATAAAAAAATAATGCATTATATCGTACAGAAGATTCTAAATATCATTGTTCTAACAAAATGGTTTTTACGTGCACTCATAACAACTAACCGAAAGTACTTCTCTCAACAATCGTTCTCACTCAGAAGATTTTCACCACGTCTATATTTTGTCCCCTGACTGCAAGTAATCTCTTGTCAGTCTAATATTGAATAGGGTACAGTTCTTCCCAAACTTTGTACCGATCTTCAAACATGTTTTGTTTGACAGTGAGCTGGTTTCCAAGGTGCAGGAAGTTTCTTTGATCTGGCTTCATGGTCGGCCACTTTAAGGAGCCCAATTCTGGAGTATCACCTCTGGGGTTCGGGTCTCTGGGGAGAGGATGAAATATTGTACAGAGCGAACAGTAGTGGCGAATAACTTTGAACCGTAATAGTAGACACTTAACTTTAACGGGTTTCTTTACTAAATACTTCAGAATCCTTTTGCCAAATTATTCTAACTATCCTAACTAATATTATAAATGTGAATGTAAGTCTGTTTGTTTGTTGCGCTTCACGTCTTATCTACTGACCCGCTCATCAGGGCCTGGTCTAACATCTACATTGACTAGTGGTATTACTTGACCGTTGCTATACCTGCCCCTCTCTCATGAACCTATCCACCATCAGAAACGTACAGCACTGTGCTAGCGATATAGTCTGTGTTGTGGAGATACTTGACTAGAAATTCGAGTAGAAATCTGCCATATTGGATGACCAACATTTGAGTTATCTAATAAGGGATACCTCTTTTCCCTTTTGAATGCACAAATAATTCATAGAAACATCTTAAGAGAGGTTACATGCGCTTAGGTTTCGTCTCAATTATAAGAGATAAGGCAGGCAGCGAATTTTTTTTGGCACGCAATCTTGGATACTTTACCAAAAATGAATAGGGGAAATTTCATCCGGATTGTCGGAAGTTTAGCGAATAATTTTTTTTTCTAAATATATGCTTGAATAGTAACAAGTAGCTTTTGTACATTTATCCACCAGCTTTTCTAATACATGTAAGAAACATACCCGTATCGCGCAAAGTTGTACCAGATAGCAGTCAACTCATCTACAACGTGTGAGTCTGGGCTGCTTGTCTCAATGACTGGGAAATTGTAGCTCTGCCTAAACACATACAAAGTGTCATCGTGATGAGAAGCACCTGCAAAGAAAGAATATTCTAAAGATTATCTTAAGCGGAATGCAGCAGGATAGCAAGATCTCCATGCTTAAAAAGTAGATGGAAATTTGTCAATCAATGTCATAATGAACATAGCGCGTAATAGCGCGGTGGAAGAGCATGCGAAAATGTCTTAGTTTGGGTCTGTGCAATACGTAATATGTCCTAGATAAATATTAATAAATAAATGTATATCTCGAATGGCTTCAACAGCGGTGCGGGTGGTGTGCAGGTTTACTATGAGTAATACCTTGAGGTTTGCCATCGGCGTCCTTGTAATAGCTGTCTTTTCCGAAGTACGCGAACTCGAGGTAGTAAACTGGCTGCTTCGAATGCCGACACATCAGATTTGCCATTCTGTTGAACACAGAATACTTAAATACTTAACTTCTTTATAGTTCTAGAATCGACAAAAAAGTCCCTGAACCAATTAGAGAAACAGATTAGCATTAAAGATAGAATGACAGGAGAACGTTACAGCCAGAGAAAGAGAGATAGGAGGGGGGAGGGGGGGGGGTTCGTAGAGAATAGTGAGAAAAAAGGAAATTAAACCTCACCTGTGTACACTAAACCCAACGATAGAGTCTCTGTACAAGTCCTGGAGCCCTTTACTACTTTCAGTGTTATTCTCCAGTTTCTTATTGTTGAAGTACACCTCTCTTATCCTCCTTACCGCTCGCTCAGAATTTTCCTTCGGCAGTAAGAAAGAGATAGGTGCTATGCGCTCCCACTCGTTGTTCATTGTGTTCATAAGAGTTTCGTTTTGGAGCACCGCTATAGAAAAAAATATATATAAACAACATTTTATATCACTGTGGTATCTCGGTTCACTGAAATATTTTTAATGACATGCTGACCAATTTTAAAAATATTATCCCTTAAATTAGTAAAGCTGCATGCTAGCACATTGTAGTCGTCTCAAATAAAAAAAATATTGATTCGTTGTAATAAAAAGTGTCAACTTTTGACTTAAGAGAGAGAGAGAGAGTTAGGTTTAATATAGGAAGGTTCTGATCTTCCTAAGTTAAAATGTTTATATTTAGACTAAAATTCGTAATTCAATACACATTCATACAATTCGTAATTATTCAAACTAAAAAATCTTCTTGACAAGACATGGACGATCATAATCAGAAGAAGTAAAATACCAATTGTAATACTTACGGAATGCTTTCCAGAAGAACTCATCCGTAGTTAGGCTTATGATGAAAGGCACCTCGTGCATCATGCCCTGCTTGATAGCGACCTCGGGCTGAACAGCCAGAAACCGCTCTTGGCCAAAGTCTGGCTCTACAACTGGACCCCACAAAGCAACTGGATCACCAGGGCCAAACTCCTGGAAAGCAATTGTTTTGTAATATTTATAGTTTTAAAAGAGGATTTCCTCTTTCTCGTTTCGGTTTTTTGTCTTTCAGCCATTTCAGCCTAGCAGCAGAATTACGAAATTGGTAATGTGGTTTCTTTGATATAATTAACTTCTTTGATGGATTCATATAGTGAAGTGAAAGGTGCACACTAAAGCACGACACTGGATGAGGCCAAGAAAGTTAAACTGGCTGAAAATGAATAATGAATTTTATTAAGAATAAATTGAGGAGTTGCAAGTTCGAGTAATGCATTTTCCTAAAGAGAGTCTTACTTAATTCATCATTTTCATCATCAAAACGTCAATCGCCGTGGCAAAATCACAAAGATCCATAAATTTAGTCGAAATTGATACATAGTCTACCATACTCTGTACATACTCAGTGACCAGATGATGATGTCAGTTAAACAGTGCCTTTACCTTTACAATAATACACTAAATCTTATTACACTTGAAATAAACAAGAATAACAAGTTAGATGCTTACAAAGAATTTGGATAGAGAATCCCCGAGTTCCCGCCAAGGTGTCTTCATGAGGCATTCGACTATGGCCTCTGAGGAGTTTGTGGGACAATTCATGAATTCTGCTTGCTTTACAGCAAGATGCCGCTGATGCGTCACCATTGGGCCCTTGTTTATGGCTCCACTCATTGAAATACCTCGGTGGAACAATCCTGAGACAAACAATTTAAAAAATTAGCAATTGCTGAAGATTGCCAGCATTTTCCAAGGCTTACCTATTTGTTTTTTTACAAATGACTTGAGTGTGTGGATTTTTTACAAACCTTTAGACATGGGCGAGATCATATGCAACATTACGCTGATCGAACCAGCACTGCATCCAGCAATGGTCACCATGTTCGGATCCCCACCGAATGCGGCAATATTACGCTGAACCCACTTGAGAGCAGCCACTTGATCTTTCATGCCGTTATTACCAGGAGCATACTTGTCACCTGTGCTTATCCATCCTGGGAAATAAAACGAAATAAGTAACGGCTCTATCTAAAATATTCTTCTACGTCCTTTGAGAACGAGTTTAGCCTAACTATAGAATAGAAAAACGTGATTTAGTAGCATTTGTTAAAAAAATCAATCAGCGATAATATACTTCCGATCGAGTTTTGATCTCAACCACCGACTACACAATCAGAGGGACATAACTTCTTGTACGATTCGGTAAATAAAATTTGAAAATTCTAAACTTCTACATCGAGTTAAGAATTTCCGAAGCCTAAGAAGTAAATATTGTCAGATATCGCTTTCTTCGTAGTCTCACCTAAGGTTCCAATCCTGTAGTTGATGGTGACGAGAACTAGATCTCTGTCTAACAGATATTCCGGTCCCTCGATGTCACTGCGCCCTGAAAACGCGTAGAAACCTCCTTGGTGGATGTAGAAGATCACCGGCAGTGGTTTGGAGCTGAAGAATAAAATGATCATAGAATATTATCACTTTCATTATTTTAATGTGTTTAGATTTATTTTAAATGTAATTGGATGTTGACTTCTGTCTTGTTTTTTAGATAATACATTACAATTAGAATACAAACGTAATTGAATGGAATTCATATATATGTCGGAGGGGTATGATCATCCTCAGTAAGGCCCATAATTCCTCACTTTCTAACGAGATTATTACAAATAGACACGACTATAGCTAGCTACGTATATCGCTAGCAACACGTGACGGTTTCAATATTTGACTGCTCTGTCCCGACTGCCGAACAAGAAATGTCGGGCGCTCCACTCGGCCTTTAAACATCGACTCCGTCAAGCGCCGACAGGTGGCACTGGCGTTCCGGATATGACGTAATTGCGACATATATTACAGATGTAATTTTAAACTTTTGTGTGTTTTTTGGGGATGCCTTATTAGTTTCCGGTTTGAAAGGAGCCCTATCGCAACAGTTGAAGCGACCTGTCGGGGGAGGTTGAACATCCCCGTAACAGCGACGTTAGTATTAAGATAAATCCTTAAATACACATTACAATACAATACGTGTGTACACGTTACCGTTATCTGCAAACATATAGAGGTGTCACACGCGCCTTAAAAGGCCTGCTACTTAGTACCTGAGCTGTCTGTACTCGAAAGGTCAAGGTACTTAAATAAAGGTTAACAAGAAAACGTACGGGGGTAACTCACAGGCGGTAAACCTTTATCATAAAAACTTATTTTTTGTCATCGAATAAAATTTCAAAAATATTTGTTCATGGAACTATAATGACCAAAGAAGTTGATTGGTAAACAATTAGGTTGGATAAGATTCATTACTCAAACTTATAGACACCTTTTTTTTTATAAGAATACTAGTAACATGGATTTCACAGGCTTGTGTTCGGAGATGGTTCACGTGGGTAGTGCACCGGGTGGGGTTCAGATCTGCAACCACTTGATCGCAAGTCTAACTGTCTTCAAAAAGGAACCTACATTAGAGAACCCTGAATTATCTCACTCAATAATATCAGCTCATTGAATAAAATGCCTGAAAATACTTATTACAAAATTAAGAAGTTGATACGACACTAAAACTGTTGCACTAGACGACTTACTTGATGAGTTTGATGACACAATTGAATGTCTGCAAAGGTTTGCGGTACCTGCCTTATTGGGTTCTTTATGGTAGATCGATCATAACACGGATTGTTAATCTTATAATATTTAAATTATCAATGCTGTACAACCCAATGTAATTATTACTGACATTTACACTACATACAAAACTTAATTTTACGATGAGGAAAGAAGAAACACTGTTTAAATTATGGAGAAATTAAACGAAACAGTTTTATTTTTTGAAGAAAAAAACATAGCATTGATAAAACCCGTTAACACAGTCGATTGTGAGCAGACTAAAATGAGGAAGTTAGCGAATTAGCTTTCACAAGAACCGAATTCACCGGATATGATTGGACATGATTAATTTTGGCGATCCCGATAACCCAATGGTCTTGAACTGAGATTTGACTCCCCAAGAAACAATTTAATTTATTGTTAATCTAGTTAAATTGCGTCGTGTGGGGGGTTTTAGTGAAAAAATAATTTAAAACGAGAATTTTCTAACTAAAAGAGCTTGTTTTATTTATGATTTGTTTACATTTAGTTAAGTACCTTTCGAGTATAGTGCGCTTTATTATACCACTAAGTAAGCAAAGAAGTACACGTTTCAATGACAGTAATCAGTTATCCTGCTGCTACAGAATATTAAGCCAAACTGTTTTTCCGGAGAAGCTCTGACAGCCTAGCGTAGATACTTACTATTTGTCCTTTGGGGTGGCCGGTGTGTAAACATTGATAGTCAGACAGTCCTCATCGACGTAGTAGGGGGGAGCTACTGGCAAAGGGCACGCCGGGCCCTCCTTGCTGGCGTCTACGGCATCTTTGTATGTAAGTATTGGCTTCGGGGGCTACGGGGGGAACAGGATAATGATATTATTATACTATTTTTTTCACTTAGTGATTGGGTTCCAGATTGTAGAGAACCTGTAAATAGATCGACAATCTAATACAAAAAACATTGATAAAAAACGTTAACGCGTGTTGATCGCGTTGTATATGGAAATTAAACTTTATAATTATTAAAATAACATATTAGGTTTTGTAATATTCGCATGCAACAGAAATGTCTTTTAGTTTGCTAGTTAGTTTGAACCGCGTACCTCAATTAGAACCAGAGATTTAGAGAAAGAAAGCAATGAAAACATAAGAAATGTATAGGGGGAAATAGGGTTTGAATATACTTGAAATGGGTGAAAGTTTGTGATTGCTTGATGACAAATCTGTGCATCAATATCATTTATTTAAAAAAAAAGCAAATCGATTAGGTAGAACATGAGTAGAACGGCCGGACGGACTCGTAATAAATATTATGTTTTTTAAAATATCTTTTTTTTATGGTATAGGGTAGGGCTGCCATCACTTAAATTACCATGTGTGATATCGCAATTTTTTTCCCGGACACTAAAAATAAATTATAAGAACGCAGTTTCCATTCACATTTTTTTATAATTTTTAAACAGCTTGTTAACGATTCATCTAACAATTATAATTTTGGCCTGACAAAGAGTGTCCGGGATTTACCCGGACAACTTTTGAAAACCCCTTCCAGACGCTCCCCGGACGCCCTGTAAACTAGGACAAATCCGGGGAAACCCGGACGGATGGCAGCCCTAGTATAGGGGGCAAACGAGCAGACGGGTCACCTGATGGTAAATGACTACCGCCGCCCATGGGCACCTGCAACTCGAGAGTCACAAGTGCGTTTCCGTCCTTTAAGGTGGGCGTAGGAGAAGAGGGGGAGTGGGGGGAAGAGTGGGAAGAGGGGAGAGAGGGGAGAGGGGAAGGACGGGAATAGGGGAGAGGGAAGGGTTAGGGCCTCCGGCGTAACCTCACTCACGCGAAGAAATGAAAATACAAGCATTGCTTCACGGCCGGTTTTCTGTGAGGCCGTTGTATCGAGTGGAGTCGACCCGGCCGATACATGCCGAAGCATGGCTCTCCCACGTAAAACTACGTAATGACACAAATTACAAATATAGAGGCGGTATAATATGGTTGTCATGAGGTAGTATTTTCCTGTTCTAATCTAAAATTGTAAGCAGGTCTCAGGTTATGATAATTTCTGTAGGGTGACAGTACATTGAATAGGTAATGCATATTAATGTGCGCGCACGTCTTCCCTTAAGGTCAATGAATAACGTAAATGTCGCTATTCTTTGCAAGATCTAAATATAAGATGAACATTATTAGGTGATCGTTTACAATTAAAGCACTGGTATGTCTCGCTAACCTCCTCTTAATTAAACTCTCGTGACCCTTTGCACTTGAAGGAGGAGTTACTTCCAAAGTCAGAAGGTTCCTATTTCAGCAGGATGTTGATATGCCCTACCATTACACAGTTTTATTAAAAACCGGTCAAGCGCGAGTCGGACTCGGTCGGACGGTTTTGTACCCACGGTTGTTACCCCCTTTAATTTTTAATTTAATTTAATTTTTACAATTTATTGTTGTAATGGCAACAGAAATACATACTCTGTGAAAACATAGACATACAAACGGTCAGCGGATGCCAAGTAAAAGGGTTCCGTTGGCATTCTTTTGGTACGGGACCTTTTAAATAGCTCACCTTGAATCTCAACTCTCCTACAGGTGGTTCAGCATACCGTATACCTCTGTAAGCCTGGAAGCGCCTGTTGCGGCGCGTCTCCATCCACGAACCTTTGAATGTGCCTGACACACTCTGTGTTACTGGCCCATCTTGAGATGGAGTTGCTCCTGTGGTAGAAGTTGTAGGAGGTGGAGAAGTTCCTGTGGAAAGAACAGTTCATTATAATCATACGTAAATAGATTTACTAGCTTGTTGATCTAGTGGTTAGTGATCCTGACTGCTGAGCCAGGAATCCCACCCAGGACAAATAAGGACAAATAATTGTGTGATGATCATGATCATTTGTTCTGTGTCTGGGTGTAATTTATCTAAAATATGTATGTACTTAGAAATATATAAGTATGTTTGTCAGCAGTCTGGTTCCCACAGAACAGGGTTTACCAAGTTTGGGATCAGACAGCCGTATGTGAGATGTGTCGAGTTATTATTATTATACTATCATGCATCTATCTCACTGAATTTCAGACATGCAAACAAAATCATCGCCCATCGATCCACAAACGTATATATTACATTACGTATAGGTAACTTTATTGATACCAGATACCAAAATAATACATAACAACTTCTTAACCTATAGTACAGTAACTGGATGTTGACAATAATCCATGATCCCTAACGTCTAAAATAGGCCGAGCCTGTATCTTAGACGTTAGTTTTTTCCAATTTTTAAAACTATAGCTAGGTATACTTACTATATATTATGTCACATTATTATAAATTTGAAATTTGAATGGCATTGTTAAGTAGCTATTGTAGATGTTAAACGCATTTGTCCATGGAACCATGTAGAAACAAAAATGCCAAAGACAACTATCTAATAAGTAACTAAAACAATTGTATTAAAACCGATCAGTAACCACAACTAATACTAGTTCACGAGCATGACGCGTAGATCAGTCATTTATTAAGAATTGTGTGAAACGTACTTCAGATGCGCATAAATGTATTGTCTTAACTGCTAATTCAATTACTAACTTCTAAACTTTCAAGTTTCATAATAAGTAATTATGTTAACGGGAATTAACCCGATCACGTAATGGTTATTACATACCTTTGAATTGCCTGACGTTTCGACCAGGTTGCACAGCCTGTGACCACGACTAGTGCAAGTAAGTCGTAACGTGATCGCGTTAATTCCTGTACACATAATTATGTGTATACTAATGTAATTTAAAAAAAAAACATACCTTTATGTTCATGTCCGTGTGCAAATTTGCTCTTGTCATGATCACTATGACCACTTGCGCATGAGCAGGCAGCTACCACTACAAACAGCACTCTGAGTAACATGTTGTCGAAAGCCGAATAGGCGACTATCGGTCTCAGCTACTTGCGACGGGATTTATATGACAAATTGAAGGGATATTCTGCAATATATTCACGTAATACTAGGTTTTGTTTGCGTTTATGTCTGTTGGATTTTTTTCTTAGGAGCCTTTGTCTTTTATGTTAAGAAATATCGTCATGCCTATTCATGTCCATCCAGAAGTGGAGGGGAGGGGAGGAGAAATAATGTTGTAGAGATTGAAAGTGAAATAACCTTTAACTAACCTTTAAACATTATGATAACCTTAAAAAAAATAGTTTTATACTATGGGTATGTCTCATACATTGACATATTCATGCACCAAGTCTATGGCGCCAGTCACATCAGTTGTCAATTTAATAATAATTAATAACTTAAGACACCTCACACACGGCCATCTGATCCCAAACTAGATAGTGCCTGTACTATGGTAACCAGACGGCCGGCTGGCAACCAACACGTCTTAAGAAGACTTAAAAAGCTTTCGTTAGCATTTTTTTTTCACAATAAGGGTACCTAACCTTTGTCCTAATTCATGTGAAACCAACACTAAAGAACTACATACTTTTGTAATAAAAAAATAATAATTGAAGTCGGATAACGTGGTAAATAATTATAAAAAATGCTGCAAATATATAGTTTACTATAACTACCTATACTATTATGTATTCTGTGCTATAACGAAGGATTAAACTCTTAATAATTAAAACATTAAGATATTCGTAGCTTTGAGATTGTCAGAATATTTTTTTGTCGAAAGCTTTATTATTATTAATAAGCTTTATTAGCTTCACTTGTAACTAACCGACTATGTCAACTATTATCTTATCTGTGTCTGTGTAAACAAATCTTGGAAGGAAACGTTAACTAATTGTCTAATCGAAATAAAACTTTATAGCCAGGAGGTGGATAGCGGAACTCTTCAGTGACTACTAATAAACCCTTCGAGTTTGGGCTCGTTTTGATTGGGCTTGGTAACGATGATCTGATGATGAGGCCAGGGGGTGGATAGAGGAACAGAAGCTGGTTTTTAATTCTGTTCGCCATTAAAACGTGCTTTTAGTTTGACAAAACGCCAGTGGTCACCACCTCGAGCTAACGGCGATTAAATACACGGTGTTTCATCACAAGTGGGTCCATTGCAGGGGAGAAGTAGTTAAACTTGACTTTCATATGTGATACTTGTGGTTTGTTAGAAGTTAAGGCTTCTGTTTTGCCAGTACTCTGTTATTATCTAGCTTTAATCCTTGTCACATCATGTGCCCACTAGGGGAGCCACACAACTGGCGCAATCCACAAAAGAGAATCGCTTTCATAGACAGTCGCGATACTGGTGTCACTAGCTCGTGGCCGATCCTATAGCTCCTCTTAATTAACTGTGATAACCCATATCATCAGCAGATACAAGACTCTATTCATACTGCTTAAATTCGTTCTAATACAGAGTATTGTGTGCTCTAGGGATCTTTTTCCTACCATTCTTAAAATGTAATTGACCATAAATATTAGTTTTGAAAAACTGAAAAACACGCTACAATAGAAAACCAATCTTTGAAAATATCTAAAAAACCCTACGCTTTTTTACAATTAAAATACATTTTTTTTTGTTAATCACACTAATCTTAATTTAAATTTATTAAAAGTTATTGTCTACTTTTACACGATCGCCAGAACACCAGAGGAGTTAGGGTTAAGGCTCGGGCAACCGCTTACGATCAGGTTTGATTGCTTATCTGGAATCTGGACATGGATAGGGAATGTAAATAATATATACCTAACGGTTTCAGATACGGTTAAGGATATGAAATTATTTCGGATAATTCGATAGTTTCGGAGCGTTTCTATTATTACGGATTTTAGATTTTTAAGGAATTGTAATAGGAAAATACAAATAGATAGTGATTTGACCTTTTTCTAGGTTATCATTTGGTACTGGAAACACAGACAAATAATTATCATTATAAATGATAATGATCACTTCAAAAACATTTACTTTCAGTATCGTTTCATTTTTAAGAGTGTTATCTGCTGAAAAAATGAACTACATAACACAACACACACACATTTCAGTCACACAGAAACAATAAAAACCTGTCATAACTGTAACTGTCATGTCTCATGTACTCCGCTCCTATCCGAATTCGAAACTTTTGTATCAAATTCAGTTACGATTTTTATTTTGAATATCTGGTATTTTCCGCCCCGGTTGCGGAGCTCCATAACATCCTTGACTTGATACTTAGGTAGGTACATAGTATGACAATAATATTATTATTTACATATAATATGTAGGTAGTTTTTTAAGCTCATACAGTTATTTGCACGAAACCTATGCCTAAAAATCTGTTTTTTCATTTTTTTTCTGTCTGTCTGTTTGTTCCGGCTAATCTCCGGAACGGGTGGACCGATTTCCACGTGACTTTCACTGGCAGATAGCTGGTGTTATAAGGAGTAAATTAGACTACTTTTATTTTGGAAAAAGAATTAGGGTTCCGCATAAAATATATAAATATGTACATGCGAGCGAAGCCGCGCGAACTGATAGCTTAATATAAACAGGTAAACATGTTTGTTTTCAAGGATCTTGAACTTTATATTCTGTTATCAGTGACCTGCAGCGCAAATGTAGCTAATCAGTTATGTGTATATATTTGCCAAGGATACAGAAAAAGCCATAGGGACCTATACCCTTCAATTTTAAGAAAATACTGTTATACACATACTAGAAAGATACAAACATATTTTAGGCGAGCCAAGCTACGGGCACAAGCTAGTATCAGCTAAAGACTTCGTAATCACAAAGAAACAATTGTCTAGCTAATAAAAATAAGGAAACTAGACGGTGTTAGGTACGTTCGTGCCGATGCCGTTAGGGAAACCCGAGAGTAATTAACGCGATTGGATTCTTAAGTGAGCAATACGTTAGCCGGTGGTAGAATATATTATGTTATGACAATATGTTTAATCATCTGTATGATTTTTAAAATTACTTATTTAAGATATATCGTCTGCGTTCAGAATTGGATGTTCTACAGATAAGAGAGATAGAAAGATACATTACATATTAATAGTTTAAATAATAATCCTGGTCCCAAACAATAGAAGCAAAAAAACAAATTTTGGTAAAATGGGTCACGGTGTTGAGTAAAAAATTAACAAGTGAAAGTTTAAATTCAGGCCCGTTTTCTTTGCTAAGAAGGCCAAATATGTTTCTGTGTCATGTCTTATTCATAGTATCTTAAATTTTGAAAATTAGAAATGCATTTATTTCGGCTGTAAATTCTAGATCAAACTACATAAGAAGGTATTGCTTGCTCTCAGGAGGAAAGCGTTCTTCTTTAGATATATGTAAAAGGTTTAATAGACCTTGGAATACTTTATTAAACATTTCCAGTCTCGTTAAAGTGACTCAATAAACAACACCAGTTACTATGAGAGACTCAATACACAAAAACAAATGAGTCAGTTGGTTACCTACAATGCGGTCTGGAAAAATCATTTCTTGTATTGTATCGTTCAATGTCATGTTATCATGTATCTTTTTGAAAAAACTTCAGATCCAGGGAACAAATCGTCTTTCGTGTAACTTTTAACCTCTCTACCACTGTTTTAACAGCAGATTACAGTATGAGGTTCTCCAAAAGAGGAGAAAAAGGACGACCAGGTGACATCTCGGTATGCTTGTGTGGCACCTTCGTAAAATTAAAAAAGCCTCGCTTATGCCACCCATACCACGAAAGTACCAACCATGACACGAAAAACCCCAGAGAAGGTTTATCTGTCTTGAAACACGCAACGAATTTAATCAAAAGTAAATTGGAGGAGTTGAAAATAAGATATAGAGGCAGGAGGGTTTACTAAAACCTCTTTTACCCCACCTTAGTAAAGCTGTATATAAAAAGCTCCACTGATTCTAACATTACGTGTCCTAAGTGATCGTATATTTCGTTTTAATAATAGGTATAGCTAAAATTCCCAAATGCACCAAAATGCACCCAAGTTGTACTAGATCTGCATAGTATCCTAATCTAGATCTCATCTTTAAACTAATCAGTATACTGTTACGTTAATTTTTCTAAAAACTACGCACGACTTACTTTAGAATTTACTATACTACAATGCTCTTATTTTAGAATCGAGTGTTGAGCACTATGTGTGCAACTTATTCCTTAAGTTTCTCGTTCTCGTTCTAAAGTTCCTCCATGACTATCATCATCTTCATGACCTTTATACCAAATTTATTTGGGGTCGGCGGAGTTCGGAGTTTTCTTCTTCCAATCTCGTCTATCTTTCGTTATTTCACTGCTTATCCCCTTTCTAGCCATATCCGCAGTCACTTAGGAGACGACCCCTGTTTTTTTTTAATATTTACACAAACAATGAGTCAATGCTCATCAATGTTGCTAATGTGAGGGTTCACCTATTGGTTCTACGTAAGTTTGAAGTTTGTGTTTCATAGTAAAGGTTCATTGATCAAAAATGAAGGACTGTATAGATTAAGCGGATTTAAAAAAAAAATTGTTTAAGAATTGTTACGAAAGCCTGTCACGATTTAAATATGAACTGACTGTTCAAAAGTTAAAGTCGTTTTGATTTGGAGGTAAAGAATCGTATAAATTTAATTAGACGTCAAAAGTAATAAAAAAAATGGTTAAGAATGTTTAATAAAAATGCATTATATCGTACAGAAGATTCTAAATAACATTGTTTTAACAAAATGGTTCTCATGTGCACTCATAACAACTAACAGAAAGTACTTCTCCTCTCATCAATCGTTCTCACTCAGAAGATTTTCACCACGTCCATATTTCGTCCCCTGGCTGCAAGTGATCTCTTGTTGTCAGTCTAGTATTGTATAGGGTACAGTTCTTCCCAAACTTTGTACCGATCTTCAAACATGTTTTGTCCGATAGTGAGCTGGTTTCCAAGATGCAGGAAGTTTCTCTGATCTGGCTTCATGATGGGCCACTTTAAGGAGCCCAATTCTGGAGTATCACTTCTGGGGTTCGGGTCTCTGGGGAGAGGATAAAATATTGTAAACAGCGAACAGTAGTGGCGAATAACTTTGAACCGTAATAGTAGACACTTAACTTGAACGGGTTTCTTTACTAAGTACTTCAAAATCCTTTTGCGTAATTATTCTCCTAAGTAATATTATAAATGTGAATGTAACTCTGTTTGTTTATTGCGCTTCACGTCTTATCTACTGAACCGCTCAAGAGGGCCTGGTCTAACATCTACGTTGACTGGTGGTATTACTTGACCGTTGGATAACCATCATTTGAGTTATCTCCTTCCCCTTATTAGATTATGTGAACGAAATAACGAAATTTAGATATGCGCTTAGGTTACATCACAATCTCTTATTTTTTTATATTTAAAAAAGTTTCGCTACCTACCTTGGGTAGCGAAACTTTTTTGACTCACGCAAACTTGGATGCTTTACCAAAAATGCATTGGGGAAATTTAAACCCATCCGGATTGTCGTAAGCTTAGCGAATAAACTGTTTTTTTTTTAAGTATATGCTTGAATAGTACAAGTAACTTTTGTACATTTATTCAACTTTTCTAATACTTAAGAAACATACCCATATCGTGCAAAGTTGTACCAGATAGCAGTCAACTCATCTACAACGTGTGAGTCTGGGCTGCTTGTCTCAATGACTGGGAAATTGTAGCTCTGCCTAAACACATACAAAGTGTCATCGTGATGAGAAGCACCTGCAAAGAAAGAATATTCTAAAGATTATCTTAAGCGGAATGCAGCAGTATAACAAGATCTCCATGCTTAAAAAGTAGATGGAAATTTGTCAATCAATGTCATAATGAATATAGCGTGGTAGAAGAGCATTCGACTAATGTTTAGTTTCATTTTAGTGTAATACCTTGAGGTTTGCCATCGGCGTCCTCGTAATAGCTATCTTTTCCGATGTACGCGAACTCGAGGTAGTAAACTGGCTGCTTCGAATGACGACACATTAAATTTGCCATCCTGTTGAACACAAAATATTTCAATACATAACATCTTTAAAGTTATAGAATCAACCAAAAAGTCCCGAAACCAATTAGAGAAATAGATTAGTGGTAAAGATAGAAAGAAAGATAGGAGAACGTGAGAGCCAGAGAAAGAGAGACAGGGCAGGGGAGAATAGTGACAAAAAAAGGAAGTTAAATCTCACCTGTGTACACTAAATCCAATGACAGAGTCTCTGTACAAGTTCTGGAGCCCTTTAAGACTTTCAGTGTTATTCTCCAGTTTCTTATTGTTGAAGTACACCTCTCTTAACCTCTTTACCGCTTGCTCAGAATTTTCCTTCGGCAGTAAGAAAGAGATAGGTGCTATACGCTCCCACTCGTTGTTCATTGTGTTCATAAGAGTTTCGTTTTCGAACACCGCTATAGAAAAGAATAAATATAAACAACATTTTCTATATCTATGGTATCTTGGTTCACTGAAATATTTTTAATGTTATGCTGACCAATTTTAAAAATATTACCCGTTAAATTAGTAAAACTGCTTACTAGCATTGAAGTCGTCTCACATGAGAAAAAAATTGATTCGTTGTAATATAATTATCTTTTAAAAAAAGTATCACCGACTTCAATGTTAAGCACATTGAAGTCAGTGATAAATTGTAATAAGGGGCCATCCATTGCAATTTACACCCAGAACTGAAAACTTTTTCAGTATAAATTATTTTCAAAACTCCTCCTTTTTGAAGTCGGTTAAATATTAATTTTATTTTGAAATTTTTTGTGAAAAGTAGATGTATTTTGTTTAAATATAATATGGATAGGCCAACTAAACGCATTGCTCCAATGAGACAGCAAGGTTTCGGAGTAAACGAAAATATCATCGATGTACATAATTTTTAGATATTTGTTGATTTTTCAAAAACCGCTCGACCGATTTCAATAAAATTTAAATGGGATTACCTGGAAAGTATACCCTTTTAAACAAAAAAGAATTTTCCAAATTGGTTCAGGCATCTTCGAGTAATCGGTGAACATACATAAAAAAAGGTTAAGAGAGAGAGAGAGAGAGAGAGAGAGAGAGAGAGAGAGAGAGGGAGTTATGTTTAATATAGGAAGGTCCTAAGTTAAAATGTTTATTTTTATACCAAAATTCGTAATTCAACACATAATTATTGGCTGTGTAAAAACAACGTGAATATTATGTGTACATAATTATTCAAAATAAGAAAACTTCCTGACTGAACATGGACGATCATAATCAGAAAAAGTAAAATACCAATTGTAATACTTACGGAATGCTTTCCAGAAGAACTCATCCGTAGTTACGCTTATGATGAAAGGCACCTCGTGCATCATGCCCTGCTTGATAGCGACATCGGGCTGAACAGCCAGAAACCGCTCTTGGCCAAAGTCTGGCTCCACAACTGGGCCCCACAAACCAACTGGATCACCAGGTCCAAATTCCTGGAAGGTAATTATTTTGTAATATTTATAGTTTTAAAAGAGTATTCTCTCTTTTTCGTTTCGGCTTTTTGTTAGCATTTCAGCCTAGCAGCAGAATGACCAAATTGGTAATGTGGTTCTTTGATATAATTAACCTCTTTGATGGATTCAAACAGTGAAGTGAAAGGTGCACACTCTTAAGTGCCCACTAAAGCACGACACTGGGTGACGGCAAGAAAGTTAAACTGGCTGAAAATGAATAATGAATTTTATCAAGAATAAATTGAAGAGTGGCAAGTTTAAGTAATGCATTTTCCTAAAGAGTAAAGTATCGATAAATAGGCAAACAGCTTAGAATTCCTGCAAATTCATCATTTATGTGAACAGTCCAATCCCATTAATTTCATCGAAATTGATAGGTAGATAGTCTACGATACTCTGTACATACTCAGTGACCAGAAAATGATGTTAGTTGAACAGTGCCATTACTTTTACAATAATACACTAAATCTTAATACACTTGAAATAAACAAGAATAACAAGTTATTTGCTCACAAAGAATTTGGTCAGAGAATCCCCGAGCTCCCGCCAAGGTGTCTTCATGAGGCATTCGACTATGGCCTCTGAGGAATTGGTGGGACAATTCATGAATTCTGCTTGCTGCACCGCCAGATGCCGCTGATGCGTCACCATTGGGCCTTTGTTTACGGGGGATCCACTCATTGAAATACCTCGGTGGAATAATCCTGAGACAAAGAATTTAAAACATTAGCAGTTGCTGAAGATTGGCTGCATTTTGCAAGGCTTATTTGTTTTTTTTTAAATGACTTGAGTGTGTGATTATTTCACAAACCTTTAGACATGGGCGAGATCATATGCAACATTACGCTGATCGAACCAGCACTGCATCCAGCAATGGTCACCATGTTCGGATCCCCACCGAATGCGGCAATATTACGCTGAACCCACTTGAGAGCAGCCACTTGATCTTTCATGCCGTTATTACCAGGAGCATACTTGTCACCTGTGCTCATCCATCCTGGGAAATAAAACGATATACTTTATGTCTTTTGAGGACAAGTTTAGCCCAACTATAGAATAGAAATACGTGATTATGTAGAGGGACAGCACTTCTTGTAAGATTCGGTAAATAAAGTTTGAAAATTCTGGACTCCTACATCGAGTTTAGAATTTCCGAAGACTAAGAAGTAAATATTGTCAGAAATATCGTTTTCTCCGTAATCTCACCTAAGGATCCAATCCTGTAGTTGATGGTGACGAGAACTATATCTCTGTCTAACAGATACTCAGGTCCCTCGATGTCACTGCGCCCTGTCATCGAGTAGAAACCTCCTGGGTGGATGTAGAATATCACAGGCAGTGGTTTGGAGCTGAAGAACAAAATTGTCATAGAATATCATCATTTTCATTATTTTAATATGTTTAGATTTATTTATATTGAATGTGAGCGGATGTTGACTTCTGTCTTGCTTTGTAATTGAGTATAGTTCATCTATATTAAAGATGAACTTTTAAACTTACGTGTGTGTTTTGGGGATGCCTTATCAGTTTCTGGCTCGACAGGAGCCCTATCGAAACAGTTGAAGTGACCTGTCGTGGGAGGTTGAACATCCCGTAATAGCGACGTTAGTTTTAAGATAAATCCTTAAATACACATCACAATACAATACGTGTGTACACAAATAATTTGGCAAGTAACTGTCAAGGATTGCTTGCAGGTTACCGATATCTGCAAACACACAATATAGGGGTGTCACACGCGCCTTAAAAGGCCTGCTACTTAGTACCTGAGTTGCCTGTACTCGAAAGGTCAAGGTACTTAAATAAAGGTAAACAAGGAAATGTACGGGGGTAACTCACAGGCGGTAAACCTTTATCATAAAAAACTTATTTTTTGTCATCAAATAAAATTTAAGAAATATTTGTTCATGGAACTACAATGACTAAAGAATTTGATTCGTAAACAAATAAGGTTACGAAGGTTTATTACTACCTGTAATTGATTTAAGATAAGATTCATTACTCAAACCTAGAGACAGCTTTTTTTTATAAGAATACTAGTAACATGGATCCCATAGACTTGTGTTAGGAGATGGTTCACGTGGGTAGTGCACCGGGTGGGGTTCGAGTCGCAAGTCTAACGCTGTCTAATTGTCCTAAAAAAACAGCTTATTGAATAAAATACCTGAAAATACTTATTACAAAATTAAAAAGTTAATACTATACCAAAACTGTTACACTAGACGACTTACTTGATGAGTTTGATGACACAACTGAATGCCTACAAAGGTTTTGCGGTACCTGCCTTATTGGGTTCTTTATAGTAGATCGATCACAACACGTATTGTTAATCTTATAATATTTAAATTATCAATGCTGTACAACCCAATGTAATTATTACTGACATTTACACTACATACAAAATTTAATTTTACGATGAGGAAAGAAGAAACACTGTTTAAATTATGGAGAAATTAAACGAAACAGTTTGAAGAAAAAACCATAGAATTGATAAAACCCGTTAATACACTCGATTGTAAGCAGACTAAAATGACTAAATTAGCCAATTAGCGTTTACAAGAACCGAATTCGCCGGATATGATTGGACATGATTAATTGTGGCGGTCTCGATAACCCAATGGCAATTTGACTCCCCAAGAAACAATTTAATTGTTAATCGACGGGGTTTTAGTGAAAAAATAATTTGAAACGAGAATTTGCTAACTAAAGGAGCTTGTTTAATTTATGATTTGTTTACATTTAGGTAAGTACCTAAACCTATCGAGTATAGTGCACTTTATTATACAACTAAGTAAGACAAAGAAGTACACATTTCAATGACGGTAATCAGTTATCCTGCTGCTACAGAATATTAAGAAAAACTGTTTTTCCGGAGAAGCTCTGAAGGCCTTGCGTAGATACTTACCTTTTCTTTGGGGTGGCCGGTGTGTATACATTGATAGTCAAACAGTCTTCATCGACGTAGTAGGTGGGAGGTACTGGCAGAGGGCACGCCGGGCCTTCCTTGCTGGCGTCTACAGCATCTTTGTATGTAAGTATTGGCTTCGGGGGCTACGGGGGGAACAGGATAATGATATTATTATACTATTATTATTCATTTAGTGATTGGGTTCCAGATTGTAGAGAACCTGTAAATAGATCGACAATCTAATACAAAAAACATTGATAAAAAACGTTAACGTATGTTGATCGCGTTGTATATGGAAATTAAACTTTATAAATTAACATACCATATTTGTAATATTCGCATGCAACAGAAATGTCTTAGTTTGTTATGAAAAGTGCTGATCCGCAATATGAACATTAAATTGAATGTTTACACGTTCACTTCAACCGCCAACTCAACCAATTACAGTGGACATAAGCTCAAATAAAAGAGCTCGTAACAGCGAGTGTTCTTAAATTAGAACCAGAGATTTAGAGAAAGAAAGCTATGAAAACATAAGAAATGTATAGGGGGAAATAGGGTTTCAATATTACTTGAAATGGGTGAAAGTTTGTGAATGCTCGATGACAAATCTGTGCATCAATATCATTTATTTAAAAAAAATAAGCGAATTGGTTTGGTAGAACGGCCGGACGGGCTCCTAATAAATATTATATTTTTAAAAATAATGATACAAGTTACAAATATAGAGGCGGTATAATATCAAGGTTGTCGTGAGGTAGTATTTTCCTGTTCCAATCTAAAATTGTAAGCAGGTCTCACGTTATGATAATTTCTGTAGGGTGACAGTACATTGAATAGGTAATGCATATTAATGTGCGCGCACGTCTTTCCTTTAGGCTGCGGTCGATGAATAACGTAAATGTCGCTATTCTTTGCAAGATCTAAATATAAGATGAACATTATTAGGTGATCGTTTACAATTAAAGCACTGGTATGTCTCGCTAACCTCCTCTTAATTAAACTCTCGTGAGCCTTTGCACTTGAAGGAGGAGTTACTTCCAAAGTCAGAAGGTTCCTATTTTAGCAGGATGTTAATATGCCCTACTGTTACACAGTTTTATTAAAAAAGGTCAAGTGCGAGTCGGACTCGGTCGGGCGGTTTTGCACCCATGGTTGTTACCCCCTCCAATTTTTTATTTAATTTAATTTTTACAATTTATTGTTGTAATAGCAACAGAAATACAAACTGTGTGAAAACATAGACATACAAACGGTCAGCGGATGCCTAGTACAAGGGTTCCGTTGGCATTCTTTTGGTACGGGACCTTTTAAATAGCTCACCTTGAATCTCAACTCTCCTACAGGTGGTTCAGCATACCGTATACCTCTATAAGCCTGGAAGCGCCTGTTGCGGCGCGTCTCCATCCAGGAACCTTTGAATGTGCCTGACACACTTTGTGTTACTGGCCCATCTTGAGATGGAGTTGCTCCTGTGGTAGAAGTTGTAGGAGGTGGAGAAGTTCCTGTGGAAAGAACAGTTTATTACCATACGTAAATAAACTTACTAGCTTATTGGTCTAGTGGTTAGTGATCCTGACTGCTGAGCCAGAGGTCGTGGGTTCAATTCCCACCCAAGACAAATAACTCTCTATAAGGCTCTACCTAGTTTGGGATCAGACAGCCGTGTGTGAGATGTGTCAAGTTATTATTATTACACTATCATGCATCTATCTCACTGAATTTCAGACATGCAAACAAATTCATCGCCCATCGATCCGCAAACTTATATATTACATTACGTATAGGTAATTTTATTGATACCAGATACCAAAATAATACATAACAACTTCTTAACCTATAGTACAGTAACTGGATGTTGACAATAATCCATGATCCCTAACGTCTAAACTAGGCCGAGCCTGTATCTTGGACGTTAGTTTCTTCCAATTAATTAATTATTCAATTAATTATATAATCAGACATGTATATTAAAACTTAAAACTATAGCTATGTAAATATACTATATATTATGTATATTGCCACATTATTATAAATTTGAATGTCAATGTCAAGTAGCTATTGTAGATGTTAAACGCATTTGTCCATGGAACCATCTGAAAACAAATTTTCCAAAAGCAAATATCTAAGAAGTAACTAAAACAATTGTATCAAGGCTGACCAGTAACCACAACTAATACTAGTTCACGAGCATGACGCGTAGATCAGTCATTGATTAAGAATTGTCTCAATGTACTTGAGATGCGCATAAATGTATTGTCCTAACTGCTAATTCAATTGCTAACGTCTAAACTTTCGAGTTTCATGATAAATAATTATGTTAACGGGAATTAACCCGATCACGTAATGATTATTTACACCTACACATACCTTTGAATTGCCTGACGTTTTGACCAGGTTGCGCAGCCTGTGCCCACGGCTAGTACAACTAGGTCGTAACGTGATCGCGTTAATTCCTGTACACATAATGATGTGTATTCTAATTTAATATAAATAAACAGACCTTTATGTTCATATCCGTGTGCAAATTTGCTCTTGTCATGATCACTATGACCACTTGCGCATGAGCAGGCAGCTACCACTACAAACAGCACTCTGAGTAACATGTTGTCGAAAGCCGAAAAGGCGACTACCGGTCTCAGCTACCTGCGACGGGTTTTATATGACAAATTGAAGGGATATTCTGCAATATATTCACGTAATACTAGGTTTTGTTTGCGGTGATGTCTGTTGGGTTTTTTTCTTAGGAACCTTTGTCTTTTATATTAAGAAACTTCGTCATGCCTATTCATGTCCATCCAGAAGTGGAGGGGAGGAGAATGAGATGTAGAGATTGAGAGTGAAATAACCGTTAACTAACCTTTAAACATTATGATAACTTAAGTCTGCTTTAATTCTGGGATATACCTATATACAGCACTTTCAAAAACCCAAAATAAACATCGTTTGTATACTATGGGTATGTCTCATACATAGGAATATTTAGGCCAATGTTAAATTGACATATTCATGCACCAAGTCTATGGCATCAGTCACATCAGTCGTTAACTTAATAATAGTAACTTGAGACACCTCACACACTTATTCCAAACTAGACAGTGCCTGTATTATGGTAACCAGACTGCCAGCTGCCAACCAACACATCTTATGAAGACTTAAAAAACTTTCGTTAGCATTTTTTTCACAATAAGGGTACCTAACCTTTGTCCTAATTGATATGAAACCAACACTGAGGAACTCTTTTGTAACAAAAAAAGAATATCTGAAATCGGACAACGTGGTAAATAATTAATAAAAATGCTGCAAATATATAGTTTACTAAAATTAGCTGTACTATTATGAATTCTGTGCTATAGCGAAAGATTAAAACTCCTAATAATTAAAAGAGAAGAAAGTGAGGAAAGAGAACGATATTATTCGCGGGAGCACCGCTGTACAATGCATTACCAAATGACGTAAAAGAGTGTGAAAACATACATCTGTACAAAACCAAACTCAAAGATTATGTACGAAGAATAAGTCAATAATGTGACGCCTCAGAGGTTAAATATTTAGTACTGTATATTCTGTATCTCATTGTAAATGGACGATAAGTTCTTATGAGGTAGCCTTGAGATTGTCAGAACATTCTTTTGTCGAAAGCTTTATTATTAATTAGCAAGCTTTATTAGCTTCACTTGTAACTAACCGACTATGTCAACCATTATCTTATCTGTGACTGTGTAAACAAATCTTGGAAGGAAACGTTAACCTACTTCTAATTGTCTGATCGAAATAAAACTTTGTAGGTATATGTAGTTTAGATGGCAATACTATAATTATGCATCTTGGAGCTGATCTGATGGTGGAGCTAGGAGGTGGATAGTGGAACTCTTCAGTGACTACTAATGAACCCTTCGGGTTTGGGCTCGTTTTGACGATTCCAATATATTGGGCTTGGTAAAGATGGTCTGATGATGAAGCCAGGAGGTAGATGGTGGAACAGGAGGTGGTTTTTAGTTTAAAAAAACGCCAGTGGTCACCACCTCGAGCTAACGGCGATTAAACACACGGTGTTCCATCAAAAGTGGGTCTATTGCAGGGGAGAAGCAGTTGAACTTGTTAATGTTTTGAAAGTACTCTGTTATGACCCCACTAGCGGAGCCTTCACAACTGGCGCAGTCCACAAGAGTGATACGTTTTTACAGATGGTCATGACACTGGTGTCACTAGCTCGTGGCCGATCCTATAGCTCCTCTTAATTAACTGTGATGACTGACTCATATCATCAGCAGATACAAGACTCTATTCATACTGCTTAAATTCGTTCTAATACAAAGTCGTGTGTGCTCTAGGGATCTGCTTTTTCCTACCAGTCTTAAAATGTAATTGACTATAAATAATAGTTTTAAAAAACTAAAAAACACGCTTTAATAGAAAACCAAACTATGAAAATATCTTAAAAAGCCCTACAATCACACTATTCTTAATTTAAACTCCAGAGGAGTTAGGGTGAGCAACACACACGTGACGTAACAGGTGTAGCCAGTGTTTAAAGGCTATTATATACCGGTTTCAGATACGGTTAAGGATTTGAAATTATTTCGGATTATTTGATAGTTTCGGAACGTTTCTGTTATTACGGATATTCGATTTTTAAGGAACTGTAATAGGAAAATACAAACAGATAGTGATTTGACCTTCTTTCTAGGTTATCATTTAGTACTGGAAACACAGACAAATAATTATCATTATAAGTGATAATGATCATTTAAAAAACATTTCTGTATCGCCTCATTTTTAAGCGTGTTATCTGCTGAAAAATGAACTTCATTACACAACACACACACATTTCAGTCATACAGAAACAATTAAAACCTGTCATCAATGTAACTGTCATGTCTCATTTACTCCGCCCATATCCGAATTCGAAACCTTTGTATCAAATTCGGTTACGATTTTTAATTTGGATATCCGAAATTTTCGGCTCCAGTTGCGGATCTCCATTAGATCCTTGATTACATACTTAGGTAGGTAGGTAGTATGACAATAATATTATTATTTACATACGATGATATAATATGTAGGTAGTAAGTATTGATAACAGCTTGAACATAAAATGAATTTTATATCAATACATACAAAGAAATAAAACTGAAGTGTCTGTTTGTAATATCAAAATAATATATTTGTTTAAGCTCATACATTTATTTGCACGAAACCTATGCCTAAAAATCTGCTTTTTAATTTTTTTTCTGTTTGACTCTCTCTTTGTTCCGACTAATCCCCGGAGCGGGTGGCCCGATTTCCTCGTGACTTTCACTGGCAGATAGCTGGTATTATAAGGAGTAAATTAGACTACTTTCATTTTGGAAAAAGAATTAGGGTTCCGCACAAAATATATAAATATGTACATGCGAGCGAAGCCGCGCGAACTTATAGTTTAATATAAACAGGTAAACAGGTTTGTTATCAAGGATCTTGAACTTTACATTCTGTTATCAGTGACCTGCAGCGCAAATGTAGCTAATCAGTTATATGTACATTACAGTGTTCACCTTGAATATCCAATTGTTTGTAACATGTTTTATATATTTACGCTTATTCTTAAAAAAAAAAATTAAAATGCAGGTTAAATTTTATTTGCTTTTAATAAAACCTGTCGTTAAAGAAAGTTCAGACCGTTTCGAAGTTTAGCTGAAAACTAATACAAAGTTACTTAGAATCATGACAGATATTGTCTGTTACTTATTACGTTTTATGTTTTCTGAATTTGTGATTGTCAATTATATGTAACATTAATAATAACAGTTCTTATTAACTATGTAGTACCAAAGTCGAAGATAAAATTTCTTCATTTCATAGAATATCTTGAAAAATACTTAAAATCGTCTTGTTTAAACTAAAGATTATAGATCAACACAGTTATTATTATACAGATCAGTCACCGGAACAATAAGTTGCTTCCAAACTAATCTTCATAATTCACATCATATATACAGATAATACATCAAATACTTAACCGATTATCATGAAGTTTTGCATATACCTTACCTACAAGAAAGATACAAAAATATCTTTTAGGCGAGCCAAGCTACGGGCACAAGCTAGTATCAGCTAAAGATGTCGTAATTATTTAGTTTCTTTTTTAACTATCTTTTTTTTAATTGAAACCTTCTTATTAATCACACAAAGAAACAATTGTCAAGCTAATATAAATAAGGAAACTAGACGGAGTTAGGTATGTTCGTGCCGATGCCGTTAGGGAAACCCGAGAGTAATTGACGCGATTAGATTCTTAAGTGAGCAATATAGCCATAATTATCTGTATGATTTTTAAGGTTATTTATTTTATATCGTCTACGCTCAGCAGTAGATGCCCTATAGCTGAGAGAGGAAAGACATATTAGGTATTAATGTTAAAATAATAATTCAATCCAAACAATAGAAAAAAATGTTTTTTTGGTAAAATGGGTGTTGAATCAAAAATTTTCAAGTGAAAGTTTTTTTAAGTTCTCCCTCTTAGCAAAGCTGCATATAAAAAAGATCCACTGATTCAAACATTACGTGTCCTAAGTGATCGTATATTTCATTTTAATAATAGTAATAGCTAAAATGCCCAAATGCACCAAAATTCACCAAGTTGTACTAGATCTGCTGAGGATACTATATCCTAATCTTCATCTCATCTCTAATTTTTAACTAACCAGCACAGTGTTACGTAAATTTTTCTAAAAACTACACATGTCTTACTTTAGAATCTACTACACCACAATGCTCTCATTTTAGAATCGAGTGTTAAGCACTGTGTTAAGTTCCTCCTTCCCGTCCTAAAGTTCCTCTACGACCATCATCATCTTCATGACCTTTATACCAAATTTATTTGAGGTCGTCGCAATGAGTTTTCTTCTTCCAGTCTCCTCTATCATTCGTCATTTCACTGCTTATCTTCTTTCTAGCCATATCCTCAGTTACGCAGTCCATCCATCTTTTCTTTGATCGTCCTCATCTCTTGTATCCATCTATATTAAATAACATCATGTATAAAACTCCCTTTACCATATTTTGCTTATCCTTCCGCATTACACGTCTATACCACGATAAGCTGTTGCTCCTCAACTTTTCATCTACTGGCGCTCCTTTAAGACTCCTTCTAATGTATTCCTCACCTTACCCATTCTAGTCAACCACACATTCATCACAACATTCGCATTTCAGTTACACGCACGCGTCTCTCATCCGTTCTCTTTATTGGCCAAAATTCAGATCCATGGAGGACGGCAGGTCTGATGACCGTCTTATAAATTTTACCTGTCAGTTTAATAGGTGGGAACACAAATTATGCCTGTTACCTGCCACTTCATCCACCCTGTATTGATTCGATGCTATGTGATTAGCTTTACTCTTCGATACATGTTGCATTCCTGTACATCTCCTTTATTTTTACAGATGGGCGCAAGTGAACTTAGACCCCGTTCATTAGGAGCTACCTCTTTATGCAATAACTTGCCTATTGAAGAATAAAGTCAGCCACTGATATCCGTCCTCTTTCAATAACTTCCAATGGTGTACCATCGGGTCCAACTGCTTTCCCATTTTTCATACTTCGTACTGCCATTCTAACTTCGTTTATACTAATCTCATTCACTAATCTGGTATTCACATGTACATCGTTCAACACTTCGCTCCGTTCATTCTCTTAATATTCACAAGTTTTTCAAAGTAGATCTTCCTTTTATGTCCTCACATTTTATTAATACCCTCTCCGCTTCTAAAGTTCCTCCACGACCATTAAAAAATACTAATAAAAATTGTATGTTTTTGAATATATTTTATTGTTTTTTTAACTTAAGTCTAAAGCAACACAACATGTTGGCAAAAATTATCATACTTTACGAAATATCAAGAAACATTTTATTTACACTTGTCATAATCTATGGGATACAATTCCTCCCAGACCTTGAATCTGTCTTCAAACATGTTCTGCTTGACGGAGAACTCCTTGTCGATACGGACGTAATTCCTCTGCTCTGGTGTAAAGGCTGGCCAGCGTAGGGATGAGAGCTCTGGAGTGTCGGGTCTAGGGTTCGGGTCACTATGGACAAGGAAATCAATTAATCAAGTGGCGAAATAAATAATACATTTTAAGTTTTTAATGTGTGCTGATTCAACAGTTTTTTTTGTAAATTATACCCAACATTTTTTCACAAAGGCAACTTTGTATCCTTCTTTTTTTATAAAGATTACTTTAAATCCTAATTCTTTTTCATATGTAATTTTAATCCAACTTTTTTTTAATATAAGTAACTTTTTATAAAAAAAAATTCATGTAATTACCTAATTTTGTATCGTAAAATTGCTGAAATAGGTAACTTTGGGTCTGTAAATTAATTAAAACCAAGCTAATTACAATCGAGGTTACGACTTAAACAACATTGTATCAAAGGATCCAAATGTCATTGACGCACTCACAAAAAAATAAACGTTATGATGAACAGTCCTTACCCGTATCGCATAAAGTTATAAAAGATAGCGGTCATCTTGTCCACCATCAGCGAGTCCGGTGAGTCGGACACTGGGATCGAGGGGAAACTGACGCTCACGTTGAACAGGTAGATCAGGTCATCGTGGTGGGCAGCTCCTGTAATAGCATGAACTAGTTACTAACAGAAGCTAGATTAATGAACAGAACATTTGGATTTGGATCTCTATTACTTTTAATAAGATAGTATTTACAGCTATCTGTCACTAGGCTGGCGTCAGGCGTTATATCTGCGCGGGAGCATAGATAATTATTTAAGCCACAGAACCAAAGAGTATACAAACACTACCTTAAAACCGTATACAATATTTTGTTTTTATTTTTTTGCCATTATGCCAAATTTCACTAGGATATTGTGTAATATGAATGTAAATATGTATATACCTGATGTAGCTATATATATGTATGTGTATTTATACATATATATTTAAAATGTATCAATTTTTTACTATATTTTTGTTAGTAGCTATATAGCTTTTTTAAATTATGTCTAAACGTCAGTGACGTCCCTTAAAGAGGCGCCATCTGAAAATCAGCGCTGCACACGTTGTTGTTTGCTGCACGCATTATGCTGAGATGGTGACCTTTTCAGGCCCGCACAAATTTATAGTTTTTCTTTTTCTTTTTCTCTTTGTGTTATTTATGTTATATGTATGTCGCGGGTTTTGAATAAAAATATTTTCTTTCTTTCTTTCTATTTGAATTATTTTTATAAGATACTAACAGCGCCCCGCGTTTTCAGCCACGTAAAGTAGCCTATGCGTTAATCCAGGTGTCCAGCTATCTACATACCAAGTTTCACCGCAATCGGTTCAGTGGTTTTTGCGTGAAAGAGTAACAAGCATCCATCCATCCAAACTTTCACATTTATAATATTAGTGGGATTTCCTAAATAATGAATTGTCGAAACAAATGAATTAGTTTAAAAAATCAAGCCTCTAAGTCGATGCAAAAAACAAAAGCTTACCGTTGATCTAGAATCATGAAATTTGACAAGTAGTAAGTCTAACAACACAGGTAAGGAAAAAAATGGATTTTCCGACTACACTACGCTTTCTACTGCAATACTAGGTTTGGATTATGTATTAACTATCCATATAATGAAGTATCTACCCGAGTGAGGTGCGAATCCTACTGGTATTTGTTGGCTTTGGTAATGTGAAAGACATGAAAAAATATGTTAATTATAACTTAATGTTATCCGTTTATCAGAAAAGTAGTGAACGGCACCGGTTTTGCACGTATGCAATTTAGACGTTCGTGGTTTTATTAGTGAATAAAAATTTTCAAAGTTGGATTAGCAGTTTCAGAGTTACCGCCTACATCCAAACTTACATACTTTACCTCTTTGGAATATTAGTTTAGATAGCGATATTATTATTATTGGGCTATAAGAGTATGGCAAGAATGTTTGGTTTATTACCTGTTGGTTTCTTAGTGGTGGGATCCACGTAGTGGCTGCTGGTGCCAATGTAGCCGAACTGGTAGTAGTACACCGGTTGCGGAGAATGGCCTGCCATGATGTTAGCCAGCCTGACCGATCAGAGGAATTATTATACGGTAAATTTTAAATAACGAACTACAGACAACGACATAGCTTTTGCCATTAGCAAGTTAACATGTCAATGGAGGGGCGATTTAGTATATATAGCATTAAGTTTCTTGGCTGGCGATCACGGACTGGAAAACGCCGCGTACGGGGTACCCCCTACCAATTACGTTCAAAGTTGCAGAGGGTCATTGCACGGAGATGGCTTTTAATATGGTAGAACTAAACGACTGCTGACACACGCGTCATACTCACGAACGGGTGCCGTCAGCCAGGTCTGTCATCTCCTGCCATTATTATTATTTAAAATATAGCAGTTATTTGAACTCTTCATATATTGGAACATTACGTCAAACTAGCATTTGCTCGCGGCTTCGCCAGCGTTAGAGTTATTTATCCTCTTCTGAAGACTTAAACAAGGAGATGATGAATGATTTGATCTTATCTGTCCGTTTTATTATTCATTCATATTTATTCAACTTTTTTGTGTCTAATCTAGCATAATATTATTCTCTTACCTGTGAACTCCAAATCCAATAATGGAATCAGAATACAATTTCCCAAGTCCTGTAGCTGTGGTTGTATCATTCGCTATGTCCTTGCCGCCTAGGTATGCCTGCTTGAGTCTGTCAGCTTGTGGGTCAGTATTGCCAGATAGGTAGAAAGATATCGGGGCGATGCGTTGCCAGGAGTCACGCATTTGTGTGTACAGGGTTTCATTGTTTAAGACATCTGGAAAGTAATTGCTTCTTTATTACGCTGTGTTGTTATTAAAGAAATAAAGTGTAAGGAAGTGTGTTTTGTGGGTGTAAGAAAGTAAACGCACCATTTCTATCTCTAAAAACATAAAGACAAAAAGTTAAAAGTTAATTGTAACTGTTGAGAAGAGACAAATATTTTAATGTAAATTGTATTAAATAAGGATATCTTTACCGAAAATTCGATATAACGTGCCATGTGGCGAAGAGAAACCGAACTACATAGGGACTACTTACTCTGCATCACGCAATGAAAGTTTTCGAATTGTTTGGCTTGGGCCCGCTTGACCTGATTACTTATCCTGGTCGGAGGATACGCCCTTTTTGTTGAAGGAACATAACATTTGTTCCTCCACACCTTCAGGGTGCTATTTATAATTTAATATTGATTTAGTAAAATTTGACATATACAAGTTTCGATACCATAGTGCACCTCTTCTATCATCATAACTCACTAAAAGCCTTCCAGAAGAATTCGTCTTGCGTCTGACTGAGGATGAATGGCACTGGGTACAAGTCTCCGTTACAGAACGAATCGCGTGGCTGGTTCACTATGAACCTTTCCTGACCAAAGTCTTCTTCTTGAATCGGCATCCAGAGGAGAACGGGGTCGTAACCAAACTCCTGTTTAAAAATATTTTAATGATTAGATCATTATCCATAGGTACTAATTTAATGTAGCTGATATTATTTTTTGTTTTGGTTGAACGCGCTAATCTCTGGCACTGAAACTTGGATTGGCTGGCCTGACTGCTAAGCCAGAGGTCGTGGGTTCGATTCCCACCCAGGACAAATAATTGTGTGATGAGCATGATCATTTGTTCTGTGTCTGGGTGTAATTTATCTATAATATGGATGTATTTAGAAATATATAAGTGCGTTTATCAGCAGTCTGGTTACCATAGTACAGGCTCTGCCTAGTTTGGGATCAGACGGCCGTGTGTGAGATGTGTGAAGGTATTATTATAAAAAAAAAAAAAATTCTTGACAGGATTATGTGATACTAAACATCACGCTCGTTGCCGAAGCCTTAGACTTCTCAGTAGACGTTAGTTAGCAGAAGCTATTGATGTAGCAGGTCGACAGGGTGGAAAACAGCCACAGCTGCAAAGCCGCAAGTGGATAGAACAGGATAACCGCAACACCCAATAAGTTGTTTTATATTCAACTTTTGTACTTACAAACATATGATCCAGGGAATCTCCTAATTCTTTAGAAGTTTTCGTTTTGAGGCAGTCTATCATTGCTTTTGAGCTTTCAGTGGGACAATTCAGTAGCTTTGCTTGTCTGACTGCCAGGTGACGCTGGTGTCGAGGGATTACAATCTGGGAAATTGGAGAGCCGCTCATCGAAATCGCACGATGAAAGAGACCTGCAAGAGATAAAGTATTAAATATGTGTCATTAAATGGAATACAAATCTAGCTCTAACTATTTCAGAAAAAAATCCCAAAGAATTTAAGATAATTTACCTTAGTATTAATAGAACATTTAAATTCGTTCCTTTGGAATTTTATCTCTATCTCTTCTCCGTCTTTAACTTATCTTTGCACCTACCACTCTTTATTTCTGCATCACCCCAAGGTCGTCTGGCATAGAATACCTAAGGCATTAAGGTCGCTTTTGTACAATATGTGCATGAAGTTTTAATAAATAAATAAACATGGTACATATAATTTGGTGAGTGAAATGGAGCTGGCAGTTGCGGTGTTATGTACTTCGGTGTAGATTTTTATACAATTAATTCTGACTTAAGTCTCATAGTCTCCTAATCATTGAAGCATATCATGTCAGCTGTTCATATACTGTTTTGACTTAACATACCTTGAGACATAGGTGACACCATATGCAGCATGACACTGAACGAGCCTGCGCTGTACCCTGCTATAGTCACTAGGTTAGGATCCCCACCAAACGCGGCAATGTTCTTCTGCACCCATTTGAGAGCTGCTACCTGGTCTTTGAAACCGTTGTTTCCAGGAACTACTTTATCACCCGTACTTATGAAACCTTTAGGAAGCAGAAGATTGTGATAAACAGGTAAAGAAGATGAATATTCTTGGAAGTGAATTACTACAAATGGACTACATATGGGATACTCTTCAGGATCCAAGATCCGTTTGAAAAGTCTCACATCAAGAACCAATATATTATTATTTTTCCGACCTCAAAAGAGTTGTATGTTACCCGATTACTCGAGGATGGCTCAACCGATATTACCGTGGGACTTCGGCACGTATGGGCCGGCTCGAATCCACACACCACGGCCGACTCGGAAAACTGGTTGTGAAACAATGATTGTATTGCTTTTCGCCGCGTGAGTGAGGTTACCGGAGGCCCTAACCCTACCCTCTCCCCTATTTCCGTCCTTCCCCTCTCCCCCCTCTCCTCCCATCTAATCCCCCTCTCCCGTCTTCCCACCCTTCCCCCTCTTCCCCTATTCCCACCTTAAAGGGCGGCAAAGCACTTGTGACTCTTGAGTTACAGGTGCCCATGGGCGGCGGTAGTCATTTACCATCAGATGAAACGTCTGCTCGTTTGCACCTATATCATTAAAAAAAAACCGATTTAAGATTTGTTTTTCATTTGAAAGGGTATATACTTTCTAGTTAGACCCATTATCATCAGTTCGGTTATACTCAACATTTAAATAAAAAGAAAAATATCTCTAAGGGTGGAAAATTAAGGGATGAGTAATATAGCTCATTACCTTTTATCATGATTTAGGACCATTAAAGTCAGTGGTATTTTTTTAAAAGATAATTAAGAAAATTATATATTGCTGAAGTTACAAGGAGTTTTCATTCAGCAAAACCACTTCGATTCTACAGTAAGTTTTAGCGTTGTGGGTTTACGGAGTGATTAGTTTCAAAATATTGGTTACTATCAATTTTTCGCAATCGAGACGTTTATGACTGGTGCTTCCTTCTTCAGCTCGAGGAGTGTTTTACCAATAGTACCACTAGTAACTTCTTTAATTTTCCTGTCCTGGCTCTATAAACTTTAATACAATGACGATTTGTCATGATGATCAGCTATGTAAGATACTCTCAGGGGTTGTTGTGAACACAAGCAGTGAGTTGACTTGGTCCTATCAATTTTTTGCGAAAGAGACTGTTCCTTCAGTGAGTGGACTTGGTCCTGACACTTACCAAGAGACCCCAGCCTATAGTTAATGGTGACCAGTACGATGTCTCTGTCGAGCAAGTGTTGAGGCCCGGCTATATCGCTTCGTCCCGACACCGAGTAGAAGCCACCGGCGTGGATGAACACCAACACTGGTAACTTTTTCTTGCTGCGCAAACAATTTCGAAGAATTATAGTCATCTCTACTTCTCCTCAGTACAGTATATCTTTTTATTGCTGACTTTTAAAGCATGTTCTTAACACAGACACATTTTAATAACGTATATTATTAGTTACATAAAGAAGAAAATAGAGTGAGACACAATTGTACATAAAGTTTAGAGAGGCTTCCCCACAGATGTCTGTCGTTATTTTAAAATGATTTTTCTCAATGTTTTGTCATATTATACTAGAACTAGCCTAGATAGCATCATTGATAAGACCATGACTGTGTTAGTATTTCTATTAATATAATTATTATTATTATAACCAACTACTTCATATAAATATTGATAAACAAATTTAGGTGCCAACATGACGTTATTACACAAAGCCAAAGTGGCCGGTACTTGTATTTTAAATTGTCTACATTTACAATGTAAATCAAAAGATACGGCCATTTAAGCCTTACATTTTAACAAATTTGAACATTTCGCAGGTAATCAAAAATCAAAACCTACTTACTTATTGATCTAGAACTATGAAATTTAGTAAAAAATCCGAAAGTCCTTAATTTGTTGCTATTTCACATAACCTTTTTTTGTGATTACAAACTTGCATTTTACGGTTAAAACGTTGACTTTGTCGAATACTGATGTATGAGAGAGTATTTTTAGGACTGTAAAATTATGTTTGTCTTTCGAAAAAAACGGGCGAAAATCTTCGAGAATCGATTACTGAGATGGACGTACATGTACACGTTCGTTTGCTTGCAGATTATGGAACCCTCGGTGAGCGAGTCAGGCATTTGGAAAAATAGCCTTTTTTCTTTCCAGGGCACTTGTATGGTAGCTGGACGGTAACAGAGATTGTTCATCGTCGAGATAGCCTCGACTTGTATACATGCAAACCTGTCTTAATAATCACGGGTTTTTATGACCACTAATTAATACTGTTTCACCGATTTATTACTAGACCAACTCATTGTGGTGTTAATTGTTTCTGAAGTGACTAAACTTTTGTAAATAGGGAAATACTAAATGTTATCGACCTGAGTCAGTTGTAGGTAGTAATGACTGCTGTTATTTTGCAAATTACCAAAACAATGGAAGACTATCTTTTAAAGTATCTATGTACTATCTTTTAAACTATCTTATAAACTTTCGCGAACCGTGATATAATTATGTATATATACGGGAAATGACACGATGACCACGGCCAGTGCAACCTGGTTGAAACGTCAGGCAATTTAAAGGTATGTAATTCCCGTCCGTATATTTAATAGTATCTATGTATATTTAACAATCTTACTAATATTATAAATGAGAACGGTTGTGAGGATGGATAAATGAACTAGCACATAGGCCACTTATTATGCCGGCGAAATGTACGGTTGGTGGATAATTTATAAGTACAGCCTTGCAATACACACATTCAGCGCTTGTACTCAGTGCTTTTAAACTATGGTTTCCTTTAGCGTGGAGGTCCTACCAAAAATTAATCTCTTACTTGTCAGGAGTGTATACGTTGAGGCGCAAGCAGTCCTCGTCTACGGGGTAATTATCGAAGACAGGCTGCGGGCAAGCTGGCCCTTCGCGAGTGCCGTCCACCTCGGCGCTGTAGCTCTTGATAAACACCGGTGGCTGGAAATAAAGCCTCGATAAAGAAATGTTTGTATACAGTGCCTCGTGCTATTGCACAGCTGGTTGGTATTTATGACAAGCGATTAAAAATTCTGTACAGAATCTTCATAACGTCACTTAAGCTCTTGCTGTTGAACAAACTAAAGCTCAGGAGTGAGGAAACAAATATATAACATGGAAGATGGTAACACTATACTATCTGTCACATAATATATATAATAATGTAAAATTCATTAATATTCGTAGTATGTAGGTATATATATATGTGTAACTAGCGAACCGCCCCGGCTTCGCACGGGTGTAATGTAGATACTAATATGGTAAACAATTACCGTCATATGATTATACAAATTAACACAAAACAATATTATACTATACGTGTAAACCTTCCTCTTGAATCGCTCTATCCATTGGTTTTAATCGAATTAAAATCCGTTGCGTAGTTTAAAAGATCTAAGCGTACAAACGGCGGAAGCGACTTTCTTTTATACTATATAAAGATATACAAAGTTTTATAGTAAGGAGTTAAAATAAATTAGGATCATAATAATTATAAAACATAATAGCTATGGAGAAAGCTATGCTTGGTGTGTCTCTGCGGGGCAGAATTCGTAACGAAGTTATCCGACACAGAACCAAAGTAACAGACATAGCTCGACTAATCAGCAAGCTGAAGTGCCAGTCGGCTGGCCACATTGCCCGCAGAACCAATAACCGCTGAGGTAGACCAGTTCTGGAGTGGAGACCACGTCAAGGGAAACGTAGTGTAGGAAACTCTGCGGCCAGATGGAGTGACGATCTGCGCAAAACGGAGGGGAAAACTGGATGAGGAGAGCTGACGATCGAGCTCAGTGGTGTACATTAAGAGAGGCCTATGTCCAGCAGTGGATGATGAAAGGCTGATGATAATGAGGATAATAATTATTTTTATTTAGCTTAAAAAAGGGGAAATTGGAACAAAGAAATATGATGCAATATACAATAGCAATATGATGTTGAAACAGCGAGATTAGTTTATTTTAGTTAATTTCATAGTATGATGTCGTGTGGTATTCTACTGTGGGGGAATGCCGCTGATATTCAATCTATCTTCGTGCTGTAGAAGAGGGCTATTCGAGCAATGTATAACATGGGCAATCGTCATTAACTGAGGCAGAAATTTAAAGAAATTAATATTATGACTTTAGCGTGCCAATACATTTATGAAAACCTGATTTACCTTGATAAAAATAATCGTTTCGAGGTCAATGTGTGCAATATTATAATAAAATCCCAGATAATATTCCAATGTCAAGTTTAAGTCCACAGTAAAACGATAATTTTTGCCTATTACTCAGTAGTGGATTATATACAGTATAAAAACGCTTGGGATTGAAATGTAATGTGGCTAATGTGTCTTATTTTCCATCTCTTATGTATTTCTTTGCTTTTTTTTTATTTTTCCTTAATTTTCGGTTTCTTCTTCTCTTCTCTTTTTTAGTTTATTTTAATTTTAATTTTAAAAACTTAATAGCACACAATAAACGGATGTAATAAAATTTACTGAATATTGTTAATAAACATATTTTTTTTCTTTCTTTTCAAAACTGTCTAGTTTTTTAAAAAGAGTGGCCGTGAGTTTGTTTGCCCGATTTCTTCATACAAGGCTCAACCATTTGGAAATGGGCGGTTATAGATCGACACAGGCAGATATTACGTTATATTTTTTATAAATTTACATTTGACAAAGCAAACTATTGTTGCGGTGACTCTCTGTGTGTTGATCTATAATCTTAAATTATAATAACAATTTTTTAAATCGACGATTTCGAATAATTGATGACCAATTTTATGAAATAAAGATATTGAATTTGAATATGAGTATGAGTTCCATCCTGAGTGTTTAAGTTTCTTTTATTTAAAATACAAAGCCAAATTTAAAATATTTTAGTTGTGATCTCTTCTTATATAATCTCTACTGAAGAAGACTTTTAAGAGAAGAACTTTAAAGTGTATTTATCTACCGGTGGGTTCTATTCTATGGTCTATCTCTTTAATGGTTTCTTATGATCGGTGACCTGGTCTTTACCTGGAACCTGAGTTCTCCGACAGGCGGCTGAGCGTACCGCAGCCCCCGGTATGCCTGGATGCGTCTGCCTCGACGTGACACCAACCACGACCCTCTGAAAGTGCCTGATTCACTGCGAGTCACGGGCGCGTTCACCGTATCTGGTGCTATGAAAAATACATAAAATATTGTAATAGATTAGCCTTATAACAAGTTAAATGACTGTACGAGTGAAAAAGCGAAATAAGTAATAATTTATCACCCAACACTAAGTTTTGCAAACATTTATTGCCCTTAAAGAAAATCTTAATAAAATAATCTCTTTTTTTTTCAATTAACTGCATTGTTAAATTGTGGTTCTTATTGTAATACACAACAGATATGTTTTAAGTTATATGAAAGGTTTTCTCTTCAGTTAATTTCATCTTTCGAAGGTCATCAGAGGCTCTTGCAAAAAAAAGACAGACTGTATCAGGTTGTGCATAACTTGATATTACAGAATCAAACTTTTTACGTTCAAACTAAGCACAGTATGTATTAACTATACTATGAAGTCTAGATGCTTATATATTTTTGATATTTACGTTATCTATTTTAATTCTCTATCCATAAGAAGTTATCAAAGTAAACGTAAAAAATACAGAAATACTACTAAGTATTGAGTTATCAAAATGTGTCAGGTTAACAGAATACATATCTATGTAAAAAATATGAAAATGTAATTGTTATATAGCTCACATTTATAATGAAAAATAAATTGAAGCCTAAAAAATAGTATTGACAATTGCTTGATTTATATTCCAAAATTATTTTAAACGAACAAAGTTATCTCCCGGCAATGATCAGCCATAAGTACGGTACATAAACAAAAGCGTTATAAGATCAACAATTCAACACAACAAGTAACCCATTATTTCATAGACAAAACAAATCGTGATGATCACCTGTAGTGCCATGATTGTAATGGTGATGACGACGGGCGTCTACTCCTGCGCACGTGGCCGCAGCACACATCAATACGATAAACAACATTGTACTCACGCGCACCGACGCGCGACACTTACTAGTGAAGTGCCGCGATGCGACACTGGTTATATACAGGCAGATAAATAGAACAAGATTATTCTCATTTCTATTTTTAATCCCCGAACGCGAAAAGGAAAGGTCACAGAAATACCTTATTTAGATTTCTGTGGGAAGGGAGTTATAAGTTCAAAGTGTATATCTGTGTATGTCTGTGAATCTGTGTGTGTGTCTGTGACTGCTAAACGGATAGACCGATTTTTATTTCGTTTTTTTGTTTGAGAAGTGAATTTATCGAGAGTGTTCTTTGCTATAAAATCTGTTCAGCCGTTCGAAGATCATCAGCTCTTTTTTTAAATTAATTTTCAAATTTGTTGAAAGAAAATAATTATGTAATGCTGTATAATCTTTTAAAAGAAATATTCTCGGGCCTTTAATTGTGGAATGGTTCTCAGTCATGATTTTGAAATAATAAATCCTTCTTTAAAACAAGTACTCATAGGACTCCTGGTGTTGAATGTAGGTATAGACAGAGGCAGATTAAATGTCAACAGCATCCTAGGCTAGCCCCGCTTTATATTATCAATATGAAACTAACTCTATCTAAATATCTGCTACGTTTTCACACCTAAACTGCTGAGCCAACTATAATACATGTTTGTAAACAGATAGACTGGGCCCTGGAGGAGAGTGTAGGCGTGAATGGAATATATTATGAGAGTGAAGAAAGCAAGAGGGATAGCACATGGAAATTCGTGCAGTCAGTCGTGCAGGCAGTATGTGTAGTCAGTTATGGAATCAGACAGTTATAAAATATTCCTTTCGCCTTAGGGATAATCCGCCACTGGGTATATGGTATTGGTCGTAGGTCAACAACACGCATTGTTGAAGTACGCCATAGCAACACTAGTACTACTGGTACAGATCATGTATTGTACTACTTGTAACGTAAGTCATCAATTTCTAATTAAATTCATATCAATGGGCAAAGTGATACGCGTAGATTTGCAAGGATTTATAGGCCTAAAGGCCTACAAATCCATTAACACATACATATTCTCACTCACGCCGCGCCGTCTTCCTATAAGGTCAGTTTGTTCCATCCTTAGGTATATCCAGTTCTTGCTTCTCTTATATCAATCATCCTTTCCGTGCGTTGCCTTTTTGTACTTTTATTTATTTCGTTGTCGTTTATTGCAGCTTCCTCAAGAATGTGTGAGATTTGGTCTGTAAAGTTTTTTCTAGGGCGCCTATTTAATTCACCCCCCTCCGTGCCTCGGAGAGCACGTTAAACCGTCGGTCCCGGGTGCCATACGAACATCTGTGGCATTCGTTACGGGGTAGTTGGAGCCCTAAAAAATCCGATAACCTGGTCTAACTACACAACTTCGATATCGCCTAGTACTTGGGTTGTTGAGGTCTGATGGCAGTCGCTTCACGTAAAATATCAAAGTTCAGCCGTATCGTAGTTAGACTAAAAGCTGACCCCAACTTAATTGGGAAAAAGGCGCAGAGGATGATCAGTAGGTCCGACTCACTGCTTAGGAATTGAAACTTTTTAAAACTAGATTTTGCCACAAAATAAACACTAAACACACTTTAACACTAACAGATTACACACTTTATCTACATATGATAACAACGAAAACAAAAACAATAACATTCACTATATTATTGTAGGAAACTTCTTCGTCTTTAAGGAAAACGTCGGGGGATCCCAGACACGTAACAACAACCTTGAAGCACAATGTATGAACAAAACATACCACCAGACGTATTGTGGGTCACACTAAGTTATTAATGTCTGATTATACATACAGTGTCAACAAGTTTATGATTAAAAATTATCAATGTTTTGGTATCACTGTAAACAAAGATAAGGCATGACAAGGATGATTCTAATACACTTCGAAATAAAGTAAGGAAATCTCGGTGTCTGGAAAGTAAACCATAGTGCTTTATTTCATTTGAGTCATGTCTTAAAGATTTCGTTATATCAAAGACTTCTTCCCTCAAGATTTTCTATTGTAAACCACTCTATTAAAACGGTTACAAAACTAATATTAATAGGTACCGTCCTATTACACTAATTACTGTACTTTCTAAGATTTAAAAAAAAATCATAGGTACTCGAAAATTTTTTCTCATTTGTTACTCAATTTAATATTCTGAGAGAAGAACAATTTTACTTTAGAAAAAAACAGATCAACCCCCTTAGCATGTGTAATTTTTTCTAAAACTAATTACTATGAGTTACACGATAACATACCTGTTACATCATTATTTTTATATATGTCAAAGGCCTTCGATGTTGTAGACCACAAATTGGTTTTAAACGAACTAAGTCCATGGGCTATCAGAGAAAAGGCTCCCGAATAGACTAAAAGTTATTGAAACTATTTGGGCTCCAACTACACATAGATCTCCATATTGTCAAAGCAACCGTGGTGTACCGCAGGGTAGCATACTATTCTATTATCAACTTACTTTACTTTATATCAACGATCTATCCGGGGTTATTTCACACAAATGTATATTATATGCTGACGATACCACCATCACTATTTATTCAATCAATAAATAAATATTACCGACTAACTATCAAGAAGAGATCAATTTGTTACTAAATAAACATTAGACAAATAAAAAAGGCACAATTTCAGCTTTACAATAGTAAACGTCCGCAACTGCAAATAAAATATGCCAATGAGACCATTAAAGAGGTAAACAACATTAAGTGTTTAGGTGTAATAATAGACAAAAACTGCAATTGGACGTCCCACATTCATACTAATGCTTGAAAATAGATAGGTATATGTTGGTTCTGTACAAAATTACACGCGTAGCTGGTGTTGAGTGGTATCATGGTTACGTCTCATTACTATTGCGTTACGGTTTAATAATATCGGGACATTCTGTCCATTTAAATAGAGCCTTTCAGGCTTAAAATAATGCATACGATCTATGTGCGGATCACAGTCATTAGACAGCTGCACGGCAGACACAGGTCCTACCGGCTGACATAGGTGCTGACCGGCCACGGCTGTTTCGGAAAGTACCTGTGTCGTATAGACCAACGTTTGCGTGCCTCGCGGCGGCTATTGGAGTAGGAAGCCTCTTACTGGAGACCATGGTTTTGTCCATCGTCCAAAGTGAGAGTGCGGGAGAATCCGCCGTCTCTTTTTATGAGGGAGAGAGGTCCGCTAGAGCCGGTAGAAAGGGAACGTGAGAGGGCTAGTACTCTGCGGTCCCAAAGACTATGATCACTTGAATTGTAATTTCAACGTAACAGGCCATAAATACTTACAAAATATAGTTATATGTGCACTTACTATTTAGATTAAAGAAAAACTTATCCTCGTTTAGTTAAGTTACAATCATTTTATTCAGTTGATACTTAAAAAGTTGGTACATGTATAATGTATTTAGTAAAATAATATGTGTGCAAAATTTAAGTAACCAAATTACCTACACTTCGATGAACAACGTTACATCAACATTCCTTTTACTCCTAGTAATTACAATAGTATTCTTAGTAAAATAAAATTCTCTGAAAAAGATGTCCTGGCTAAACTTAAGCAATTAGATTCATCTAAAGGGTCTGGACCTGATTCAATACTTCCTATTATTATAAAACGCTGCCGTGAATGACTGGCCTTGCCATTAGCTACCATTTTTAATCGCTCCCTAGAACAGGGCATCTTTCCCAGTATTTGGAAAAATGCGAGAATCGTTCCAATTTACAAAAAAGGAGACTCGGCTGATGTAACCGATTACCGATCCATTTCAATTTTATCTTGTTTTGAAAAGATATTTGAATCAATTACCTGCCCTTTTATTACGAAACATTTAGATCCTTTAATTTCACCCAGTCAACATGGTTTTAAATCTGGACGTAACGTAGACACAAACTTAATGTAATTCGAATCTGATATTTTGATTGATTGACAACCGAAAAGAAGTTGATGCTGTGTATACTAATTTCTGAAGAAAAAAAAAGATCCTGCACTAGACGTCGTTCAGGCATTGTTTACATACAATGCGTCTAGTGCAGGATCTTTTATTCCTGCGTAAGTTAACGAATGGTAAGCTGGACTGCAGTGAATTGGTTTCGCGTATCAGTCTCCAAGTAGGTACCCCGTAAAATACCTAAATATCCAATCTCCAATGTATACCATTTACCAACATTTAAAACGAACATTGGGTCCAGTTCTCCTCTGCACCGACTATGCAAAGAATTTAATACAAAATCCAAATCCACACCTGACATAGACATCTACCACGACTCTGAAATTAGTTTTAAAAATACAATATTTAATTCCTTTCGCACCTCCAATCGTGCCACTGGTGGAACAAGTTGGTGGAACGACGAGGAAGAAGGGATAACAACAACCATTTAAAGTAGTAGGTACCTATAGTATGTAAGTAATCATTTTATCTATTTTCGATTAAATTCAGTTTCTTAGAATTGTTGTTATTAAGTTTAGTTTATTCATTGTGTTAATACATGTTTTTTTTCTTTGTGTCATTGTCATAATACGCATACTGAGTATTCCGTAATTGGCAAATGTATCAGTCATACTATTCACTAACATGTTCTGTACATTAATTTGTAATGCTTTTGCTGTGGATAGACCTAAATAAATAAGTAAACAATGAGTGGTGTTATCGCAATCAGTCAGATCCCTGAAGACAGGGATCTTCAAAAAGATAACAGCGATTGGAACAGATAAGGAAGTTTAAGGCAATAATCAGAATTTCTTTAATTTTACAATTTTGCAGAAAACCACAACATATGCACATGTAAACCCACATGGATTTCCGCATAATTGTGACACACAAGTGACACACTATGTGGCATGTCGTCGTCTTGTCTATATTCTTCTGTTTACTAAATACTCAATTTTTCGCATGATAAAGTACTAAATAAATATTTTCACTCACTTTTTGTCAAATTTTTAATAAAAAGATTGCAAATAAAAAAAATGCTTTGAGTTTTTTATATATATTAGAAGCTGGAAATTGTACTGCTCCACAATTTTATAATTGTAACATGCATTACTTTCTATCATTATATTTTTTTTACAAAAGTCACTTGTTAGTTGATTTGCTTACAATGTTTCGCTTTGGTAATCGATAAGTTTATCGATTACAACTGTCATTTTTTCTTTTCAACTAATGTCACAGCACATGTGCCAACGTTTCTTAAAACAGCATAAGGACAGTGAGTCAACCGTCGGCATTCGAGAAGCTGCAAAGTAAGTGTTATGTTTTAAAATATCAGTGTTTAACCGAATTATATTACTTTTATAGAGCTTATGCCTTTAATTTTGCTCTTTCTTGCTATGCCCTTTCATCTCAGAAGTGGGATGAGTGCGAAAACAAAACGCTTTTGCATAAATAACCTACGCGCCCAAACGTGATAAGATGGAGTAGTCTGATCCTGGACATCATAATTTCCTTTTAATAATGTTAAGATCTAGTAAACTAAGTAGTAATGTATGCATTATAATATAACCTATTACATTTAAATTAAAGATTGGTTTGATTTTACCAGATTTAATTTCATATTTGAACAAAAAAAAAAACCTGTAACGTATTTTTTTCAAAATACCAGCTGTACCGAATTAATTAGGTAGCAAGAATTACCCTGGAAGTGATACAATTAAATAAAAAAAAGAGGCAGTCATAAGACTGCCGACAGAAGTGCAAACTTAAACGATACGACGAAGTTAAAACGTCACATTAACAGGTTGGTGACATTAATTAATAAGGAGCTGACAGAACTCGATGTTTAGATTTGGGCTCTCTCTCCCTCTGTCACGACTGACTGACTGACTGACTGACTCACTTACTCACCCACTTACCCACTCTCCCCACTTCTCCCCACTCTCCTCACTCTAACCACTCTAACCACTGTAAACACTCTAACTACTCTCCCCACTCTAATCACTCTAACCACTCTAAACACTCTAAACACTCTAACCACTCTCCCCACTCTAACCACTCTAACTACTCTCCGAAGCTAAGACTGATGTTCAAAGGACGACTGGACTCGTCTTGCGAAGGATGGCTGACTGTAACATACATTACTTCCTACCATTATATTATTTATACAAAAGTCACTTGTTAGTTGATTTGCTTACAACATTTCGCTTTGGTAATCGATAAGTTTATCGATTACAACTGTCATTCATTCTTTTCAACTAATATTGTGATATTAGTTGAAAAGCATGAATGACAGTTGTGTACACTAGTGATAGGTTTTCAACCGAAAAAATACTCAAAATGTGTAATGAAGAAGAATAATTTATTATAATATTACGGAAAGGTTTGGTCAAATTTTAGGAGCGTTATGTGTACCCGACAAATAGTTGATTTACCTTGAAAATAAAACTGATTCTGAAAAAAAATTAAATGTTTTTTTCTTCAGCAAGTGCTTTCCCTAGTGTGCAAGTCAGGCTCGCACACCTGTATCTCGAGCCTTCTAACAACATCTTACAATCTAATAATAATATTTGTCAACTTCATTTCATTAAAAAGATACCAGCAACCCGCACTGGCTTCGCACGGGTAGCAGAGGCATCTTCAACAATCAGCATCATATTTCAACTAATTTACACGAAACCTTAATAAATTATATACCTAAACCTTCCTCATGAATCGCTCTATCTATTGGTGAAAACCGCATGAAAATCCGTTCAGTAGTTTTTGAGTTTATCTTGAACAGACAGACGCGGCGGGGGACTTTGTTTTATAATATGTAGTGATTGGACGCTGTTTATAAAATCCGGTTCACTTAACTATTCAATTCATACGAATAAAAAAATAAGTAAGTAAGTCAATTTAAAATACCATGCCAACCTTTTTACCATGCTCTAGCAAAACAAATGACTTTCAGTGTGTTACTGATTGCTATGTTTATTTTTGCTTTGCAAGGTTTCAGTTCTAGTACGGAAGATGTTCGGTTATTACTGCAACTAGTTTTAGAAACCGCTTTCTGTTTGCCCCTGGGCTTCATTTGCGATTCTTTATAAAATCACCTGTGCGCGGTGGCTCTCACTGGCACGAGTTGTGTGGCAGTTTGTTACTCTTTCACGTCAAAACTACTGAACCGATTGCGATGAAACTTGGTATATAGCTGGAGACCTGGATTAACATATAGGCTACTTTTTATCCCGATATTTCCACGGGATCGGGACTTACGTGGGTGAAACCGCAGGGCGCTGCTAGTATGTCATAATTTTCGACGACGCTAATCTTCTAAAACAATATTTGGTATTATTCAACAGCTCAATGTGATTTCCCGTTCTCTCTAGTGTCCCGCTAGAAGCACAGTGCACTCGCTTCCGAACGCGCTAGCCGAACGCAATGCGCGTTCTCCTCCAAAAAAAAGCTTTACGCCCGCGCTACTGAACAAGTAAAATGGAAAGTTATCTGTCAAATTATTTTATTTTGAATTCGACGTTAATTTGTGCTTATGACCCACCGCTCTAAAAATAGTTTCAAAAACTAAAAAAAACACGCTTTTCAATAAACTTTAATTAAGAATAGGGTGGCTAACAAAAAACAATATTTTAATGTCAATTGTTATAAATAATTATTGACAGATATTGGTAAAAGTTGAAGAACAAGAGGTCTCCTGGGGATGACGGAATTGCAACCGAGCTCCTAAAGGTAGGCGAGACCCCAGTCCTGAAAGAGCTGGCGAGTCTCTTTAACTCCGTCATCCAACACGGTTTAACACCTACGCATGGAGCGGGAGTGCGGTGGTACTGTTCTTCAAAAAAGGTGACAAGACCTTGTTGAAAACTACAGACCCATCTCACTCCTGAGCCATATCTACAAGTTGTTCTCGAGAGTCGTCATAAACCGTCTCGCGAGAGCGCTCAACGAATTCCAGCCACCAGAATAAGCCGGGTTTCAAAAAGGCTATAGCACCGTGGTCCACATCCATACTCTTCGGAAAATAGTACAAAATACAGAAGAATACAATCAGCCGCTGTGTATGGCTTTTGTGGATTACTAGAAAGAAAGAAAGAAAGAAAGAAAGAAAGAAAGAAAAATAACGAAAGTGTTTGATCAGTGCGTCCTACCTGTTATGAAATATGGTGGCGAGACGTGGACATTAACGATAAAAATTTGTGGTCTGGCGTTTCGCTACCGTCACATGGGCGTAAGGTGAAAAAAATATTCACTGTTCATTACTTTTCTGTAATACAATAGTTCTTGAAGTAACGAAACGGCCAGACCACATATTTTGACTTATGTGTGGAGTTTGTGAAGTTAGGGCTTGTAGCGTTAGGGCGTGTAGAGCTAGAAACTTGGCTCTACATGAAATCTGATAACTTTTTTGCAGTGCGAGCCATATGGTCTCGTCTTGGCAACATTTTACATGAAAATGTTTTTGGTGGGATTTCACTTCTTTTTGTAAGTTGCTTATGATTGATGTTGAATATGAATTGATTGATGATGAATATGTTTTTATTTTGTTTTCTTGTTTTGGGGTTTATTTCTTGCACATCAGAGGTGCCTTTTTCATATACCCACTCTCTATCTTTGCCTTTTTTCTTTGTTGGTAAATATTAATTTAAAAAGAGGGGGGTGATTTACTAAAATTCTTGAAACATGTATTTTATTATTTATAATAAGGAGTCACTATATCAGCAATTTTCAGACCTCTAGTATCGAAATCTGTGGCAGTCTCATTCAAACTTCCATCCCCTAGTTTAAGGGGTTGGGGGGTAAAAGATCTGTTTTAGATTTTTGTTGTTTGTGTACAAATACTAGCTTACATACCAAATTTCAGCTTTCTAGGGCTTCAGGAAGTACCCTAAGAATTTTGATGATCATCAGTGAGGCGCTAATTTATTTTCGTTTTTTCAATTTACTTCGGCAAGTAAACTGAAAAAACTAGAAAAAATTTAGCGCCTGCAGTTAATTTTATAGCAAATAACTGAGTCGATGGATAATCTTAGTGAATTTGTCGAATGTTTAAGTGAGATTAATGCAATAATAGAAAATAGTAGTGTGGATGTGGTTTACGTTCTCGGTGATTTTAATGCGCACGCATAATGTACTAATGGTGGTTTGTTTGATACAGAATTACAAAATTTTACATCTGAAGTGCAGTGGTGGTGCGCTGACGCTCAACTGCTCGGTTGTGACTCAGACATGTACACGTACGTAAGTGATGCACATGGTACCACTAGCTGGTTAGACCACTGTGTGGTAACTGACGCAGCATGGAACTCTATTAGGGATATTAGTGTTATGTGTGATGTCTCCTGTTCTTAGTGTATTAAGGCGAAAAGTTACTATTGTACCACCTATAATAAATAAAATAATACAGCGGGACAAGGATTTACGTCAAATTGAATTATTTACCAAATATTGCAATAATAGATAGTAAAAAAGTAAGAAACGTAGATTTTCCGGTAGAATTTGGAAACTGGTGTGATAATAGATGTAATAATGTAGAACATAAAACCATGATAGATAAGTTATTTAGAGATATTGTTTATATTCTTCAAAAGGGTGCAATAGGTAGTTATAATAAGAAAATCATATGTAAACAATTGATAAATTTAAAATTTAAAACCACCCCGACTCGAAAAGCCCTTCAACGATTACAAAATGCCTTAAACTAAAAATAATTTAAAATTCTCAAACATTTGTTTTTGCATTTATTATAACGCCATCTATTATGGCATTGTATATATAATTTATAACATTTGCAGTTTTGTGTAAAATATTTCTATTATTTCCTTTATTGTGTTTTAAATATTAAATTATTTTTTGTGCTGTAAAACAATATTCATAGTCTTGCAATATTTTTTTCACAAAATTCTGAAATGTACAGAGTCATAAAATTATACATACAAATTACACTACTATATACATTTTACATAAATGTATATAGTAGTATAATTTCTTATAACGCCATCTATTATGAAAGTCTTATATTTTAACGCCATGTACCTCACTTGTCGCATGACGTCTTGACCTGTATTGTCAACTTGAAGTTGATCAGGCCGAGCAAACACGTGTTCGCATACTAACTTAACCACCCCTTTTCAACCCCTTGGGGGTGGAATTTTCGAAAATCCTTTCTTATCAGACGCTTACGATGTTGTATGAACAAAGAACACACCCTCCAAGTTTCAGGTCTCTACGATCAGCGGTTTAGGCTGTGCGTTGATCCGTCAGTCAGTCATTCAGGACAAAGCATTTTATATGTATAGATAAGACTGGAGATTCGAGTGACAAGAGTAAGTACAGACCTATTTGCTTGGCCACCATAGTTGCAAAGGTACTGGACGGTCTCATTGATATGCAGCTGGATACTCGTCTAACTATATACGACGCCCAATTTGGAAACAGCTATCCTCTGTCTCAAGCACACTGTTCAGTACTACACAACTAGGAAAACACCTGTGTATGCTTACTTTCTGGATCTCACCAAGGACCTGGTATCAAACGACTGCCTGTGGTGGAAACTATTACAGTACACCAATTTGCCTAGAGACCTGATTCCGTTGTTGAAGTACTGGTATAACAACCAGTACAACTAGTAAAATGGTCTGGAGTCCTCTCGAATGCTAACAGGTTGGAATGTGGGTTGAGGCAAGGTGAACTTAGTTCACCCAAGCTTTTTAACCTGTACGTAAACATGTGTATCGATCTAGCGGGGCCACTCGAGCTAGACCGAAAAAACTAGTGGCAATGTTTTGTTTGTTCAATGTACCTCACGAATTTATTAACAAGATCAAATGTACCTCAACTATTTTGATAGAAATTACAATAAATAGCCTGATCCATTCAGCGGAGCCCGCGGTTGTATTACCCTCCGAATACATAAAAATAATATTGATCGTAACTTGTGCCAATGTACCTCTACATTCTTGTATTAGCTCCAAGGGATCTTTAACAGAACAGGAGAAATCCAGCAAGAAAATTTTGTCTGCCCAGCAGGGCCCTTTGTAATTTGAATTCATACGTGTAGAATAAGCACACCATTGTTATGTATTACCAATGTACCTTAGAGTTCTTCACTATTACCAAATTTTTCGCAGTTTTTCTACATTTTATTATAAATACAAAATAATGATAATAGTAGGTAGTAGAGCTTGGTAAGGTAAGATCAACAAAACAAATATTTCCCGCAATGAGGGTAGGTACAATACAACATTTATTAACACACTATATATTGCAGTTTCATTCGCTGATGACAATCACGCAATAGCAATAGTTTATCATACTACTATCTAGTATTGATTCTGTAAGAGCTGGTTAGGAGTTCAAAGATTTAGGAGTCAACTAAATTCATTGCTTTGGTTATGCTATTTTCCAGACTCTGTATTAATAATGTCCCAAGTGGTCTTAACCTTATCATGGCTACTTTAATCTTTGAACTCATAAAACGAGACTCACCTAATTAACAAAGCTTCCTAAACATTTTAGTGTATTCTTTGATATACATGTACAATTGGTTACTATTATTGTAATTTCTTTCATCATATAACTCATAAAGTCTCTTTCTGCTCTTGTGTAAGCCTGTAGTGGCCCATTCTCCAAATATGGTAATGCCACATTTAGAGAATGGGCCTTTAACCACAATCGTTTTGGGTGTAAAAACTGAATTAAATTCTGAACAAAATGTATCGAAAAAATATGAATATGAAATGGTTGGAATCTATATCTAAAAATGGTATGTTGTATTCAGTATTCAGTATATTTATTCAAGAAAAACTGTTACATTGTGTTTGAATTAATTAAACAATATTAAAAAAAAAAAACATACATTTTAACAACAATTTTTGAATTAAATAAACAATATTAGAGAAAATAAAACACAAACATTTTAACAAGATTAACAACAATTTTAAACAATGTCAAGAAAAAAGAAATCACAAATCTTCGACAGAATAGTAGCACCCTTTCAAGAGAAACGCTTTTAATTTGGATTCGAATTGGCTGCTATAAACTAGACCTTTTAAATGTATGGGTAGTTTGTTAAACATCCTAATGGAGTTATAAGCTGTACTGTGTTTAACTATTTTAAGTTTAGGTACGACTTGGCCCTGAAAATCTTTCCTGTGCGTACTCTCTCTTTTCTTTCTTTCATCTTCCGATTCGTATTCACGTATTTATTTAGAAAAATTTGTTAACAATCCTAAGACCCAGGAACTGTCAATATGCCTAATTCTTGGAAATATCTCTTACACGACTCGTCTTGTCTTATACGTACAATGGTTCTTAAGGCCCGTTTTTGTAAAATAAAAGCTCGCTGAATGTTATAATCATAGCTTCCACCCCACAAAAGGATACTATACCTGAGGCTTGACTCTATTAATGCATAATACACCATTTTTAGATGTTTTATGCTGACTACGAAGACTTCTAAGTAAGCAACCTCTAGTTTATTTTTTAAAATTATCAAAACGTTTGGTAGATTTAGGGATCGCCACAATATTTCTCTTTGCCGCTTTTTCGTTCCTATTGTAGAAAGAAATTTGTTGACCGCTATGATCGAATCTAACTTATTTATTATTTTCTTATCGTTAATTACAATATCTGTAAATATATTGTCTATACATGTAGGTATAGAGGCTGTGATTCGTGTAGGCTCCACAAACAAGTTTTAGAGATGACTGGAAACCCTAAACTCTAATTTATTAATAAGTTAATATTAAAATCACCACAAATAATTACTTTTTGAAGTTGAAGTTATTTTATGGAAAAATCAGGAGAGTAAAGTTTTATGATGCGCGCATCTTCACGAAAAACCGACACCCTGAAGTTAGCTAGTGAACATTTTAGTTTTTCAAAAAAGTTACCAACTTCACGATAGTGATAAAATGGTTTTTACATATTACTTTAAGTACGTTTGTAGAATTTTAGGTTAGTTGACGGTATGTATTATTTATGATAATTTACTGTGCTTATAAGTGATAAAAATGGTTTTTACAAATTACTTTTGAGTACGTTTGTAGAATTTGAGGTTAGTTGACGGTATGTATTATTTATTATGATATTTAAATAAACTTTATTTAACTAGATAAAAGTATAACTTCTGTAGAAAATTGACGTATTTTGGTCACAATATGAGAAATTACAACAAGCACAGACTGCTCAAACTCATTATTTAGGAGAAGATAATGGGCAAATAAGGTGTGTAGAAGAAGAAATACATGGCTTAAGACCGATATTCTGAAGATATAGAGTCCCTAACACCATCTCACTTTCCGCCAAGTGGTCTGTTATTGAGGCTAATACCAACCGAGAGAGATCTAAGGCATTGCTGTCTTACACAAAAATAATATAAGATATGTGGAAGATATGGAATGCCGAATTTCTATCCCAGTTGACATCAAGGTCAAAATGGAAACACCAAAAGGAAAATATTAATTTAAATGATGGAGGTTCTCGTATACGATGAGAATCTACCGTCCGAAAATAGTTTACTGAAACGTACTGAGAGCGCTATGAAACAACAACATAAAGTCATAAATCATGTTTATGACTGTCACATGACTTTGTCATTGATAGTATTAGACGAAGCTATACATGAGTTACAAAACACCGCAAAAACAAGTAGCGTCATGAACAACTTTACAATTATGTCCTGAATAACTTATAAGCTTTATAAAATTAAGGACATATACACACCTACAATGGCACCGATTTATCAAATAATTTTAATCAACGTCAGAATACCTTTATATAAAATCTCAAATCATTACACTGAAAGTTTAATGAAGCAATCGCCGAAATCATAAGAAGGCAGGGGTGGCAGCGGTAGCAGCCGTGGCAGCAGTGGCTGCCGTGGCAGCAGTGGCAGCTCGGCGTGAGTGGCGAACAAGTGACGGCAACATACCAACACCCGGCGGGTGCATGTCAAGATTGGCGGGGGTGGCAGCGGTGGCAGCCGTGGCAGCCGTGGCAGCAGTGGCTGCCGTGGCGGCAGTGGCAGCTCGGCGTGAGTGACGAACAAGTGACGGCAACATACCAACACCCGGCGGGTGCATGTCAAGATTGGCGGGGGTGGCAGCGGTGGCAGCCGTGGCAGCCGTGGCAGCCGTGGCAGCAGTAGCTGCCGTGGCGGCAGTGGCAGCTCGGCGTGAGTGGCGAACAAGTGACGGCAACATACCAACACCCGGCGGCTGCATGTCAAGATTGGCGGGCGTGGCAGCGGTGGCAGCCGTGGCAGCCGTGGCAGCAGTGGCTGCCGTGGCGGCAGTGGCAGCTCGGCGTGAGTGGCGAACATGTGACGGCAACATACCAACACCCAGCGGGTGCATGTCAAGATTGGCGGGTGTGGCAGCGGTGGCAGCCGTGGCAGCCGTGGCAGCAGTGGCTGCCGTGGCGGCAGTGGCAGCTCGGCGTGAGTGACGAACAAGTGACGGCAACATACCAACACCCGGCGGGTGCATGTCAAGATTGGCGGGGGTGGCAGCGGTGGCAGCCGTGGCAGCCGTGGCAGCAGTAGCTGCCGTGGCGGCAGTGGCAGCTCGGCGTGAGTGGCGAACAAGTGACGGCAACATACCAACACCCGGCGGCTGCATGTCAAGATTGGCGGGCGTGGCAGCGGTGGCAGCCGTGGCAGCCGTGGCAGCAGTGGCTGGCGTGGCGGCAGTGGCAGCTCGGCGTGAGTGGCGAACATGTGACGACAACATACCAACACCCAGCGGGTGCATGTCAAGATTGGCGGGGGTGGCAGCGGTGGCAGCGGTGGCAGCCGTGGCAGCAGTGGCTGCCGTGGCGGCAGTGGCAGCTCGGCGTGAGTGGCGAACATGTGACGGCAACATACCAACACCCAGCGGGTGCATGTCAAAATTGGCGGGGGGTGGCAGCGGTGGCAGCCGTGGCAGCCGTGGCAGCAGTAGCTGCCGTGGCGGCAGTGGCAGCTCGGCGTGAGTGGCGAACAAGTGACGGCAACATACCAACACCCGGCGGCTGCATATCAAGATTGGCGGGCGTGGCAGCGGTGGCAGCCGTGGCAGCCGTGGCAGCAGTGGCTGCCGTGGCGGCAGTGGCAGCTTGGCGTGAGTGGCGAACATGTGACGGCAACATACCAACACCCAGCGGGTGCATGTCAAGATTTGCGGGCGTGGCAGCGGTGGCAGCCGTGGCAGCCGTGGCAGCAGTGGCTGCCGTGGCGGCAGTGGCAGCTCGGCGTGAGTGGCGAACAAGTGACGGCAACATACCAACACCCGGCGGCTGCATGTCAAGATTGGCGGGCGTGGCAGCGGTGGCAGCCGTGGCAGCAGTGGCAGCAGTGGCTGCCGTGGCGGCAGTGGCAGCTCGGCGTGAGTGGCGAACATGTGACGGCAACATACCAACACCTAACGGGTGCATGTCAAGATTTGCGGGCGTGGCAGCGGTGGCAGCCGTGGCAGCAGTAGCTGCCGTGGCGGCAGTGGCAGCTCGGCGTGAGTGGCGAACATGTGACGGCAACATACCAACACCCAACGGGTGCATGTCAAGATTTGCGGGCGTGGCAGCGGTGGCAGCCGTGGCAGCCGTGGCAGCAGTAGCTGCCGTGGCGGCAGTGGCAGCTCGGCGTGAGTGGCGAACATGTGACGGCAACATACCAACACCCAGCGGGTGCATGTCAAGATTGGCGGGGGTGGCAGCCGTGGCAGCAGTGGCAGCAGTGGCTGCCGTGGCGGCAGTGGCAGCTTGGCGTGAGTGGCGAACATGTGACGGCAACATACCAACACCCAGCGGGTGCATGTCAAGATTGGTGGGGGTGGCAGCGGTGGCAGCCGTGGCAGCCATGGCAGCAGTGGCTGCCGTGGCGGCAGTGGCAGCTCGGCGTGAGTAGCGAACACGTGACCGCACCATACCAACACCCAGTGGGCGCATGTCAAGATTGGCGGCGGTGGCAGCGGTGGCGGCGGTGGCGGCGGTGGCAGCGGTGGCGGCGGTGGCAGCCGTGGCGACTCTGGCCGCAGTGGCTGCAGTGGCAGCCGTAGCGGCAGTGGCGGCGGTGGCAGCCGTGGCAGCAGTAGCTGCAGTGGCAGCAGTGGCCGCAGTGGCAGGCGTAGCGGCAGTGGCAGCAGTGGCAGCCGTGGCGGCAGTGGCAGCAGTGGCAGCCGTGGCGGCAGTGGCAGCAGTGGCAGCCGTGGCGGCAGTGGCAGCAGTGGCAGCCGTCGCGGCGGTAGCACCTGTGGCAGCGTGCCGTGAATGGCGAATAAGCGACGGAAACACATCAACATCCAGACAAAACAAATCAATAAGTCTCGTTTTGTGAAAATTTAACAATTTTTTAACAGCACTGTATAAAATTAACCATCGTCAATTTTTTCTTAATATTAAGTACTTTTTTTATTATTTCTGTTTTGATTAAGTACTCAACATTTCTGACTTTGGTCTTCGATTAAAACACCAGTGCGTACAAGTTGTCTAAAGTAATTCAATAAAAAATAAAGTAGAAAAATTCAAAGTATTATCTTATCTTCTCTAGCCCGGGAATATGTACGGTCCAATTACCGCACATGTTAAAACGTCAGTGATTTACTTTACTTTACACATTTGCGCGATTTTGTATTCAGATAACAAGAATTCACTTACGAGGCAACTCTTACCTAAATAAAAATAGATATTATAGAAATCATCATCAAGGTTGTCGTTCGGTAGAATCCAGGCACTGCACGATAAAATGTGTATTTATATTTCGACGCAATTATTGGAATGGACTGGGTGCCTTTGTGTCGAAACAAGCCGAAAAACATAGGTGGTAACTAGTTATAATGTGTCACGTAACTGAAGTTTTCACGCTGATAAGCAGATCAACAACTGGAGTGCGGCCAGAAAGGCATGTTGTTTTTTAGGACATCAATCTTTGCTAAGTTAGCAATTTAAAATTTAACATGCATTATGTTAGCCCAACTTCTTTAGCGTATTTTTTATCACACAGAATTTGAAAATTGTAACTCACTGAAAGCTTTCCAGGAGAAATCATCTGTCGTCTGACTGACAATAAACGGCACTGAGTGTCCGTTACATAACGAATCGCGGGGCTGGTTCACTAAAATCCTCTCCTGTCCAAAGTCTTCTTCTTGAATCGGCATCCAGATAAGGAAAGGATCGTAACCAAATTCCTGTATTAATATATTAACGATTAGATCACTATCAACACTAAAACATTAAAGCTGAAGAGTTTATTCTTTTGGTGGAACACGTCACCATCATTCGAATTTGAAAAATTCTTTCTGCATTACACAGCCAGACTCTTGTAAAAAGGACACGACAAACAAAAGGACGGACAAAAAATATAACTCTACGCCCTCAACATCACCCTTTGGAGCGAAGCAGTGACCGTAAACGTACGGGGAACGGTTCGTTGTCTCAAGAACCGTCTATAATCGCGCCATAATAATATTGCGGAAGCCTTAGACTTCTCAGTAGACGTTAGATCGGAGAAGTTAGTAATGGAACAGATCAACAGGGTTAAAAAACTCACATCTCGCAGTTCAGATTCAGCTGCAAAGCCGTAAGTGGATAGTACAGAATAACTGCAGCACGAAATAATTGTTTTAAATTCAACTTTTGTACTCACAAACATACGATCCAGAGAATCTCCTAGTCCTTCAGAAGTTTTCGTTTTGAGGCAGTCTATCATTGCTTTAAAGCTTTCTGTGGGACAATTCAGTAACTTTGCTTGTCTTACTACCAGGTAACGCTGGTGTTGAAAGATTACAATCTGGGAAATTGGAGAGCCGCTCATCGCAATCGCACAGTTGAAGAGATCTGCAAGAGATAAGGTAATTAATGTGAGTCATAAATGGGATATAAATCTCATTCAAAGTATTGTAGAGCAAAATCTCAAAGAATATAAGATAATTTATAACGATCTAAGACCAAACTTTATCGTTTCTGTTCTAGGAAGCTGTTGGGTAGAAGTACATGAAGATCTCCATGAATGTATAAATAAGGAAGATAAAGGCTTTGTTCAGAGATCACGATTTTTTCAACATTAACAGTAAAGTAAGTAGGTAAACAGAGAAATGTTATCTCTAGTCAACGATAGTTTTAAAAGAGAATCATTGGTGCCGATTCTATTGTCAGACTCACTAAACTAAAACCTAACTTAATTTCTTCATATGAAATCAACCTTGTCTTCTTCGCAACAAAGTCTATTTGTTACTGGCATCTATTTCTCAGCGCCACTAAATGTCACTAAAACCTGTCAACGTATACTCAACTTTATTTCCACGCATCGAGAGTCCCCATTTATTCAAATGCCGTATAATTGCCGTATAAAAACTTGTTCCAAACGAACTAAAATGACGTTATTTTAATCGACACCTACGAAGACGCTTACTAAAAACACAGAGCAAAAGAGATGGCATTCAACGGATAGCAGCTCTCGCTACGTGGTATTAAAGTTTATTTAAGCGTGTTAGACTTTAGTCGACAAATAAATTGCGTATTTCGATAGCGACGGATGTTACCTACTTGTTTATATTTGAAATAAGACCTTGTTTCGAAGGGTACAAGAGAGAAATACAACAGAATTGACACCATTGTCTTTCTTAAAATCGCTTTAATAACAGTAGATTAAGAGAAAACATTTTTTAAAGAACATCAGAATTTGTTCAATAAGCTAAAGTACAAAATACTCTCCCTGGAAAATGCAGAGATGGTGCATATAATTTAGTCAGTAGAATGGACCTGGTTGCGCTGTTATGTACTTCGGTGTAGATTTTTATTTAATTAATTCTGACATCAGCCTCATAGTCTCTTTCTCAACCTTTGAAGTATATCATGTCGGCTGTTTATATACTGACTGAACATACCTTTAGATATAGGCGAGACCATATGCAGCAAGGCTCGAAGCGAGCCTGCGTTGTACCCCGCTATGGTCACTAGGTCGGGATCTCCACCAAACGCCGCAATGTTCTTTTGCACCCATCGGAGAGCCGCTACCTGGTCTTTCAAACCGTTGTTTCCAGGAGCTGTTTTGTCACCCGTACCACAGATTACTAAGTAGTTATTATGTTACAGATAAATCACTCCCTACAAAAATATCGACACCTACCGTTTTAATCACCTACTCTTTCCGGGCTTTAAAATGTGTGTAGCGTTACCTCTTCTATATATTAAAAAAAAATGGTATGCAAAGTTAAGTACCTACTTAACTCTTATTTTTCATTTACAATGTTTTATTATGCAAAAATCCTACATGTGTTTTATTTTTGTGTAAAGATTAGTAAACTTCTTACCTATTCCTAGACTTATTTCTAGAATTGAATGGTCGAGGCTCCCTCAGGTTACACTTAATGGCATAATTTTACCTTTCAGCGACAAAGTAAAAAACCTGGGGCTTTATATCGACTAATTTTTGTCTTGGGGTCCAGAGTTGTAGGAGGTCAGCCGCAAAGTGTTTGCATCGATTGGATCTTTGAGAAGATTGCGTAACTTTGTTCCTATTGGCACTAAAACTGCACTGGTCCAATCTCTCCCCTGCCAATCCTCTATTACGCCGATGCCAGCTATCTTGATCTCACTCAGGACCAATTTAATAAACATTAGCGCCTCCAAAACGTCTTCATCAGGTTTATATTTGGTTTACGCAAATATGACCATATTTCTGAATTTCGTATTAAGCTCAAGTGGCTTCCTATCCTACTTCGCCGAAATGCTCATATTCTTGCCCTACTTTACAATATTTTGTTCAACCCCTCTACTCCCACCTCCCTTAAAGAACGTTTCGAGTTCCTAAATGACACACATGTGAGGTTTCTGAGATCATCGTAAAATCAACTACTGAAAATACCTTTGCATTTCACAAATCTTTTACAGTAAATGCAGCTCACCTGTGGAATGCATTGCCTGAACTTATTAGATGTGCTTAGTTACTACACATTCAAAAAAAATGGTCACTGATTACTACTATCTGTACAGTAATATTTTACTTGCTTATAAAACTGGATATGTGTATATGTATTTATGTGTATGTATATATATACGTAGATAAGGTATATATATTTATTTATTCCTTGTCTCTTAAATTCATATAAGCTGCTACTTAGCTAAAGTCGTACACCTAAACTGCCCTATATACAAATCCATTGCATCTGTCCATCTAAGGGTCGTTTGTTAGAAATCGCAACTAGCGATAAGACTGCCGTTTGTACCATTTTTTTTGTCTTTGTAAATGTTTTAAACTGTTCCTCGTGGTATGCAATAAAGAGTATTGTATTGTATTGTAAACTTCTTCCCTTTTCTAAAATCTTGATTATTAAACTGTAAGGTGGAAAATGTTCTAAATCTTACAAAAAGTTTTAATAAACAAGGACAAATAGGGTTAAACATTTTTTTTTTTATTTCGTAAATAGTGCTGAAGGGCTTTTTTCTCTTACTTTGTCTACATTTTTATACTGCACATATACAACCATGTCGATTTTCACTGTGAATATTCTACGGTACTTAAAGAATAAATCAATACAATTTCGAATTAAATTTTTGTACTTTAAAAATAAAAGCAGCAGATGTAGCTGGGGGCAACCCCCTGCGCGAGACTGCGTATAAGGTACGCCGGCGAACCAGCAGCCGGTAAGTATTTAGCATGCAAGTACATCGAGTGACATAGTGTGGTAGAAGAGTAGAAGAATATTGTGACAAATAAGTAAAGAAGATTATTAATCTTTTAAGTGATCTACTACAAATGGACTATACATCAGATTCTCTTCAAAATGCATGATCTGTTTGAAAAGTCTCACATCAACAAGCGATGAATGTGCTCATGGGTGCCGGCGTCTCGGCTCTCGGATCTCGTTTATGGTTTACCGAGTTATTGGTTTAGAAATATGAATATTGGTATCCTATCAATTTTTTGCAAAGGAGACGGTTCCTTCAGTGAGTGGACTTGGTCTTGACACTTACCAAGAGACCCCATCCTATAGTTAATGGTGACCAGTACGATGTCTCTGTCGAGCAAGTGTTGAGGCCCGGCTATATCGCTTCGTCCCGACACCGAGTAGAAGCCACCGGCGTGGATGACCACCAACACCGGTAACTTTTTCTTGCTGCGCAAACAATTGGGCAGAGTTAGGTTTCCTTATTATTAGTTTGAGAGATTATTAGTTACAAAAAGAAGAAAATAGAGGAGAATTGACAATTCTACATAAAGTTTGTCCTCACGGTGATGCCTGTCATTATTTAAAAATGTTTTTATTCAATATTTTGGGGCCTGTGTCGTTCGTATTATTTATAGTCGACATTAAGAGTTGCGTCGAACATTCTTACATCCTACTTTCTGCTGATGACATGAAATTCAAAGGAGGAAAAAAAGGAGGTTCTGCATTCGACCGTATTTGTAATTTTTTTTTGACGTGATAACGTCTTAAAATCGATGCAGCCGGCTGCACGCACGAAAAAGCATGACTCATTATGTTATCACGTAAAATTATCGTCCGTAAACCGACTTTACAGACAACCAAATTTTTTATTAAAAAAATTTACTAACCAAAGAAGAAAGGAACTAAAAAGTTAAAAATAAACTAGTTAGTCTAATTGAACTAGGTCTAAGTCGACGCGACACATCTGTTTTCATCGGCCTTATTAAACTAAAGTTAATATAATCTAACGAACTGCAGTTCAGTGATTTACATTACAGAAAGTAATACCGTATCTACTCAGTACAACGTACCTTACATTAAAAATGGCAAAATAAAAATATTTAAAAAAGTTAAATCGACTTCAAAAAAAGCACTAAGTAAAGGTACTAAAAAGTGAAAAATAATCAATTATAAACTTAATTGAAAAGACTACATAAATGTGACACTTTTAAAATAATAGGTAACATTATAAAGGCATTAGGTCTGATTGATGCCAGTGCCAAGCCCGAAACGCAATAAGTAGGTAATATTTAGATAAATTAACAGCTCAACAACAGTTTATTGTTGCTATTTTTGGCGTCGGCTCAAAATGGTTTACATTAGTGTAGGAGTTTAGTTAGCCTAACAAGTGTATTTTTCACTTTTCAGTTCCTTTCTTTTTTCGTCGGTTTAATTATTTGTTTAAAAGGTTCTAGTTTTTTGTGTCTAAAATATAAATATAATTAAAAGTTACTTATTTTAAAGTCTTACTTACCTAACTTACTTAATTAATTTATGTATTATATAATTACCTACTTTTAATATTCATTGTTATTTGTTGTAAATATTTAAACAACAGATATTCAACAATCTTTACTAATTAAGAATTATGGAAACCGGACTTCCGGCTAAAAAGTTATGCATGGTTACACACAAAAAAAAAATGATTTTGAGAACTTTCTCCGTTTTTTCGTCGTTTAAAAAGTGGAAAACCTTTTAGACATACATGAATCACAAGCCGAACTCAACAGATTTGATGCTACGCACTGTAAACTTAACATACTTGCATGTAATGTAATGTAACAGATTAACTTCTCTTGTTAAAAATTCAAGGCTATCCTCAGATCCTCTCAGACGTTCCGATTTATAACTAGACCAACTCATTGTGGTATTAATTGTTTTTGAAGTGACTAAACTTTGTAAATATTGACCTGAGTTAGTTGAAGGCAGTTATGACTTACTGCTATTTAGCAAATTACCTAAACCAAAACAATGGAAAAATTTAAAGTATATAAACAAATAATGTCTCGTTTGTTTCCTGTACGTAAACATTTAAAAAAGTCTGACATAAGTGATAAGAGTTTCCATGTATGTTTAACGTTATCTACATATTAATAAAACAGCTGACATAGGTGTGTTTCTGCATTGAAAGAAAAATAATAAAATAGAAAGGGAATGACTGAAAGAGTAATAGAACACACGTATCAGCGATTTTTAGAATTATTGTATATTCTGTTTATTTGTGGCACATCTCCGAAACTACTAAAGTAGTTTTCACAGGTGGACAGAGTATAATTGGAATATAGATCATCAGTCCACTAGTGACCACGATCGGTGCAATTCGATTGAAATGTCGGGTAATCAAAAGGTATTGTACATTTTAATATTATCGTGATTAAGTCCCGAGTTACACATCTGATATGGAATATAGAGTTTATTCCTTTCGTATTCCAGTACATACAAAACGTTTGGTAAAACTACTGGAATACTTTAGCAACTATATCATAGCATCTGTCTATCGTCGAGGATTGAATATTGGGTGTGTGCGGATGTTACTTGTTTTGGTTCAGAAATTAATTGTTCTTAATTCATCTCTTTTGCTAAGAATACTCGAAAAGGGTCTAATTTGTCTTCTAATATTAGAGCATCGGAAATATTGATACGGATTAGATCTTAAGAAAGCGGGAACGTTGGTTACACCGCTGGGATAGCTTTACCATGGAGATCATACAAAAAGGTTTAATCTCTTACTTGTCAGGAGTGTATACGTTGAGGCTCAAGCAGTCCTCGTCTACGGGGTAATTGTTGCCGACAGGCTGCGGGCAAGCTGGTCCATCGCGTGTGCAGTCCACGTCAGCGCTGTAGCTCTCAATTAACACCGGTGGCTGAAAATACGGCTTTGTGAAGAAATGTTTGTACATGCTCATTCTATGGCTGAGCTGATTGGTGTTTATGACAATTTATGGAACATTCGGTACAGACTGCAGGTGATATCACTTAAGCCCTTACTGTTGAACAAACTAAAGCTTAGGAGTGAAGAAACTAATAAATAACATGGAAAATGGCCGTTTGACTATACCCTCTACGTATAAGCTGCAAACGAACAGACGGGTCACCTGATGGTAAGTGACTACCGCTGCTCATGGGCACCTGCAACTCGAGAGTTACAAGTGCGTTGCCGGCCTTTAAGGTGGGAGTAGGGGAAGGGAGGGGAGAGGGGGAGAGGGAGGGAAATGGGGAGAGGGAAGGGTTAGGGCTCCCGGAAACCTCACTCAACACAAGCATTGAAAGAAAGAAAAATTGTTTATTTCTCCAACACAATACATATAAATGATAGGTAAGCATAAATAAATAGTCTTGATAAACAAAAAAAAAGATTTACAAGCACTTATCCTAATAAAACAAATATGTATTGTGCCAGACAGAAATTATTATTAATTTGCTTTACTGCCGGTTTTCTGTGAGGCCGTGGTATCACTCGGGTCGAGCCGGCCCATGCGTGCCGAAGCATGGCTCTCCCACGATTAATATAACTTATAAAATATAGATATAACAATAACATGTATTTCAGTCAGGGATTCATCAATCTCAAGGAGAAATATTGTAGGATCGTTATTTATAACTAATAAATATATTGTTGAGTCAGCCCAAAAGTCAAAAAATAGGGGAATTGGAAAAAAGAAAAAAAAATCCAGCCATGAATCTGCAATTTTAAGAGAAGAACCTTCCAGTTTATTTATCTACAGGCGGGTTCTACTCTAAGTTCTATCTCTATAATGCTTTTTTATGATCGGTGACCTGGTTTTTACCTGGAACCTGAGTTTTCCGAGGGGCGGCAAAGCGTACCGCAGGCCCCGGTATGCCTGGATGTGTCTGCCTTGACGTGACACCAACCACGACCCTCTGAAAGTGCCTGATGCACTGCGAGTCACGGGCGCGTTCACCGTGTCAGGCGCTGTGAAAATAGGTAAATAGATTAGCGTTATAACACGTTTAATAACTGTACGAGTGACGAACCGAAATATGTAATTATTATCATCCACAACTAACTTTTACAAAAAAATATTTCTAGCAACTCCAAGTAGGTATTTTAAGTTGAAATAATAAATTGGCGTCTCTTAAAAAAACTCACTATTGTGTTTGCTTTTAGGTATCTTTTTTAATTAACCGCATTGTTCCATTTTAGTTCTTATTGTAATACACAATAGATATTTTCTACTTAATTAAAATTTATGGTTGAACTAGCAACCTGCCCTGGCTTCGCACGGGTACAAATTATACACCTACACCTTCCTCATGAATCACTCTGTCTATTAGTGAAAACCGGATAAAAATCCGTTTAGTAGTTTTTCAGTTTATCGCGAACAGACAGACAGACAGACGGACGTGGCGGGGGACTTTGTTTTATAATATCACAAGTGATATGGTATGACAGGTTTCCTCTTCAGTTAAGTTCATCTTTCGCAGGTCCTAGAGGCTCTTGACAGAAAATGACAGACTGGGCCTGCTCATAGCCATTTATCTCACATTATTGGATATTAAAGACAAACTTGTTGCCAAACTGTTTATGTCCAAACTAAGCAATTTTTAACCGACTTCAAAAGGAAAAGGTTCCCATTTTTTGTATATCTTCGCCATTTGTGAACCGATTTCAATATTTTTTTTTAAATTGAATTGGTTGTACAGTCCTCGAGGTTGGTCTCATTTAAATTTAAAAAAAAATAATAATATTTAAAAACTAAGGGATGTAGAATACACCTTATTACAATTTATCACGACTTAGGCGCTTTGAAGACGGTGATTTTTTTTTAAAGTTAATTATTGCAGTAACAGACATTTTAGATATTATTCCTAAATAGAAATAGTCAGCCCAATGGAAATAGACATATTCATTCAAACAAATATTTGCACGCAGCGGAAATCGACCCTTGATTTTGCAGTAGAATGCGTGACCTCCGCCATCTAATCGTACCACTATTGTGTGTGTATTCTATGTACGTAAAAATGTGTCAAACGTAAAAACTGTTAAATCGCTCACGTTCACAGTAAAAATGTCAGTAAAAAAGTAAAAAATATAATTATTGACGATTGCATTATTTAAAGTCCAAAATTATTTTAAATCAACAAAGTTATATCTTGGCAATGAACAGAAATAAGTACAGTATATACATAAAGCATTACAACATCAACACATAACAAGTAACCCATGACTCCATAGAGATATCAATTTGATGATCACCTGTAATGCCAAGATTTTGATGGTAATGATGACGGACGTCGACTTCTGCGCACGTGGCCGCTACACACAACAATACGATAAACAACATTTTACTCACGCGCACCGAGGAGCTACACTTACTAGTTACTAGTGAAGTGCCGAGATGCGCCACTGTTTATATACAGGGCTGTAAATACAATAAGATTTTTCTTAATCTATTTTTAACCCCCGAACGCAAAAAATAGGTTTTATATGTTATAAGTTGTTGTTTTGTTTCCTAGGTGTCTCGATCGAGAGTGTTCTTAGCTATAATTAGCTGTGCCCACAACTTCGTTCGCGTTTATTGCGGAAAACATGAATATTTAGATTTTGGGCAATAAATATCATGCAACCATCAATCACTGTGTTAGGCGATAGGTTATTTGTCAATCTCCGTCTTGATTGTGGTAAAACTGACAGCAACCTACCGTGTAATGAACGCCTAACGTCGCCCCTCTTGCAAGGGGGGAATCGGGAGGATTTTTTATTCTGTATTGGTGGTGAAAAAACCTAAATCGTACAAAAAATATTGTTTTGATTGCTTACCCGCGAAATAACGACATACTTACCTAAAGTTGGCAGTGGGAAAAGTTTCCTTTTTTCCCTGTGGAAACTCACCATATATATATAGTATATTATAAGACTTAAACCGACCACAACCACACGGTAACACTGCATCTGTAATGAGTGGACCGTCGGGCCTGCGACGTTATGCCTTCAAAGGTGCACCCAGCGCTAGCCGTAACGTTGTATTTCTGAGGTATTATACTAAAGAATAACATAAATCATACTTATATTATAAATGTGAAAGTTTGGATGGATAGATGGATGGATGGATGGATGTTTGTTACTCTTTCACGCAAACACCATTGAACCGATTGCGATGAAACTTGGTATGTAGATAGCTGGAAACCTGGATTAACGCAGAGATGTCACGCTAATGTAACCGAACCGAAAATTAATGTTCTAGAAATGTAAAAGAACTTCACCGGCTATCTCTCAGCTTAGATGTAATTTTGTTGGAGATAGTGTGCGGGATCTTCGTGTTCTATAACCGTATTTATAAATGTATGCTTATTCCTTACAACTCCCTGAAACATATTTGTGAAGTTATTGCTGGTGTTTGGTGCCTGCGAGGGGCAAAATAGCATTTGGCATAGCCAAGAACCGGCTACCGATTACTCTGGGATCACCAAACAGTAAAAAAAACTCCCGCTAATGCCTCCCTCCGGTCGGTCATATTGCCCTATGTGCAATCGTGCACAGGGTTTTAGAATAGTGTGATGGTGCGTGGTACTCTCAGTCAGTTAATCTTGCTTCTCAACACTTTCTTGAGATCGCAAAGTCACCAACAGACACAAATTCCACAAAAGGTAGAAATGGGTTTAGTGGTTGTCCTTTAACACTCTCACTATTTTTTTTTTATATTGTCAGTGAACCTACATAAAGCAACCTCTACAGAGTTATTATACATGTGCATATGTAAGTTTCATTGGTTTTCAATTAAATTTTGATTAATACTGCACTACAAATATTTATCTATAAGTTACATCCCCTAGCTGCCTACACCAAAAACGCTGATCAATGTTTGCAATATAGAAGGTTCCACGGATATAGCTGATTCGGTGCCTCGTGCATGTTACTTATCACCCTGGTTTCATTTACCAAATGAATATTTAGCAAATTTTCACTTGGTTCAATTATGCATCATTTTACTTTGTCAAGTTTTATTAAATCAAACGTTTTACAGAAAAGTAGGTTAGGTTAGGTTAGAACTGCGTTAGAGCGGGAAGCTGGTCCTTTTAAGGAAACCGGGACGGCCTACCGACTCGGTTGCGGCCTACAGACCCATCGTGTTGCTGGACGAGGCGGGTAAACTGTTTGCGAGGGTTCTCTCTGCCCGCATCGTCCGGCACCTTTGTGAGGTCGGCCCCGATTTGTCGGAACCCCAATTCGATTTCCGAGCGGGACGTTCGACGGTCGGTGCTATTTTGCGCCTGAGGGCCGTGACCGAAGAGGTAGTGAGCAGTGTTGGCGTGCTGTTGGCGGTGGCGTTGGACATCGACAACGCATTCAATAGTCTACCATTCAGCTGCATCAGGGAAGCACTCCATTATCACGGGGTGCCAGGATACCTGAGGCGGCTAGTGGCAGACTATTTAGAGGAGCGTACCGTCAGCGCGCCGTGGAGGCGTTCCAGCCGGTCATCGTCGAGTGGGCAGGGCGGCAGCACGGGACCCTTTCCTTCCGACTGACGCAGGTTCTTTTCGGGCACGGCTGCTTCGGGAAGTACCTGCACTCGGTCACTAGGAGGGAATTGAGTCCCGCCTGTCACCACTGCGACTGCAGTGAGGACTCGGCTAAGCACACGCTGGCGGTTTGCCCCAGTTGGGTAGCGCAGCGTCGGACCCTCACTCCAGTCATCGGAGAGGATCTGTCGCTACCGGCTGTCATACGCTCCATGGCCGGTAGCGACAGGAATTTTACCGCGGTCGCAACCTTCTGTGAGGAAGTCATCTCGCAGAAGGAGGCGGCGGAAAGGGTCCGGGAGGACGACCTCCACTCGGACTTAAATCGCCCCCGGCAAACCGGGCGGCGGAGGCGCGCTTACCAGCGCCTCATGCCGCCCTGAGTGTGGCCGCGGGTGGTTGGGACGGGTTTTCCCCTCCACCTGCTATAGCGACCCCCCGCGAGGAGGCGGCGTCCGCGTGTGCCTGGACGTCGCCGAATAGAGAGGTTTTTACCCGAAGGTGGTGCCCGCGCTTTTGCGGGCAGGCGCTAGGAGGGTTCCGGATGTCTTAATAAAAGCTGTTCCCGGATCCCTCCTACTTAAGGCGCAGTACGGCACACCGTGTGGTTTTAGTCGGTTTGATTCCGACACACCGCCCCACCGAAAACCCTGGTGGGGTGACAGCCCGAGGGAGTTTCTACAAGCCAAAAAAAAAAAAAAAGGTTAGAACTGAGTATCAGGCCCACATTAAGTATCTGGGCGGAAGCGGAAGGTGGCGCTTCGACGAGCACTTCCTGCAGCTTGCTCTAAAGCTGGTCGGCGCTGCGTCCGCCATTGGGCGACTCTTGCCCAATTTGGTTGGACCCAGCGTCGCTACGAGACGGCTCTAAACGGGGTTGTCCGGTCAATGACACTTTACGGTGCACCGGTGTGGGCGGAGGCCGCCCAGAATCGGGCGCGCCTCTGGCGCCCTCAGAGGGTTATGGCGGTTAGAGCCATACGCGGATACTGCACCGTGTTGATGGAGGCGGCGTGCGCGTTGGCCGGGACATCCCCGTGGGATTTTGAGGCGGAAGTGCTCGCCGAAGTATATCGGCAAACGGCTGAGTTCCGGGCGGGAAGCGGCAGTCGGCCCCCGCCCGAAGAGGTATGTGAATGGCATGAGGCCGCTCGCCGAGCCACCGTCGAGTGGGTAGGGCACGGGACCCTTTCCTTCCGACTGACGCAGGTTCTTTCCGGGCACGGCTGCTTCGGGAAGCATCTGCTCGGCTCAGCTTACGATGGCGGTTTGCCCCAGTTGGGCGGCGCAGCGTCATGCCCTCACTGCAGTCATCGGAGAGGATCTGTAGCTACCGGCTGTCATACGCTCCATGGCCGGTAGTGACAGGAATTTTACCGCCGTCGCAACCTTCCAAATTATAGTTTAAATCACCGCGAACAATTGAAAACTATTTACAATATTATAAAAGAAACCTCTTTGCCAAACCGTACTAACTTAATAGAGAAATGAAATGGAAATAGGGAAATGTAACCCGAAGTAGAATACCAACCCGGTCACCCGGTTTTCATTAGTAACCCTTTAGCAAGCCGACAAAAAACCACACCACGGTACACACAGGACACCATATTAGCCAATTCACCAATTCACATATATGCATACATCTAAAAAGAACCTTTCCACACAGCTGTCAAAACTTAATAGCAGTATACCAGAAACTTAATAATACTTTGTTAACTTAAGAATAACTTATTATAATAAAACTAATTAAGCCTTTCCTTTATTGCCATAATATAATATAAACAAGTGGTATGGATATATTATATTGGAAGTGTTTCTATGTGTAAGTAATTGTTGGTGAACCTTAAATAAATAAATAAAAAATAAACCTTGGACGAACTAGAGTTGTAAGTGAATATCACTCCTTCTTATATATAATGAAAACTTATTTAAGGCCATTAGACTTAATCAATTATTAAATATAATTAGTGATAATGCTGAAAACTTACTTACGGCGTTGATTAGGATAGAAGACAGCTTAGATTTTATACGTGGCTCAAGCGCACACCCTAATATGTTAGGACTTAAAAAATATGAAAGTATGATAATTCTTTTAAAGTATTTTTTTTAACGCAAACGAGCAGGCGGGTCACCTGATGGTAAGTGACTGCCGTTGCCCATGGACACCTGCAACTCAAGAGTCACAAGTGCGTTGTCGGCCTTTGAGATAGGAGTACGCTCTTTTCTTGAAGGTTTGAAGGTCGTATCGGTCCGGAAATACCGCAGGCGACAATAAGTTCCAGAGATTGGTTGTGCGTAGCAAAAAAATTCTGGAGAATCGCACAGTGGTGGATTGCCAATTTATCCAGGTGATGGGGATGAAAGTTTTGTCGCGTTGAACGATGGCGAAACGTTGCGGCCGGTATAAGTCCGAACAATTCCACGGAGCACTCCCCATGATACATGATATTTACGACGAAAAGCAGGTCTTAGACACGGACTTTTTATTAAACCAAGTTATTTCTATCCGAATAATAGGATAGTATTCGTATTTAAAATTCCAATAATTTCCCCAGGTACCTATCAATTATACAAACTTGCAATTAACTTGGGACACCAAATTCCTACAAAGTCCTATTCCCCCTTTCCCATACACAGCAACCAACGAGAACCACTTCACGTACATGGAGGCTGAATGCTCGAAGTTTAATAAATATCATATCTGTGACGAAATACCCTGTAGTCGCCCCATAGAACAACAAGACTCCCTGCTGAGCCTGATGAAAATTACTTTAACCAAGCAATCACTGGAACAACTAGATGACAAACACTATACCGTTATATTTTTAAAGCCAATTAAAAGTAAGCTAAAATGTGAAGATCACAAGTTTACAACCCTTAACGGAAGTCACCTTCTCCCTCTACCAAGAACTTACATGCTACGCACAGGTGAAATCACCATTGTCAATACAAATGATGAAGTTAAGGGTCAACCTGTTAAAATCATTGAAAATCTTTCTGAACACTATATCAACGAGTCTGCAGTCATCCCGCTCGTCAGACTGAACAGTATTAACTTGAAATATCTACACGGCATTCAGGATAAGTTACTAATGCAGCATCTTATAGAATTACAACAGATTGAATCCGGAAAAACTTCGTATCATACAGCGGTGCCCTTTCTATGGAATATTACTTACTTAGTGGAATTACAGTGAGTATTATCGTTGCTGTTCGCCATCGTATCCATAAAAAGAAGTTAAACGTAGAGAAATCGCAAACCACAAGTGACATCCCGCATCACCGGAAACCAGAGGAGGCCACTCCAGCAACATTCTCAGTCAAAGTCTTCCAATAGTTGCTCTTCTGATGGTGGAGATGTTACATCCCCTCGCTGCCTACACCAGAAACGCTGATCATCTCACACACGTATAGCGAAATAGTGCAATGTGCAGTGAAGTTGACCTTAATTATACCATTAATCCCACTAATATTATAAATGTGAAAGTTTGGATGGATGGATGGATAGATAGATGGATGGATGGATGGATGGATGGATGTTTGTTACTCTTTCACGCAAACACCACTGAACCGATTGCGATGAAACTTGGTATGTAGATACCTGGAAACCTGGATTAACGCATAGGCTACTTTTTATCCCGATATTCCTACGGGATCGGGACTTATGCGGGTAAAACCGCGGGGCACTGCTAGTAAGAAATATGTACTAGCATCGTCCGAGTTAGCATAGTTTTAGAGATAAGTTTATCTTGTAATTTCTTAAAATAATTAAATTAATTTATTAAAATCTCGGGTTTCTCTAAGTCCTTCGGCTGGCACTTCTATATAATTTATATATTATGTAATATGTTTATGTTAAAATGTATAATTCCTAATTCAAGTTTTGTTCTAATAATAAACATCTAAAAAAATAAATGACCATTTAACGTTAAAGTACTGCATAGTTAGTGTGTCGTTGCGTGTTGTTTTACATCACATAATACATTTTTCGTGAGATCTTTAAAGCCAAGACGAGCCAAGCGAAGCGCATAGGCACTACCTACTTTTTCTCGAAGCACTTCGTCGTTTTTTTGAGCCCCCATACCTCGGGTTTGGATTATACCAGATACACAAAATTCTCAGGATATGGACAATGGATTTATTAAACGTATTAAGTTTCAATTGCGTAGCTTTTATGCTTTAGATTTTATTGATATCTAAAAAACTCCGATTACGTCACTGACTCACCGATGATCATCAAAATTCTTAGGGTACTTTCGGAAGTCCTAGAAAGCTGAAATTTGGTACGTGGACTAGTATTAGTATGCAAACAACAAAAAAATTCTAAATCTTGAAACTTTTACCCCCCAACCCCTTAAACTAAGGGATGGAAGTTTGTATGAGACTTCCGCAAATTTCGATACTAGAGATCTGTAAATTGCTGATATAGGGACTCCTTGTTATCTACACTAATATTATAAAGCTGAAGAGTTTGTTTGTTTGCTTGAAGTGCTAATCTCAAGAACTACTGGTTCGCATTGAAAAAATCTTTTAGTGGTGGATGGCCCATTTATCTAGGAAGGCTATAGGCTAAATAACATCACGCTACAACCAATAGGAGCGGAGCATCAGTGAAAAATGTTGTAAAAACGGGGAAAATTTACAAACGTGAACGAAGTTTGTCGGCTATAAATAATAAAATAAATATTTCTGGATTTTTAGTAAATCACCCCCCCACCTTTTAAATTAGCGGATGGAATTAAGCGCGCGAAAAACGCATAATGTGTACCCGCTGTGACTGATTAGAAACAGTAAACCACCAAAGAAAAAAGGCAAAGATAGAGACTAGGTATATGAAAAAAGGCACCTGTGATGTGCAAGAAGTATACCAAAAAAAAAGAATTCTTTCTTTTTTTTGGTATACTAAAATGAACAAAATAAAAAAATATTGTCATAAGCAACTTACAAAAAGAAATGAAATCGCACCAAAAACATTTTAATGTAAAAATTACCAAGACGAGACCATATGGCTCGCACTGCAAAAAAGGTTTCAGATCTCATGTAGAGCCAAGCTTCTCACTCTACACGCCTTAACTTCACAAACTCTACACCTAAGTCAAAATATGTGGTCTGGCCGCTTCGTTACTAAAAGAACTATTGTATAACAGAAAAGTAATAAACAGTGAATAAAATTTTCACCTTACGCCGATGTGACGGTAGCGAAATGAAATGCGAAATCTTTAAATTATTCTCTCTGTGGATAACGAGAACCGATTGCGATAAATCAAATACAATACCGACTTAACACTTTCCGTGCTGGCAAACGATTTGCGATTGTAATAATTTTTGCATATAATAGTATAAACTATATAATAGGTATATAGTCTACTAATTAAAATTAAATTACAGATTTATAATAAGTACAATGATTAATGAAAGTGCTAAGTGCTAGTTTTAGTGTACAAAAAAGGAAATTAGCCCGTTAAATTTAGGGAAAATTATAATTTCAGGTTGGTAATAATTATGTATATGTACAAAACATAGATCTGCCAACTCGGAAAAAACACGACTCGAGTATATTCGAGTTGATATTCACGTAAATAAATGCACGTGAGTAAATGATTTGTGACAAATTACGTTTTTAGGGTTCCGTTCCTCAAAAGGAAAAAGAAAACCTTATAGGATAATTTTGTTATCCGTCTGTCTGTCTGTCTATGTGGCTGTCAAGACCCTTTTCCTCAGGAACCTGTGGAGTTGTTGTTATGTCAGCGGTCCCTTGAAGCTGTAAAATATCAAGCTTCTAAGTCAACGCCATTAGAAGATAGATAGATAGATTAGATTTTAACAAATGTGAATTTTTCTCATGTAAATCAAAACCTATTGGATACTTACTTACCATTGACCTAGAATCATAAAATTTGGTAAGAAGCAAGGTCTGATAGCACAAGTAAAGGAAAAAATCCGAAAGTGGTTAATTTATGCTTATATAAAAAAAACAGTTTTTGTCTTTACAAGCTTATATTTTGCGGTTAGAAAGTTGACTTTGTCGTACACCGCAACCGCAAAGTTAAGTTTGTCTTTCGGAAAAGACAGGCAAAAATCTTCTAGAATTCATTCCAGAAATGGGCGTACTATTTACATACAAGTTTGTTTGCTTACGGAATCCTCGCCTCGGTCCGCGAGTCAGACTCGCACTTGTCCGGTTTTTATATATTTGTTCTCTCTCTAACTCTTTGTTACAACAATATAATATTACTAATCTCCATAGTAGGTAGCATTGAAATTAAAAGTATTTTTAGTGTGTAAATATATATTGTGTTCGTTTTATGTTTTAATTATAGGAAAAAAAATTGCGGGTAATATCAGACAATGAGACGAGTTTTATGGTGTAGGCACTTATGCTATTAATAGTTTAATTGTCTCAATCTACATAATGTAAAACAACTTTGCTATTATAAATTTGTAAATAACAAATTATTTTGTTAATGGTAACTATAACCTTCGTTGACCTTTTTCTTTTGTTAGCTTCAAACAATGCGTTGCAATAAGAACAACTAGGTAATTAAAATTAGGATGTTGTTTACCTATTTAACAAGATAAAGGAGGGCCTAATTTGTTAAAAAGTATTATCATAAATAAATAAAAGACAACGAAAGATTATTTATTATAAGTTCGGTTGTGTACACCAAGCCCAAAACACGATTAAAGGAGACTCCAACTCAACTCAACAATCCCAACCAATCGCTAATAAAATCTAGAGTTTGTTTCGGCGTTTCTACCCGTCCCAGATATAATGTCACAAGAGCCTGTATGCACAATGTATGGACCTATCACACCACCAGACGGCAGACCTATTGCGTGTCACGCTAAGTAGGCCAGTGGAATTAGACAAAAAGTTGTTAATTTTTCACTGTTACTATGTTAAAACCTGTGCATAATTAATGCACAGGTTTTAACATAGTAAAACTTGTTCGTTAGTATATCAGGAACATGGTCCTGAATTTCATCCCATTTTTGACGTTCGGAACATTGTCAAATTAACGGTTTAATGTGAAAAAAATCACCAAAAATTGAGTTTTTTACTTCGTATTATAATTGCGCATATCAAACTTTTTTATCGTATAGGTGGTAGAAATCCTAAAAATTTAAGACCAGTTCAATTAAACTTGGTCCATAATTTGTTTGAAAAATTACGAATTACGGTCGAAAATCGCAAAATTTTAATTTCGAAACGAAAGTTCCAATGAACTTGATACTTTAAGAAAATACGTCTTTTATGCTCCTGAACATACAAAATTTTATTTTTGAATAAATATTAATTTGTTAATGAGAAATTCTATTTATTTATTAAAATTTACTTAAATGTTTACTGCTATTTGAGCCGGTTTCCGTCGTCTAAATCGACTCATTTTGCACACACTTTTTTTTCGAGGCCTATATTTTATAATTCTGCAGTGGGCGTATGCATTATTATTAAATTTTTTATTATTATTTTTTTATTTTTTATTATTTTATTAATTTTTTTTTATTAAAAATTTTGAAAAATTTCGAAAATTATCGTCATGTTTTTTTTTTTTTTTTACGTGTGGAAACCCCCTCGGGTACCACCTCACCATTCAGCGAGGTGGTTATGTCGGAATCGAACCGACTAAAACCACACGGTGTTCGAAGGAACGCAACATTGCGTTCCGTCAGAGTCGGTGCCCAAACTGGAGCACCATACAAGGCCATGGACCGCACAATCCCTACGTAGAGTCTCCTGCAGGAGGAGTCAGGACCCCCTAAGTTGGGTAGAAGCCGCGAAAGTGCAGCCGCCGTCCCCATAAGTTTGGGGGTCAAACTTCGGAAGTGGGGCCCGAAGTCCCATCGGCTATCGAGTACGAGTCCCAGGTACTTCATCGCGGGTTCGATGCCGATGATCGTCATGTAATCTTCACAGATTTGTTGCTGGTAATTTTATACAAATTAAAAAAAATGTGTCCTAGCATAAGTAGAAGCCGAGGTATTTTTTTTTACTAAATCGCTATTTGTTTATTAATAATAATTAGCGCTCCAGATTTAACGTATAACTAGTTGAATACTTACATTTTGTTAATCTATTCTCACTGATGTGATATGTTCAGGAGCATAAAATACGTATTCTCCTAAAGTTTCACGTTCATTGTTGGAGCTTTCATTTCAAAATTAAAAATAAATGCGCAATTATAATACGGTAGGAGAAAATTACAAAAAACTCCATTTTTGGCGATTTTTTCACATTAAACCGTTAATTTAACTATGTTCCGAACGTCAAAAATGGAATGAAATTCAGGACCATGTTCCTGATATACTAACGAACAAGTTTTATTATGTTAAAACCTGTGCGTAATTACTTAAGCGTTTTTTCCAATTCCACTGGCCTAAAGTATTCATATCTGATTATATGGCAAAGTCAAAACAAGATTATGATTAACATATCTTATTATCAATGTTTTGGTATTACTGTAAACTAAGTTAAGGCATAACAAGGGTGATTCTGATACACTTCGAAATAAAGTAAAGAAATCTCGGTGTCACGGAGGTCAACTAGTATTTCACTATATTTAGTTTTTGAAGTGAAACTTCTTCAGAATCGTTGTGATTTGAACTTCAATGAAACGAAAAACTCACTCTAAAAAGAGACAAACAAGACAAACATTCATAAAGCGTTCGTACGAAGCCTTCAGAAAATGCGTCAGTGTCAACGTGGTGTCATTTTTGTACATTTACTTATTAAAATTCGTAGGTTAATTAATTTATTATAATTATTTAACACATCTGTGTTAATTTGACCAATAACTTTTAATATAAATTATCTAAAATTAAATGTATTAACATTTGTAAATTATTTGTGTTGATTTTACTTTTTATTTTTCATTCTCTCGTAGTACTTTTTTGAAGTTTCATTTCTGCCATATGTGAGTTTTTTTTAATAAACACTCGAGGGCATACATTTTAATACATTTAATACTTTGAAACGCCATCAAATGTATTTTCTCCAAATATTAAGTGATTTCTGTCACTAAGTCAACACTTTTTATATCTAACTTCTAATTGTGTATTAAAGGTATGGTTTCCATCATCATTTTCAACGTGGGAGAGCCATGCTTCGGCACGTATGGGCCGGCTCGACTCCACTCGATACCACGGCCTCACAGAAAACCAGCCGTCAAACAATGATTGCATTGCTTTTCGCCGCGTGTGTGAAGTTACCGGAGGCCCTAACCCTGCCCTCTCCCCTATTCTCGTCCTTCCCCTCTCCCCCCTCTCCTCCACTCGAATCGCCCTCTCCCGTTTTCCAGCTCTTCCCCTATTCCCACCTTAAAGGGCGGCAACGCACTTGTGACTCTTGAGTTACAAGTGCCCATGGGCGGCGGTAGTCATTTATCATCAGGTGACCCGTCTGCTCGTTTGCCCCCTATAACTTGTGATGTGATGATTCGTAAACGCAAATACCTGATTAAGTTATGAAAAGTAAACAGAAACACTATTCGTGTCCACAATTTTCGAGGGTTACTCTCAATTTTGTCAGAATCTCATCATCAGATCCTGATATGGGACCTTCCTTGATCTAACAAAAAAGAATGATCAAAATCGTTTCATAAATAACGGAGTGAGCGCTGAACAAACATAAAAAAATATATATATAAATGCGGTCGAATTGAAAACCTCCTTCTTTTTTCGTCGGTTAACAAAAATACTTATAATGCTTTGTGTTTTTTTTTCAGTTTGTTTTACCTTACGACGCGGACACGAAATTTTGTGCAACGTTTGAGACAACTTTTAGAATTTCAAAAGAAAGTTTATACGAGTTCCAGCTTATTATCTCTCTATCTATCTAAATGTGGGTGTTTAACTATCTCTGCCTACCCCTTCGGGGATACAGGTGTTAGTGTATATATGTATTCCCATTCCGAGGTTCACTCCCTATTATGGCTTCAGGAGATATACAAGAATACTACTTAATTGCATAATTTACTGTGATAGATTGTGGAATTTTAGTTTATTAGCTGTTTTCTCTAATCACGCTGATCTCACTAAAGATACAATACTTTAAGGCCAGAATAGTACAAAAGTGTAAAGTTTATAAAATATCATAGCAACTTGTGTTATGTGTCTTTTTAATAAACTGTTATTACAAGGCGTTAAGCGCCTGACAATAAAGTCTAAACAGCCGCCCGCGCCGTGTTATACAATTTTCTTATGCGCCCCCGTACCGTTCAGCCAATCATCATGAAACTTTGCATACACATTGCCAGGAATACATCAAAGGACCTACCTTTCATCTAGAAACAAAAGAATGTTCCTCAGGGATGGAAAAATTACTTTTACGCTAACGATGTAAAATTAAGTACCTATATGACTACAGACGAAGCCAGTTTTTCCTGAAGTAGGGCTGTGATCTTTGTAGGTCATAATTAACTTTTTTTAAAGTGTGATCGACTGGTGGAGGTGGAATATTTTCTTCAAATTTAAATGGGACCAACCTTGAGTACAACCAAATTAATTAAAAAGAATTATTGAAATCAGTGTACAAATGCTGGATATATCGCGTAACATTCACACAAAAAAAAAATTGGCAGTCGTGGGACTGCCGGCAGAGCTGACAGAACTCAATGTTTAGATTAGCGCCCTCTAGTGGATGTATATATGTATTATTAGCGTGACGGTCACGAGTTCAGCAATCAGCAAAAGTGCACAAACGTAAAGAAGTTTACACTTTAAAAAGTGTGTGTTAGCTCTGACGTACGACTGGAGTTTACAATTCACTGGAGTCTCTCTCTCTCTCTCTGCCTCCCTCCCTCCCTGGGATCCCTCCTTCCCTCTCCATGTCTCTGTGACACTGTACATGTAAATATAAGAAACTCGGCTCCGAATTTTCGATGGGGACAGGAGGACACATTTTCAATCAATTTTCGATCAGGGTCTCGGTCCAAGTTTTCACTTCAAAAAAGTTATATTCTGTCGAATTGAGAATCTCCTCCTTTTTGAAGTAGGTTAAAAATGTTTTGCGAAACTGTACCTTTGTGACTTACTATATGACATTATCGTCTATTGTCATCAAAGAGCTATAATTACATTGCTTTTAGATTGTCATATATATACATGTGATTTGATTATAGCTCTTTGGTGATTTGTAACAATCAGAAAAAATGACTTCGCCATAAATTATAAACAATTGTGCTTTGTGGTGAGCAGTTCATCACAGAGCGATGTAGTTTATAATTTGGTTTTTAATTAGAAACGAATATGAAAAAGTTGGCCAAAAGTAAAAACTGCCCATGTGCGAGTCGGACTCGCGCATGAAGGGTTCCGCACCATCGTATAATATTTAATACTATAAACCAAAAAAAATATGTTTCTAGTAGGGGCGCCCCTTAAAGATTTTGCAGTTGTTTAAAAACACTAGAAATACCAGTAGTTTCACTATGTATTGCCTACCCTATAAATAGGCTAGGATTCGCCGAAGTCTATAATGAATTGCCTGCTTCTATTTTCTTTCCATTGGCATTGGATTCACTTAAAACAATATATATATATATATATATATTGAAAACTAGTTGCGACAAAGTTTTGCCAGACAAGCCTACTGTAATCCCATCTACTAAGTACAAGTACATACTACTACAAGTATCATTCATGAAAATTAGGTTTTACCAAAAACTTCCTAATTACCTGTAAAATAAGCAGCGGAACTCGTACCATTAGATTTGATTTTAGTTTTAGTAACGTTTAACAGCGTCTTGGTAAAGATTCTCTTTATAAATATAATAATATTATGTCTGACCTTGTAAGAACATTGATAGCAACCAGCGTACTGCCTAGTCGAGAGAAAAAACAAAGTGCCTACGAATGTTATAGAGCTGTTGGTGAAAACCAAATAACTTTAATTGATTGAAAATTGAGGTTATGCTTTGTCTACAATATGTTAGAATGTCATAAAGAAAAACATAGAAAACGTAAAAAGTATTAAATGTAATTTAAGGAGGTAGGGTAAAACTAGATTTCTGGTACAGTAAAAAACATTTTTAAATACATTAATATACACCAAGAAGATCTTGAAACACTTATGATAATATATGTACGCATATATGTAGAACATGTGTATTACAGTCTGTGTTAACCGACAATTCAGTGTGATATTTAACTACCTTTTATAAATAAATCTTGATCTCTTTAAGGTCATTTCCCAAAGACGCAACGGTAACAGTTAGACGGGTGGATAGAGTAGCACAAAGGACACCCCTGGTGTAGCGAGTATTTATGGACACTGGAAACCACTTGCCATCAGGCCAAGAATTTGAGTATTCGCACACAAAGTCATAAATAAAATGGGTGGGCTTAAACTTCTTTCATAGGCATTAAGCCTGTGAAACAGAGCATTTTATTATTTTCAACGAGACTAGTGTCGTTCTAAACAATAATGATGATATATCATTACTCAACAGCTCTATGTAATGTCCTCTCTCCGCTAGTTTCAATTCCCCGTTCTCTCTGGTGTCCCGCTAGAAGCAGCAGTGCATCACTTCCGAACGCTGTGGCCGAACGCACCGCGCGTGAGCCTAAAAAAAATAAAAAGCTTTACGCCCGCGCTACTGAACGAGTAAGCGCGCAAATTCGAAAGTTATCTGTCAAATTATTTTATTTTGAATTCAAAGTTAATTTGTTGAATTTTGTCAATGTTAACGTGAGTTTGTGCTACTTTTGAATTGTGTTGTGTGAAATTTTCACGGTATCGTCATCCAACATGGCGAGATATACACTTTTAGTATTGGTAAGTTGTGATATTTTCTGACAAGTCTTTATAAATCCTAACTAATACTATAAATGTGAGTTTGTTTGTTTGTTAGCTTTTATGCCTTAATTACTCAACCGATCATCATGAAATTTTACATACATGCTGCAGTAAAAAAGTAAAAAAATAGGCAGTCCTGGGGCTGCGGACAGAAGTGAAAACTTATAACGATATTAGCATGTCGGTGAAGCGAACTTTAAGTGCGATTTGATAAAATAAACAATATTTTTAGGTTGTTTAGAAATATTTTTAGGAAGTATTTTTTATTAGAAATTATTTTCGTCAACATATTAATATAGTAAGTAATAAAAAATCATTTAGCTGCTTTAAACTAAAAAGAATGATTATTATGTATGTAATAGGTACAAACAAATTTATAAGCACACATCAATTTTATAAAATTTTATCAATTGAATTTTCATTCATAATTTACATTATTTTATATTATTAAGTACGAATTTTGACTTTTATTCCTAAACTCAAGCAAACCGTCCTGAACAGAACTGAGCTGACAGACCTCAATGTTTAGATTAGCGCCCTCTAGTGGATCTATATATGTATCTTAGCGTGACGGTCACGCGAGTTCAGTGCTTTTTCCCCATAGCAGAAGTGTACAACGTGCCTAAAGAAGTTTTCACTTCAAAAAAAAACTTCTCGAGGCATAGTTAGATAAATACCTGAAATGGTTGACATAATCTAAACGATTATCGTCTGGGTTATGATTATTTTCAAGAATCTTCCTTCTTAATTTGAAAATCACGTCTTTCTTTTCGATCGAAAAACATTTTTCGGGGATGCCAATACGCTCTTGTTAACTTAGTACATTCAAAATGGTGGTAGCGTAAAGGCTAAGGCGTCGGACTTGCGATCAAGTGGTTGCGGTTCGAACCCCACCCAGTGCACTACCGACATGAACCCACTACTAACACAAGCACTTCGATTAGCTGGAGGGGTTCAAGAATACTAGTAATGTGTGTGTAACCCACGATGCTTACTACACCTAAAAAAAAATTCTAACTCGGACCAAAGGGTTCAGCACCCTCCATTCTTTGCCGCACCCTAAAAGTTTGAGTTCTTTACCAACACATGTGTTTCCTTCGACCCGCAACCCCGGTTTCTTTAAACGGGGGGTGAGAAAGCATCTTTTGAGGCCATCTAACTAAGGAACCCATTTCAGTATTCTTGGCATATATATAATGGTGGTTTAATCTTTGGTCTTCAATATAGAATACCATCATGCGGGTTGAGGTCATGTTGACGAGCAAAACAAAATTACACACGCTGTCAAAATCATCGTCATCCTGTTGTCGAATGTTTCATATACAGGGTGTAAGCGACACCGTACCGAATCCTTAAATAGTGTATTCAGACCATTATTCCAAGTCGAAAATCATTAGAATTTTCTGCCGGAATATTCATAATTTTTATTTTATTTCACATTTTTTTGCTTCAAAAGTGATATCACAATGAGTAAACAGAACATTTTACCGATTTTTTTAAAATAAATACCGCGTACGGCTAAAAACAGCTATGTAATCAATCAAACAACATTTATGCAATCAGCTGGGTCTTGACGGCGCCGAACGTTGAAGGTCATTCACCGCACTGCACAAAAAGAATAATTATGCATACGCTACGCAATGTACATGCATGTTGCATGTACATTGCGTAGCGCCAAATGAAACTAATGACTATAAATTCTTAATCTCGGATTTTTATGATGAACTGACTTTGTATTGTGTTAAGTATAAACCCAAAGAGGTAGTTTTTCGCGTAGCTCAAACTTACAGGCTGTATTTTACTGACCTTTATCAGTCAATGTGTTGAGAATATACTCATTCATCATAGACGTAAATGATAGTCATTTTAGCTTAGTAAAGTAAAAAACCGAGTCTGACTACCGAGGGATACGGAAGCAAACAAACTTGTATGTAGATAGTACGTCCATCTCGGGAATTCATTCTCGAAGAATTTTACGCGTTATTTCCGAAAGATTTAACCTCGCCGTAATTATGCATATATACGGGAATTAATCCGATCACGAAATAGGTATTATCTACCTCAGAATTGCCTGACGTTTCGAACAGGTTGCACTACCCTGTACTGTATGTAATACCTATTTCGTGATCGTGTTAATTTCTGGATATATACATATCATGTAACGCGAAAGTTTAAAAGTTAATTTAACTTTGCCGTTCCAAAAATACCCTTCCATACATGGGTTTACGATAAAGTCAACTTTCCAACCAAAAAATATAAGTTTATAATCATAAAAAAAAAAAAAATTATGTGATATTACAACAAATTAACGACTTTCGGTTTTTTCCTTCACTTGTACTGTAATAAAAGTGGTAAAAGCACACTTACAAGGGTACTCTGCAAAAGTCCAATACTCTACGAAATTGCTGATACTTGTAGGCTTGCTTGCCGCCGTAAATGATATAAAAAGTAATTAAAGAAAACGAGAAATCTTCGCCCTTAATACTTGTACTTTATATGATTTTTTATAGCCACAAAAACATGAGCATGTTCTCATAAACTCGGCCAATAAAATATAAACTATATTGTACATATTCACGAATACGGATGCTGTAAACGAGAACAAATATCTAAAAAAAAAACAATTCTTAGAATGAAACTTAATTAAAATGAACGCATTAATAGTGAGTCGGTACGTTGTGTGCGCAACGGTTGTAGAAAGCAAGAATTCACATTATGCGATAGCGGAGAAATTCTACGATTACAAAATGACTTCTGAGATGTTTTACTTAAGAACTTTTTAGGGTTCCGTGTCCAAACTTAAATTGGGGTAGCATACTCTGGCTTCGTCATCAGTATGTTTATCAAACAGCTGGAAGTTTATTATACACGGACATCTATTTGCATTTTTATTATAGGAATTTATCCGAATTGTAGTGTGTTCTATATATAATGTTTTTGTTTATGATGATAATAATTATAATAAATGATCACAGGCAAAAATCTGAATTTAAGTTTGTTTAAAAAAAGATTCGACATCGTTATTATAATGTATTCTAACCGATTCGTTAATTTGTTTCTTGATTTGATTGACGTCATAATTTGTTAATGTCTTTAAGCCCCGACGCAAAAAAGAGGGGTAGTATAAGTTTAACGTGTGTGTCTGTCTATGCTATCATAGCACCTAAACAGGTGGACTAATTTTGATTTAGTTTGTTTTTGTTTGAAAGGTGACTTGATCGAGAGATGTTCTTAGCTATAATTCAAGAAAATCTGTTCAGCCATTCGACGAACATCTGCTCTTTTCTATAGGGGTATTTTTTTATACTGCTGGATATATTTGTTGTTTGTATTGTTTCATTTCTTTTATTTGTACACCTTAGGCAAAGCATTTCAAAATACGTTACATTTAATAGTGATGCACAGTTTTGTGTGGGGTAGAGGCAAGGTTATATTCTCAAGTAAGTTTATATTCTCAGCAGTCTGGTTACCATAGAGGCTCTGCTTAGTTTGGGATCAGACGGCCGTGGGTGAGGTGTCTCAAAATATTAAAAAAAGAGTTAATATGGAGGGAGAGGGCTTCAATCAGCTGTCTACTAAATCCTCAACGTCACTATTAAGCTTTAAAAATAATATTAGAGTTTTAGTGTGTGCACTCTCTTAAGTAATTATTGATTTAAACCATTATTGTTAGAATGTTAATATGTTTACTATGTTAAAATGTATGTACGTGTTTGGTTAAAAGCGCTAATCTCTAGAGCTAACAGTTGTAATGTAAGTGAACAACAGCCCAATTCTTGAGGACCGTTATAGAATATTTAACATCACGTTTAGGAGTGGAACAGTGACCATAAACGCGAGTGGAATTGCAGGAAACTGCTAGTAATTAATAATAATAACTTGACACACACGCGGCCGTCTGATCCTTAACTATGCAGAACCTGTACTATGGTAATCAGACTGCTGATAAACATAGTTATATATTACCTACTAAATACATACATTTTTACGTGGGAGAGCCATGCTTCGGCGCGTATGGGCCGCCTCAACTCCGCTCGATACCACGGCCTCACAGAAAACCGCCAGTGAGCAATGAAGTAATGATTGCATTGCATTTCGCCGCGTGAGTGAAGTTACCGGAGGCCCTAACTCTTCCCTCTCCCCTATTCCCGTCCTTCCCCTCTCCCCTCTTCCCGCTCTTCCTCCCCTCCCCCCTCTTCTCCTACTCCCACCTTAAAGGGAGGCAACGCACTTGTGACTCTCAAGTTACAGGTGCCCATGGGCGGCGGTAGTCATTTACCATCAGGTAACCCGTGTGCTCGTTTGCCCCCTATACCATAAAAAAAACATACCTATATTGTAGATAAATGACACCCAGACACAGAACAAATGATCATGCTCATCACACAATTACTTATCCTGGGTGGGAATCGAACCTACGACCTCTGGCTCAGCAGTCAGGGTCACTAGCCACTAGACCAACAAGCCTGTAGGATGACAAACAGGTATTTCCAACTGTGTCGATCCTTCGTTGTATGTAAATCAGTAGCATTATGAAGAACGGATCACACAAACAAACTTTCTCTCAGAACAATCGGTGCAAAAGTATTTACTTCCACTTTTTGACCGACTTTAAAAAAAAACGGGTTAGGTTTATTGCACTTTTTGCATTTTATTTCTTGTTGTAAATTAAACTTTCACTAGATTATGGGCGATGTTCACATAAACTTTTGATCAACAGTTTTATTGATTGGTGGGATTTGGTATTTATTGCAATTTTTAACCGACTTCAAAAAAGGAGGAGGTTCTCAATTCGACTGTATGTTTTTTTTTATGTTTGTTACCTCAGAACTTTCGACTGGGTGAACCGATTTTGATGTTTCTTTTTTTATTTGAAAGCTGGTGCTTCCCGCGTGGTCCCATTTCAATTTAGTCCAGTTCTGACAATGGCATCCATGAGAAAACCATATTTAAGTCTTTTATGGAATAGTTTTTTTTGTTGAAGTCGGTTTTTTTTTAAAGAATTATACAAGAAGTTTTACAGCTTTTATATAGTGATAAGAATGGTGCTATCGGATATAATACAAATAATATTAGTCTAGTAAAAACCAAAATAACACGCTTTAATGGCGAACCAAAAGAAAAAAAAGCATTCCACTATCCGCCAGGAGGTGGATAATGGAATCCTTTTCCTCTTTATGATGAACATCAGACCATCGTTCCCCAATATGTTGGACTGATCATAACGAATTATACAAGTCCAAACTCGAAGGGTTTACCAGTAGCCACTGAAGAGTTCCACTATTCACCTCCTGGCCCCATCATCAGATCAGCTCTAAGATGCCAAATATAGTATTGTATTGTCATCCAAACTACATATATATATACAAAGTTTAATTTCGATAGTTGGTTAGTTAGTTAGTGACCCTAATAAAAGCGTGTTAATTTATTGTAAGGCAGGGTGCAGTAGGTGTTAGTGGGGTGTCCAGAGGGTACATCACTAACATTCTCAACGTTCATTCATTGCTATACAGCCGCTTTCGACCAAACTTAGTTATCGGCAGGAAGGTGTCTGCTTGACCCCTCTCGGGTTAGCATATGACATTATATGTCATATGCTAACCCCCCCTAAAATATGTAGATCTACTATAAGTATGTCACGCTGGCCTAGAAGTCGTGCTATCGGTGGTGAATGGTTGATCTGGACGTCGTGAGCCGGCCCTGTTAGTTGGGGTTGGTCATTTCTGGACTGCTATTTCTTAAACTATATCTCTAATAGTAGTATTTTTTGTGTCTGTTTATATGTTTGAACATTATGTTACTGTCCTTGCATATTTTCCACTTATAACCAAAAAATAAACATGTCGAAAAAGAGTTTTCTTGGAGTTTCTTGCCTGATCTTCTCCATAGGATCCACGTAAAAGGCAACTAGCTTTACTGACTGACTTCTACTCCTGACAATTAAAAATACCTATAATGTGATTATTTAAAATTAATGATTTTGATTTTACTAGCGGTAACTGTGGAATGTCCATCTGGAATTAAGTACTTATCAAATGGAGAAAGATTTTTTTTAAAAAGGACCACTGACATTTGAGCCACTTTACCTTGTCGAAAGATGTTATGTCTCTCCAACACAACGGAGCCAAGGGAGGCTCCCTTGTTTTGGAGAGATATAACATCTGTTCCTCCACAGTATATATATTTTTCCCTGGATTTTCGTAAGAAAAGAAAGATGGAAACCCTGGACATCCTAGATATATGCCTCCACTAGCCGTAGACAACGCCGTCCGTTATGTGTTGTTTAAGTAAACGGTCTGTTCTAGTAACCCACTGGTATAATTACAACGGTTTTATTATATATCTCCAAACTCTAAGCCATTCGTTTCGGTTGTAATTCTGTTGTTTGTGGGCTTCGGTCACGCACGCACTGCGCACTGGCGCGGCGCCGAACATCAACGGCGCAGTGCTTTTAAGCGGTCTCTTCACTTTTCACTTGTACTTAATTTAGTTTCACATAACATAAAAGTCTTACATAGTCTTTAACCTTCCTTAATGAATACTCTGTCTAATACAAAAAGATTTATTCAAATCTGACTAAAGTTCCAGAGATTAGCGTGTTTAAACAAACAAACAATGAAACAAAAAACTCTTCGGTTCTTCTTCTGCTTCGTACGAATTTGTTAAACAAACGCGCACAGAGAGGAATGCAGAAAATTGAAATTTTGAAACAATATCCTACTAATATTGTAAAGGTAAAAGTTTGTGAGGATGTATGAATATATGGATGTTTGTTGCTTTTTCACGCAAAAACTACAGAACCGATGGCGATGAAACTTGGTATATAGATAGCTGGAGACCTGAATTAACACATAGGTTACTTTTTATTCCGATATTCTCTCAGCATCGGGACTTACGCGGGTAAAACCGCGGGGCGCAGCTAGTGTGCTAAAAAGTTAAAAATTATGTAAAAACTGTTACAGAAAGCTTTACCGGTCTAGTATATATTTGACCTGTCATGGTACAAAAGACTATACAATAACAGTTTAGGTTACACTGGTCATTAAAATAAACAACACATTCAAAATGGTCGAACTTCGGCCGTCAGGCGATCTATGGTTAGTATAAATGCATGCCACATTAAGGAAGTTTAAGTCCAAAAATACATTCCCTGATGTGTTTAAATAAACCCACAGTCTGTTTGGAGGAAAGCGGCTTCCAGCCTTATTAAAAACTTACATTCTATAGCTTTTGTCTTGTTTTATTAACACGCTTTTGTTATAATTTGTAATAAATTATGATTCGTTTTGACGAGTCTAGCAAATTGTTCTTGGTAATGATGGTTTGATTATGGACTAGGAAGTAGACCTCTTTCTGTTTTTTAACTCAGTTCGTTATTACACGGTGTTTTTTGGTTTGACTAAACTATATTGAACTACATCCTTTCGCCATGAAAGGCCACACACAAAATAATAGTTACGATGTAAGTATGGCGATCCTACTCGCCAGAGGAAGTAGAATAGCTCATCGAGTAGCAATGGTTTTCTGTAGAATGCAAACTTTTCAACCATCAGGCTTAGATTTGAGTAAAAGCATTCACACTGTAATAAAATTAAATCTTTAAAATCATCCGCACGCGTTTATGTCTATAATATGACACTATACTTAGTAAGAACAGAAGGAATTAAAAATGTTAAATATAATGTCTATTTTAATTTTTAACATGTTTTTTTAGTTTCACTTGTAACTAACTACCTGGCTAACTAACTATCTATATAAACGAATCTTGTAAGTCAATTAAACAAACGATATTATTTTTTTAATTGATTTCGTTTTACTCAAGGTTGTTTCTATTTAAATTTGAAGAAAATATTTTACGTAACGGTGGAAAATTAAGTGATGAAGTCGGTGATACTTTTTTTAAAAGGTAGTGTAGCTACATTATTTTTGACCTCTACAAGAAACATGATATCTTTACCAATTTACTTACATGCGTTTACCAGTTTACCAAATGTTAGTTGGCAAAATGTTGGTGTTTAATACGACTCTGCTTACCCAGTCGGGGATAGATGCGGGAGGTGTGTGTGTATGTGTGTGTGTAAATAAAAGCAAACGCTTTAATCCCATTTTGTTTCCTTAAATGATCATGAATCAAAATGATTTCAAATAGTAGTAGTAGAGTACTTTTATTTTTGATGCCCATCCAAGTGAAATAATTTGTTCTGTGTCTGGATGTAATTTATCTATATTATGTATGTATTTAGTAATATATAAGTATGTTTATCGGCAGTCTGGTTACCATAGTACAGGCTCTTCCTAGTTTGGGATCAGACGGCCGTGTGTGAGGTTTGTCTAGTTATTATTATTATTCTTGTAATTTTTTTTTTAAATTATATAACCAATATTATTATAAACAAACAATGCACGTAAATAAAGGCTATCCCTAGTTTGCAACCTAAAACATAGCAATAAGTTTTATCTAAATTGGAATGACCCATTATAAATTGCATCTCTTGACGACTGGGAAGGTATTTATTTATATTTAATATTAACAAAACAAAATACAAATATTAATTCTCATAATGACTCATTAAAGAAAGCTTGTAACACCAAGAATGCTAATAAGACTCCAATATTATTATTCTATAACCGGCTAAATTAAGTATGTTAAGAGTATCCATATAGTTTGATATAACCTGTATACAACCCACGCCGGCAGGTTATCCTTGGACATGGACATACGACTTGTCCGTGCGTGGTGTCCCGTTAGGCTTTCTCCTCAAATTCCTAAACAGTCACTTATGGAATTAAGGCCACATTCACATAACGATTGATGGGTTTAACACCAAAAAGAACATAATAAATTATGCTCTTTAGTGTATGTAGTATTAAGGGCATCTCAATTTGGAGGTATTAAAATTGCCGAATAATTCTTCGCATAGGCGCTTTTAATTGTCGTACCATCAGAAAAACAACTGTGTTTAATTTCAAGTGGGTACTCCGTTATTTGTCCGCCGGTAGTGATTGGTGGTTAAACGGTTATTGATATTTTAAAAATATATATATTTATATCAAATCAAATCAAAATTATTTATTTCAGGTAAACCCATTATAGGTATTTTTGAATTGTCAGGAGGAGTCGGTCAGTATAATTTGGTCGTGAAGCTATATGTACTGGAGATCGCCTGGTGGTCAAATTTCGACGATAAAATATTTTTTTAGTTTTATTTCCATGACCAGTATATGTTGAATTGTCATTGTATAATCTTTCCGTCCCATGACAGGTCAACGGATAAACTGGACACCTGTAGATTTTTTCACATTATAACTATTTTTAAATGAATAGCACATGTAGCTTAAAAGTTTCAGCTTTCTGCACTTCTTTTACATACAAACGAAGTATTTCAAATTTCTCATTCCTCCGTGCATGAAATTTGCTTAAATGGTGTAAAAAATTCTCTTCACGTTTTAATTTATAGATATTGTATTGCATTGTTAGCCTTTGTGAAAAAAATAATCTGATAAATAACTATTGTATTAAATATACTAAAACCCTCCTGAAAATATGTACAATACGTTAGTGAAACAATCACGAAAAATGGGCTTATACTTAAAAAAAATCGCGATCAAACAAACTTATATGGATAACATAAAAAAGGAGGTTTTGTACTCGATCCGTATGTATCTAAGTATTACGTACATATATACACAAAACTTCCTCCTCTTAAGGCGGTTAAAAACAAAATTTAAATGAAGCGAGAAGACAACATGAGTAAAACAAAAGCTATAATTGTTTTTAAACTTTCGCTATTTTAATGCATTTGAACATGTTGACTTACTTGCGATATTATATAGGTATATAGGATTTGAGGCTCTTTTGTTTTTACACAGACAAAAAAAAGTCGTTGAATTGACCAACACCTAATGACCGAAAAACTTTGCGGCCGCCATTAGTGAATATAATTCGTAGAAAACATTAATTTTTAAATTTGGAAAGTATAGAAATACCATTCATTCGTGTGTTGTTGTTAATCATAGATTAATAGTTTCGGGGAGACATGACGTCATTTACGAAGCTATTTATAAAGTATTATTATAATATTAAAATTTTGGCACGTATACAAAGCGTTTTTTCGACCCAAACTAAGCATTGTGGGCACTTGTACTGTGGGTTTTAGAAGTGGGATAAACATACTTAGATTCAGTTTTTTTGTAAATACATATACATATATTATACATAGAAATGCCTGAAATGCATGCAATGCATGAAAATGAATTTGCACAGATCGGGAATCGAATCCCCGACCCTTGACGTTGACGAAAGCTCTACCGCCTCACCGCGCCGCGCCACTAAGGTTGAGGAAATATGTAGCTATTTGATTTTTATGGGGTAGTAATAGGAAAATTCAAAAAGATAATGATTTTAATTTATTTCTAGTTTATCATTTTGTACTAGTACATAGAAAAAAGCACTATTAGTGATATTATAGCTACTCATTCTTAATTGCCACCTACTTAAAAATCAACATCAACAAATGAGTATTCTACACACAACCACATAAGTCCTAAAAGGACGAATAAAGACAGACCTTGTCTCGTTTGTACCATTCTTATCTCCTTTACAAAAGGTCCGAGGAAGGAAGATGTAGCAAGAAACTCCATTGTTTATTTATAAAGTTATAGTAAAATGAAGTTATTTAGTTATTTGAACACGTTTATGTCAATTGACTGTGGCAAACATTACCGTCACGGACGCCGTACACTCATTTGTCACCACTACAACTGCTTAGTGTACAGCTACTTCGAGTCAAACAAATTGTAAAGACCGTATAGATTACTTGTGTAAATAAAGCGCCCATTACACGGTAGGTTTTGTTGTCAGTTTTACCACAATCAAATCGGTGATTGACGAATAACCTATCGCCTAATGCAGTGGTTGATAGTTGCATGATGAGAATTTAATGTCGATATTATTTCATCAATCACCAACGAACAACGGTAATGATTGACGTTTGCATGAGCTTCTAATAGACGCCTAACAGGGATGTTACGGAGCTCCGTACCCGTATCCGAAACTCTCGGATATCTAAATTAAAAATCAATCCGAAACCATAACCCAACCTGATGATATAAAAGTTTCGAATAATTTCGGATAGAGGCGGAGACTAAATAAGACACGCCAATGAAATTTGAGAATAATATCGATGTATTACATTCTCCACTTTTGTTTTGTTTCTTACTAACATCAGTATTTCCCGTCAGGGTCGACCTTCACCCGGTGCACCAAGCTGTCGGGTCAACGCTCGAGATCCGGTCACGGAAACTGTGTAAATACGACCGCTTGCTTAAACTTGTTCTGGAAAACTTAATACTACATTCAGAGATGTTTTTTTAGGTCACAATTTTTTAGTTGACTTTATTTATGGCGCTAATGTGTGTTAGCGACCTTGGGCGAGAAAGTAACCACTGTTTGTGTGCTACATAATTACATGTATCATGTTTCCAGGTTTAGGGCGTCATCTGTGGTCGCAATATGACTTTTAGCACCGAATTCTGTTTCATTGAAACTCTCAGAATACAAAGACTTTTTTAAAAACGTAATAGTTTGCGATTTATGCGTTGCTTAATTGTTTATCAAACGGTGAAAGTTTCATAAAACTTATTTAATAGTTATAGGCGTTCTTTGTTTGTGATATACCCAACTTTACGAATTAATTACAAAGTATATTTCAATCATTATTGAATACACACGGTTGTGGTCACATGTGTGTTTCGAGAAACAGCAGCGCCTTACACTGACATGACAGGTCACTTCGCTCCTTGATAAAGGGCCTCTATCTTGCGAGAAACTACTCGCGAGTCGGGCTTTCCCGAAACACATACATGAGAACAACCGCTTACGGAATTCATTGTTCTATCAATAGTACTAAACAAACAAAAATATATATGTACCAACAAAATAATAACTATTATCCTTTGGCAAGGAATGTGAACTATCTACTAATCAAGTTGTAAAGTAGGCTGGCCAGTGCGCTGGTCGTTGCCCCCCCGTTGTCGTGCGGTGGCAAGTGGGTGAAGGTCACCTTACCTCCGGTAACGGTAACTTCAACAAGTGTGACGTCAACATCACGATCACGTGACCCATTTACATTTAGATGGCCGTAAATTAATTATAGTGCCTATACATTTTATATTTAGGTTTTGATGTAGGTATTTTTTTATTCGTGGGAGAGCCATGCTTCGGCACATATGGGCCGGCTCGACAAGAATGATACCAAGGCCCTACAGAAAACGAGCAGTGAAACAATGTTTCCATTGTTGTTCGCGGAGTGACTGAAGTCACCGGAGGCTCTAACCCTTCCCTATCCACCTCTTTCCCCTTCCCCTACACCCACCCTAAAGTCCGGCAACGTACTTGTGACTCTTGAGTTGCAGGTGCCCATGGACGGTTGTAGTCACTTACCATCAGGTGAACCGTCTGCTCGTTTGCCCCCTATACCATATACCATAAAAAAAGTATATTTTCAATATCATCGATGAACGGATTGGTTTGAACTACGTCAAGTGATGTAATAGGGTCAATAGAGTTTGATACAAGCCGGGTATACCCGATATACCCGACTTGTTTCAAGCTCGGTTGACCCTTTATCAAGGTGAAACAACATGTCGTATTGTTATTTGACGCTCGACCATCAATTTCTATCCCTCAGCATATACTTGATCGAAAAAAAAGGAACCGAATTTCAGTTTTTTAAAGCAATGATAATAATATAATGGTCTACCATTAGGCGGGCCATTAGCGGCGGATTAGGTTCGGACCCAATGGGGATCCTTTCTCAAGGAGTAAAGTGTCCTGTTAAAAAGAAACAAAGGAAATAATTTTATTCAATAGAAACACAGCATACAACCAAGAAATGTTCTTAGTTGTATGCTACAAATAAATAAAAAAAATCTCCAATTTAAAATTTTTAATAGGTAACATTTACGCTTAAGTGTCATTGTCATATGACAGTGACATGACACGTCAATGCCACGTATCCGACCACTTTTCTTAAACTACCCTGTAAATGATAAATTAAAACAAAACTCATTCAATTTACGTTATACATATAATCTATTTTGATATGTGGGTTCCAGGCGCCAAACTGTTTCGTTTTACTTTCGTCGTTATTTCCCTATTCTTTTATCTTTAATATTGAATAATCACCACGATCAGAAGTACAAGTAAGGGTAAAAGATCCGTTTCTCGTTCGTCGTCAGCCGGTAACAGTTCGGACGCGCTCTGCTTGCGACCGAAGTAACGGAGCGTATACTTCTCGAGTACTTGCTAATATGTGCGTAATGTGCACCTGATACCTGACGCTTTAAGTGTTCATTGTTCGATAGAAGCTGTGACGCTGTGTGGATTCGCTTACTATTGTGTTTTGATTTGAATTATGTTCTTAATTTAGTAAAGTCAAGCGGAGTTTTAAAACAAAACATATATAGAGTTGGCCCCTATAATTAATACCCTTATGCGTCTATTTAGGTATACATAATATATATCCATGCGACAAAGTACTTATGGATGAATTGTAGAAAACGAGTATTTCCTATGTATGTGTTTATTATTTTCTTTCTTTAATGTGAACGCTTCAAATCGGCATTGGTTTCCACTTCCGTGTTTTTTAATGACTTTTATAAAAATCAATCGTTTTTTTTATACACAAGATAGTTACGATTCATTTTTTTTTGAGCATAGGCTCAACTTCATAGAATAGAACACATCTATCTATATTTTAACACGTCTATACGTGTTTTTGTTCAATTGAGCAAACACCAAATATATAATGCATAATATATGGGATGTATTTAGGAAACATCCATTTTTGTAACTTGCGGAATAAAGGATTTTAAGTGATTCAATATATTTACATCATGTCATTGCTATTTAAATTTGTTATTGTTCTTTTTACTAAAAGGTAAGAACCTAACAAAAAATCGATCTCGTTACCGAAGCCGTGCCGATCACGAGAATTGAAGAATTCATAGGAATCCAAATTCACCCCGCATACTTGAAGTCTTAGTAGGTACCAGTCTCAGAATAATACTGTCCATGCAATCAATTTATATGAAAACAGTTATTATATGAAAGTGCAATTTATTTTGAGACTTGTAAAAATCTGTGTCACTGTGCTACGTACGAAGACGTGATGTTCTGGTCAAATGAAAGGGATCCACCGGCTCGTAATACGTACACGCAAATTGCTCTTCAATTGCTCCTCTGATTATAGGATTCGATAAAGAAAATACACCTGTCTGCTTTCACAGAAAGATGACAGTTAAGCGCAATACACACATAAAGCGGGTACGTGTGGGTCGGGACGGGAGTGCGGCGGTCTAATTCCTTGTATTTATATGGAAGATAACACACTGAAAGCGGGGCGGGTGGTAAGCGAGAGGCACCCGAGGGTCGGGAGCGGGCATAACATCGTTCTATTATTAGTAATACACGTATTCTCCAATAGGGATTCACATGTCATGTGTTTGTTTTGTGATTATTTACAAAAAAAAATTGCGAATATTTACAAAAACGCTGTTTTGAAAGCTAGGCTATGGCAGCAGATTGCAGAACATTTAAATGAAAGAAGATAGTATTTTATTTTTATTTATTTATTCATTACTATTAAAATAGTTAACAAATTTATTTAAATAAAATTGAATAAAAGCTTACTTACTTTAAACAAACTGCGAGTTTTTCTCTTGTAGATATAGCTGGCCTCTAATGTGTATCGAGTTTAAATATTCTTGTTTTCAGTTTATCATGTAACTCTTCAAAACTTGCCTTTGTTATTTAGAAATACTTGTAAAAGTATCCTCGTACGTTTGTAATTCTCTATACAGACGATGATATTCTCCATATTGTAGTCTTTGTTTATTAATTTCATGAATCCGGATTATTTTTCGTTTCCGTGACCTTCTTTTCAAAATAAATAGAAATAATAACTCTTCGTCCATGTTCGAAGCCTCCGACATTTTCAATCACACTGCGTATGTCGCCATCCGCTGTAGCATAGCATACCCGCGACCCACCCGCTAACGACCCGCGCCCGCGTTGTGTGTAAAGACAACGAACAGCGCGACTCACGCGAGGAACACGACCCGCGCCCGCACTCGCTCTATGCCTGAATTGCGCTTTATAAAAATTACATATATACATGTTAGAAGCGTCGTGTGTAGGCGAAAAATAGTTGAATTGAGTCGAAGAAATAATAATTTTCCTAAAATTCCAAGTCAGTCACGGGGTCTACCACACGGCCTTAAAATATGACAACACCTTTCTATTACAGCTTATATAACGATATCCCCCGTCATTAGACCATAATGTGTAACCCCAGGTGTGATCAACAGTGTGGCCCCATATACTATTGCAGAATTTCTATTTGCAACAACCACACGGTTCTAATGTTAAGCTCACGGTTCACCAACCTCGTGCTTTCAAAAAAAAATATAAGTTAGGAAACCTATGAAAGAGAATATTTCAAAACCCGGTAGAGATGACGAAATTAATATTTATTGAAAAAATTTATTCACGATTAAATTTGTAAATTAATCACCCTAAGAACTAAAATTATGTGTTTAACAATTACAATATATACAATTATTTTTCTGGTTGAGAATAAAAATAATAATTTAAAAATAATAATTTAGGTATACCTACTTTTAAGTAGAAATAATTATAAGATATAACGATTACTTGTTACAAATTAAATAGTAATGAATAAAGGTAAATAACTACGTCCCACTAAAACAGACTGTCTTCAAAATAACTCAGACTCGGTCGGCAGTTCTCAGTAATGACTGTGTGTGTGTAACCCCGGACGACATGAATAAAACCAGAAGCGTGTAAAGTCGGACAGACAGAGACGCGCACTGAAGACTCCGTACCAAAATGTGCATTTAAATTAGATATACACTGAGATTTACTGATAAAACTTTCAACCAATAAATTATTCATTTAAACTTGCTGATAAAATAAAATAATTTAAGATACGCGCTAAAAATAAGACGAAGTAAGTATATAATAATTCATATTATTTATTTTAAGTCTAAATATGTATGTCTCCCTCGCCAGAAATGGTGAATATGATTGTCGTTCCTTATTTACTTTGTTTTAACATCTAATATATGTAAATTCATATTAAGAGTAAATAAATAAGACGCGTACACATTTGTCGAGTGCCACGTAGCACTGGAGACCTTAGGCGACATCGCCTTAGTTTAGTCGCCTTATCATGTCGCCGGAAGAGGAACTGTTGTTCAGTGCTTCTTATGTTATTATGAATCTAATAAGAAAAAGGAAGAATAGAAGATGCTGAACTAGTACTTGCAATGTCGCGAAACGTGTCTCATGTTTCAGGGGACACATGTCGCGCGACGTTTGTCGCCAAGTTGAGACAGAGCTATACGCTACTGAAGATCGTCGTTAAAAGCACTCCTCATAAAGTTTTATTGTCGTACTTATTTTTAATACTATAGAAGCCTTTCTGATGTACATCAAATATCATTGCTTTATGAACACATTAAAGAAAGAAAGAACTTGGAGAAATCATGATTTTCTTTTTGGTCTTAAGTATGCTCACGGAATCCTAAAGCCATCTTCATTTTTAAGTCTTTTCAATGGCAGACAATTGGCAGGTGTAGCAAAGCGAGTAATTACAGCGAGCAACCGCGGGTAAGTGCCTGTGACAGTTATGTAGCAACTGCGGGCGCCTCGGCTTGCCTCTTGCCCAACCAGATCTTTACAGTTAGTTGCGCATGTAGGTGGTGATGGCTGTTTAGACCTTTAGAGGGTTTATTAGGGCGAGGAAATATACTTGTGCGTACAAAACAAGAAGTATTCATTACTGTCTGCGTGTTTGGGTACCCCACTCAAAATAAGTGATGAAAATGAAATGATAAAGACATTAATTTCTGTTACCAAGGGTGCATTCATAGATGTAAGTTACTGATTTGAATAAGACTGTAATAATTCAATAACGAGCGGTACTAGCCAAACCCGGCAGGTGTTTCAAAAGTGAATATTTGGTTTGTAGTTAAGAAACCTTCTTCATGGAAAAGCGGTCAAACGGTGTCGGAGTAAAAACGTATTTTACAGTAATTTAGTAAATCCAGTCTCAGGTAAACCACATACAAACTACACTGCTTGCTCAATATTACGTTTCTGCTAGTGGGAGGCTCGAAGCTTTGTTTGTGTTTAGCAATAACGTAATGCCTTAATAGACATCGAAACGATGTAGTTACCTCATAAAATACAAACTTAAAGAAATTTGATTCATGAAACCTGAAAACGCAACCGATCGAAAAGGTTGTTGAAGAAAACTCTTAAGAAGTGTTAGCTCAGTTCTACTCGCTTCGCACGACGTTGCTCATAAAGGAATGGACACTATTTAAAAAACCGGACAAGTGCGACTCTGATTCACGCACCAAGTGTTCCGTAAGCAAACAAACTTGTATGTAGATGGAACGTCCATCTCGGGAATCAATTCTAGAAGTTTTTGCACGTCTTTTCCGTAAGACACAACAACTTTGACCGTTTTGATTGTGAAATATTTTATATTGTATTTGTTTCGTTTTGCTGATTGATATCCGTGGGGTGTAAAGAAGGCGATTTACGACAAAGTCATCTTTGCAACCGCGAAATATAAGTTTATAATCACAAAATCCAATTTTTTATGTGTTAAAACAACAAATTGACGACTTTCAGATTTTTCCCTTTACTTGTGGTACTATAGGTTTTGATTTACCTGCGAAATGTTCAAATTTGTTAAAATCTAAGGCTTAATGGCCGTATCTTTTGATTGCGTTGACTATACGGCTTCAAGAAACCGCTGACATAAGTATTTGATGTTCATTTCAACTTGATGCCTCAACGGGTTCCTGAGGAAAAGGGTCTTAATAGACACCCAGACAGACAAACAGATATAACAACAAAATAACGACTTTCAGAATTTCCCCTTTACTTGTGCTGTCAGACCTTGCTTCTTACCAAATTTCATGATTCTAAGTCAATCGGAAGTACCTACCCTATAGGTTTTGATTTACCTGATTTGCCTTAATGGCCTGGAATGTTTTGATATTGTTGACTTAGAATAGTATTAATTTTAACTTGATGCATCCACAGGTTCCTGAGAAAACAGATCTTGACAGACAGACAGACGGACAACCAAGTGATCCTATATGGAAACGTTAATCACAAATAATACTAATAATAAATATTAACATCCCTGTTTTATTAAGTTTTCGTATTCAGTGATTCGTTTTGATTAAATGTAAGTGTATGTACAGGCTTAAGAAATAATTTAAAACAAGCGTGAAAGCAGATTTCTTGTCGTGTGTGTTGCGTGTCGAATGTATCGATCGTAAAATACCTACCATAGTGACTCGCCACAAAGCTTGATGCTCCAACACTCGAATTGTCATTTAAATAATAAATTAAGAGCCTTCTCTTCCGAAGTTAGTTATAAGTAATGTCATATGTTACAGTAGGCACATCGCATTGGCTATGCAGTTAGAAATCGCTTGACTCATTCCATACGAGCATACACGTACCTACAACAGATTTAGAATCTACTTTTAATGCATTTCATCAGTTATTTGTTTACCAGTTAAAATTGATGTTAGCACGCTTTCAGTACACCCTTTTTAAACATTTATTATTGTGCTCTACTCTTCAACATTTCGCTGCCGACAAAATGGAAAATTGAGGTTGACTTAAGTAAAACCGCACAATGTATCCACAATCAGATCTATGTACCTACTTAAATATTGGCAAAGGCAGTTAACCCGGTGTGTAACCTGCCACACATGCCACTCATATTCTCACATCCTTTAATTTCAAAAATAAGTAACCTTAAGCTTTTTCCAGATTTCATACACACTCACCGGTTAAGGGTGTATTTTAATTGGCCCTTTTTCAGTATACTGCCGATCTGGACAGTATTCGTCTTTCGGGGCTTAAACGCACCGACTCGCCCGCTCACAATGGCCCTATAAAAGTCGATCGGTAAATTAAATGTATCTTCGATTATTAATACCATAGATGTTTGATCGCCGGTTAAAAAATGGCACCAAATAAACTGTGCATAAATCAGTTGTATGCATGCACAGTTTTGCTATCAGACGCTTCACGCCCGCAGTAGAAGTGTGACGTTTCAGGAGTAGTTAGAAATGCTAAAACTATACTGAGAAATGTAAAAAAAGTATGCTATGACGCGTTTTAGTTGGGGAAAGTGTTTCTATAGTACATGTGATCGAAGATCATCGTCAACGAATTCGAGTGAAATTCGTTCAATTTTACTTTCGATGCCGCATGGTTTTGAACCCATTACAAAAACATAAATGATTTCAAATATCTGTTATGGCTCTCTTTTGTTGTTGTTTTTTCCAGTATTATATTTAGGACAGCGTAGTTATGAACGAAAGTTATTAACGACTGTAATTTCCAATCTCAGGCAATTCAAGAAAATAAAGGCTTCTTCTAAATAACAACAATTTGTTAGATCTGTGTTGGAAACTCCTAAATAATAATAGACAATAACAATGGACAACGAAGTAATCGCAGCTATTATAATAATCTACGTGACACCTTTACTGAAGTTATGAGAATACACTTAATAAGTACTTTAATAACACATACGTCAATTTTTTTTTATTTCGGAAATAGATTAGGCCTTATATAAAAATAGGAAAACTATTTTGAAACGGGCGGTTATAGATCGACACAGGCAGATAACGATCTTCACTAGTTGCAAGTTGCAAGTGTTGCAACACGGCATTACATATTGTTATCTATTGTTATAATAATTTTACTTTTGACAAGGCAACCACTTGTTGCGGTGACATTGCGTATTAATTTTTAGTTAAAAAAGACGATTTTATGAAATACCACTATTAACAAGATAATTGCCTATTGACGTATTTCTATTGGGCACACATAGCACAGCAGTAAATAAAAGTTGTGGTTAAAAAAAAAAAAAAAACTGTTGGTCTAGTGCTTAGTGACCCTGACCGCTATGCTTATAGGTCGTAGGTTTCATTCCCACCTTAGTCTGGGTATTCTTTGTGACCGTTGTTTGTATGTTTGTAAAGTCCCCCGCGACACAGGAGTAATTCCTAATGCGGGAGTTGTCTTTTAAACAAAAAAAAAAACCTTATGATGTACCTACTTGGATAAGCTCCAATTAATTTAGGCGTAGCGTCGTTATAATGTGATTTTCTATTTCCTTATTAATTTCTTTGTACGGATCCTTCCGTTCAGTGAGGCTTTGTGATTTACCAACTTTTTTTTATATGACAAATGCTGCCGATCGACGATTTTTATTTCTGTCAGCAATTATATGAGATAATTGTCGAGGTAACTTTTTACTACTTAACAGCTCGACACCCACGGAGGCTCACCGGCTCACCTTTATACTATAAAACTAGAAGGGTAGTTAAGGATCGACTAGTAAAAGTTATTTTTGGATACTTAGTGAAGTATCCAAAATCCATGGTGATGTGTTTGTTCAAAAATAAAAAAAGCCATGGTGTTGCAAACTTACCTAAACTAGAGTTTCGGCTTACAACCACCTCTTAGAGGTATAAAACAATTACTGATAAAAATGTCCGTACCTACCACTAGAACCGACCCTAATATGTGTAGTACAAATAAACTGCTTACTTTCGTTAATATAAACTCCACCTTTTCATCGTTGGTTAAAAATCACATCAATCCATCTCATGCATCGTCAGGTAGCCACTGATCTGATCTATAATAACGTAATGGAACCATAAGTATCTGCAGCTTTCGAATCAAATAATACACATAACTGAATGATTCCATGATCCCTCAAGATTGAAGAGAGAGCTTGTCTATGGTTACTGCTCGTTGAAAGTAAATTTTATCTGTCATTGTCTCGGAAAAATACCTCGGCCATTGTGATTGATGCACACTATGTTATAAGATATTCTTAAATATCAATCTTATCCTACTAATATTATAAACGTGAAAGTATGTATGGATTTATGGATGTTTGTTGCTCTTTCACGCAAAAACTACTGAACCTATTGCGATGGAACTTGGTATGTAGATAGCTGGACACATGGATTAACACATAGGCTACTTTTCGCATCGGCATCGGGACTTACGCGAGTGATACCGGGGGGTGCAGCTAGTCCAAAATATTTTTTTTCGCTCTTAAAGCGAACTAAAATAAAATAAAGTTTCACCATCCACCTCCTGGCTCCATCATCAGACCATCGTTACTAAGCCCAATCTATTGGAATTATCAAAACTATATGAGCCCAAACTCGAGGTCTTTACTACTGGCTGTCATCAGATCAGCTCTAAGATGCCAAATTATGGTATTACCCTCCGAACTACATTTACATACAAAGTTTCATTTCTATATGACAATTACAAGTAGGTTAAAATTTACTTCCGAGATTTATTTAGATAGTTTGTTGATTACCACTAATTACCAGTGAAGCTAATAATAACAAAAAATAAACCGTGTTAAAAATAAAATATGTGTGACAGTTTAATTTGACAAACAAATTAAATTTAAATTGCAAGATCGTAAGAATCTTATCTTAGCGAGGCAAGGGAGCGTTTACTGTTGAATTATTTTCCCATTGCTGATGAACGGTATTTTGTTTCAATAATGAATGAAACTGATAAATTTGTGCCCTTCCCTTTTACTATCGTTGTAATAAAAAGATCCCGGTAAATTTGGATAATATTTCGTAGATGGTCTCATTCCAAAATCAAAAATTGCATCTGTAACTACACGGTTATTAAACGTTCCTATAGGCCTATGTCGGACTGAAGATGAATCGGTCAAAGACTCAGGTAATGACCAACAACGCCAAACGTAGGGTTGAGGTAGATGGGCAGCAGATTCAGTATGTCGACGAGTACACATACTTGGGCCAGATAGTAAGCTTCGAAATCAGGCAGGACAAGTAGATCGATCGCCGTATCAACAACGCCTGGAAGAGCTTCTGGTCCATGAGGGAGATGTTGAAGGGTGTCTGACCAGGTGGGGTCTTTGACCAAGCATCAAAAGTCCAGGCTTAAGATCTGCCAACGGGCCATGGAACGCAGCATACTGGGTGTCAAATTGACGGACCACGTCAGAAACACTGAACTGCGTTCCAAAACTGGCATCGCTGATGTTGGAGTGGTGACCGCCAGGCTAAAGTGGTGCTGGGCGGGACACGTCTGTCGAATGGAGCCATTCCGATGGGCGAAAATAGTCACGGAGTGGATACCTGGAGGTGGTCGGCGACGGCGAGGAAGGCCGAGGAGGAGATGGAGGGACGATCTCGACACTTATTTAAACATGTGGCCTAGGGTGGCCGAGGACCGAGAGGAGTGGAAGCGTAGGGGGGAGGCCTTTGCCCAGCAGTGGGACACGTGCCAGGCTAACTAAAAAAAAAAAAAGCCCAAATTGTTTCAACTCCTAAAAATCTTAATTATATAACCTCATTCTGACGTCACACGATAATATCTTCAAGTCCAAGATCTGTCAACATATCATTGACTAAGTAATAACTTAATTGCTTATGCTATAACATTACAAGTTCACACGTCGCTAACAAGAGAGCGTGTGTACGCGACGACGTGGCGCTAGTGTGCACCGGTATGCGGGTCAGCGGGCACTAACGGTGCTGTGCGCTCGGACGTGCTGTGCTGTGCAATGTTTGAAAGTGGAGCGATACAGAATATTTCTAGGGATGGCAGGTATACGGCGAACGTTGTAATGTCAGATGAATCTAAAGACAAGAGGGTAGGCTGAATAATTTGATCCAGCCCGGTGCATCCACGACGGGCCTACTACGGGCCACGTCGAATTTTTAAGTCGAAGATATTGTACATTTGTAATTTATCAACATAATATTTTTTTTAGGAAGATTATATATAACACCTCGCTACGGCTACGAATTGAAGTGTCTGTTCGTAATGTCAAAATAATAGTCTGTTTAAGTGTTTTTTTATTTTTGTCTGTCTGTCTGTTTGTTACGGCTAATCTCCAGAACGGGCAAACAGATTTCCACGAGACTGTTCGGTTCACTGGCAGATAGCTGTTGTTAATATAAGGAGTAACTTAGATTACTTTTATTTTAAAAAATAATTAGGGTTCCGCGCAAAATATATAAAAAGTACAGTCGAGCGAAGCCGCGCGGGAACTACTAGTATTAACTAATATTATAAATATTTATGTCAGTTTGTTACGCTTTCACGCCTTAAGCAAATTTTCATGATAATTAATTGAGTAGTTAACGAGGGCGCCGTGGATCCAGAAGAAAAGTTCTGTTCCTGAGGAACCCCGTTCCGTTGGTCGGGGCTGGTCATCTCCGGACTGCTATTACTTAATAATAATAATAATCTTTATTTTTTAACATAATGAGGGTTTCCAATTTTCAATTACAAAATATAGGTCACAAATGAGTGATTACAATATAATATGAAACGTTAGCACCTGTACTAATGTATTTAAACATTGTATCACAAGTGGGCATAGGCAGGCAATAGGCATATTACATTGTCCTCATTGTTCCATTTACGCTTATAAGCAATGTAACCAGAAGTTTATTATAAACATTTTGAAAAAGAGTGTCCTTGGAGTTTCTTGCCTGTTCTTCTCCATAGGATCTACGTATTGGAACAGGCAACTAGCTTCACGACTGAGTTAGTCTGACTGACTACTACTTCTGACAATTCAAAAATACCTATTATTGGTTTAATTGAAATAAATGGTTTTGATTTGATTTGAATATCAGATTTATTAGACAAACGCTACATATACGCGCGCAAAGCTGGGAGCAACAACTACTGAAGTATAAACGACGAACGACCTGCATGTGTACCTGTCGTTGATGGATGCACTTATGCGTGAATGTGCGATAAAACCGCACAACTTTTTTTTTATGGTCTACGGGGGAAACGAGCAGACGGGTCACCTGATGGTAATTGATTACCGCCGCCCATGGGCACCTGCAACTCAAGAGTAACAAGTGCGTTGCCGGCCTTTAAGGTGGGAGTAGGGGAAGGATGGAAGAGGGGAGGGGGGAGGGTTAGGGTCTCCGTTAACCTCAATCACTTAGCGAAAAGCTATGCAAGCATTGCTTCACTGCCGGTAATTGCTCTCCCACGATAACCTTGATACTTCGATACTTGATTCCTTAATCCACCTCCAACCATTTATAAGTAGACGAAAATATAATAAATACCGTTTATGGATCCAGGTACATAGATCATAGATTGCGGAAATCTTTTTACTCATATGTACAACATACTTCTGCTCCTATTAGAACAGCACGATTTAAGTAAAGTTAAAGATTTTAAATCGTACCACATTTTATTATTTTGGAACTATTCCCTCAGTTATTGAGAAAACGTATAAAACTTTAAAAGTTTTCGAAGTTAGTTTATATGGATTTTCTTAGTAACAGAATGAAAAAATCCGAAATAAATGAATTAGGGATGGGCCGAAATTCGTTTCACATTCGGTGTAGCCGAACTTCGGTGGTTTGAACCGAATTTCGTGTTCGTGTGTTGCAGTGACTTCATCGTCATTGCTTGAGTCCTACATAAGGACTGTCATTTACAGCTTTCACAATATTGCGTCTATTGTCTGTTCAAGTCTGCTGTCACAATATTAATTTTGTGTGAAATGTTCCATACAATAGCTATTTCTTCTAGGGCACACCGGATATTTTCTGCAGTATGCTGTTGTGTTAACGATTTTATTTCAAGCACTCTATGTTGTAGTATAACATATTGTTGTCAAGCCAGTGCTCAGTAAAATTTAAAAAGCATAGCATGTTATTGATGCACGTCCGCAGATAACTGGTCAACGATATTTTCTTTCAATATTCTGTATATAATATAAGCAGTAGTGCACTTGTATGGACGATGACGTATTGCTAATGACCGGCCGGCCTGGAGAGACGCGGAGATTACACGGACTGCCAGCAGGGTATACGCAACAATAATTCAAGTGATCGCGTAAACAAGATTCGAACTTCGGCTTTTTATTTTCACAGAATGTTCGGCCTAAGTGCGTGTTCGGATTAAACAACTTTCGGCCCATCCCTAAAAAAAATACGTACGATTTAAAATCTTTAACTTCACACATTCCACCTGCTTTTATGAGAAACGGAGGTAAAAATACCTGGAAACTCAAACTTGTAAACTGATAGTTTTTTTCAAAAATATATTTTTGTAACTGCACGCTAGAGTCATGCCCTTTCAGTGATTTAAATGTTCCATAGTCAGATACACCTAGTATAAACAATATAGGTATACTGTATGCACAAATTTTGTTCTAAATCTATATTCTATATGTACAACGTATGCAACAATGAGTGACACAGTGTTCGCACTAAGGTATTCGGCGCGCGCGTGGTCCCGCGCTAATCTAGAACTAGGTGTGCGACTGACATGCTTTTGCGGCCCCTTGTCATATCTAGAGACTTGGCGTACAATGGCTGTATTGTAAAGTGCAAGTCTGACGCTTGCCTTGTTCTCCAAAACATTCGCATGTAAGATTTGGGCAACTAGCTCCGTAAATTGCATTAAACCCGCAAAGGTTTTTCAAATCTGGAACAATTGAAGTCAAGATTTTCTACAACAAGTTACTAACAAAAAATAAACACAACGGTCCAGCCACAAAACGAATTACGTGCCATACAGCCGCCATCGCCATATTGATTTTTTACCTCATACTGCCAAGTTTGTTCAGGCATTTAGAAATTGTGATAGAATAAAGAAACTTACAAACCTACATGAACCCTAAAAATAATAACTACTCTTTTTTGGGCAATCGTGTAAAAAGACAGGATACCATCCGGGATTTATATTTCTTTCGCACTTTTGTTATTACCTTACCTTCTAATTACATTGTATCTATTATGTGCAAATTCCATATTCATTACCCCAAGTTAAGTTAGCACTAGGTAGCTAGTTAAGCACAAACTTAAGCTATGACTATCCCGAACAAAACATGTAGGGACCATAATATAAATAGTAGTAGCATTGTTTATTCCGAACGTGGAATTGTATGATATTTCATAAATCTTAAATCAACATACGACAAGATAAATTAACGACTGCTCCAAAATGTTGCTTTGTTCTTTGCTGAATACGATTCAATTTTGATAATTATTATGTTAAATTATAGTGTACTATAAACATTGGTGTACACATTTGCAATGATAATTGATTTACAACTCTTTTTTTTCACAGATACTTTGCATATGCACTCGGGTAGTTCTCCCGGAGCCTACGGCCACACCGTCGGCGAGTTCAGAAGCGGAAATCGATAAGAACGCGGAACAGCGCGACGACGCACTCAATGACAGTGAGGAACCGCCTGAGGGCTACTACGCGTTTGTCGAATCACCTAACGCTACACCACCTAGGTAATGAACATTTTCAGCCCACGTTCAATGTAAAATAGAATTTATAATACAAAATATCGAATGTATTAAAAACATAAAATATCAGAGCTTGAAATTATCAGTTGCAATTAACAATATAATTTCAATTAAAATTACTTAAACATAATATTTGTTCATTGACCTGACGTAAGACTGGTGCTAGGAATGCTACTGGAGTCGTCGACGAGTTTCTGAATTAAATATAATAATAACATAAAAAATAAACAATAACGAGTAATAATACCAAATGTGGTGGTAATATGTACCTAAGTAATTGGGCCATTATAAACATTATGGCAAATAAAAGAATTTGAAATTGAATATTCTTAAAACATTCGTATTAATGACTAGCAGTTCCCGCGCGGCTTAGCTGGCGTGTACATATTTATATATTTAGCGCGGAACTCTAATGTTTTTCCAAAATATAAGTAGCCTAAGTTACTCCTTATAACGCCAGCTATCTGCCAGTGAAACTCCCGTGGAAATTTGTCAACCCGTTCCCGAGATTAACGGGAACAAACAGACAGACAGACAAAAAATAAAAAAAAACTGATTTTTAGGCATAGGTATCGTGCAAATAACTGTATGAGCCTAAAAAAAACTATTATTCTAAAATTACAAACAGACACTTTAATTTTATTTATTTGTACTGAAGCCTTGCTTTCTTCAATATTGTCAATTACTAAATGTTCGTAAGTACGTGTTTAAATCTTTCGACATATTCTCAATAACTTCCTCGTTACTTTCACCACCGGTACATAACACATCAAGAATACTACGTATAGTTAAAGTATGAATAAGAACGTTAACGTCAGGTGTGTAAGGCCACGAAACAAGCGGCCACTTTCACTAGCCATGTTTGACTTTGACGAACTGTCACAGCCATTGACAGCACCGGTGCTGATGAATAATGGTACCGGATGTCTTTTGTGTTAACTATGTTAGAAAGGATGTTTTTAAAAGTTTTGTACCCCAAATAAGAGCAAGCAGTCAAACTTTCAGTGTTATGACACTTGTTTAAGGGTAAATAAATTTGGAATGCATTTGGACAACCTTTTTGAGGAGCCTGGACAATAGAATCAGTAGATAACGTTTCTTCCCCTTTGAAGGAAAATGTTCTGTTGCCTATAATTTTTCGATTCAAAAGTAGCATGCATTTTGGCCCCCTGATTTTCCTTCTTGTTCTTTTGACACGTGGATAAAAAGCATATTTCCAGATACGGATTTTCAGTTTCTGGATTTGTATCGGAGGTTTTGGATACTGTATAACAAACACTTCGAACGGGTAACCCGTCAGAAAAAGAAAATTGGTTCTTCGGGTTTGCGAGGAAGAACAGTTCGATAGGAAATTATCCAGAGGGTTTCATGGTGAAGCGACGGGTAAGCAGTAATAAATACATGATCTATGAAGTACGTTTCCATGTGTTACAGAGTCCGGCCTCCACCCTATCGCCAAGTTTCATCACCATGTCTTGACCTGGAATCCACGCGGCCGCACGTCTCCGCGAACAATTTGTGTGGAGACCTCAACAGGGGTCTCATTCCTAAGAACCCTATGGGCCAGAATCCTAACGGAGAACCGTATCCATTGTGAGTACAGTTAATACCATTGCAAGCACAGTATCCATTGTAATCTTAGATGTTGTTGTACGTTTTTGTATAGAGACGACGAAATTAATTCCTGGGATCAAACATCAAGATATATATAAAACACCGAGACGAAGAAGAGATTATGGTTGATTTACGTGTATATTTCACAATAAAAATGTAATATTTTATTTTCAGTGAACTAATTCGCAACCAGACGCTTCGCTTCCTGTCGCGCACGCTGCCCGTGCTGCGCGCCGACGACACGCTGCCGCGCGTGGCGCACGTGGCGCCGCACGTGGCGCCGCCGCCGCACGAGCTGCAGCACAACCGGTGAGCACGGTTTTGTCTTTGTTTATTTATACAGGGTGGTTTAGAAAGTTGTGGTTATAAGTTAGAAACGTTATGTATAGCTGAAAAATAATTGGTTAACAGTTTTATAAAAATCTAGACATTTTATGAATGAAACTATAGGTATTAAATACCTATAGTTCCATTCATGTCAGCTCTCTTATAAAATATTAGCTGAATTTTGAAATTCAGTTGTCATTTTTAAAATTAAATTTTTTGTATTAAAAACCATTTGTTTTTCTAAAATTGGTAACGTTTTACCTTATTAACGGGGTTTAATTTACATGTAAAGTAATGTATTTACCGCTTTTCGAAGTATTCTCCATTACATTTTAAATATTTTTCATTCGGTCAAAACATTTTTGAAAACATGAGGACCATTGGTCTAAAATTCTTTTTTTCACGTGCTGGTTGAAAGCTATCACGGCCTCTTCCGGCCACGTAAATGTCATACATCTCATCAAATCTTTAATTTTTGGAAAAATAATGAAATCGCATGGTGCCAAGTCTACTGGACTATGTGCGGGATGGGTCACTAGCTCTACCTTTTCAGAAGCCAAAAATTACTTTGTCTTACTAACTTTTAAACTTTCGCGTTCCATGATATAATAATGTACTTATACGGGAATTAACGCGATCACGAAAAGGTGTTACATACCTCTGAATTGCCTGACGTTTCGACCAGGTTGCACTGGCCGTGGTCACAGGCTGACTGGCTCAGCGGTGCACGCCCTCCGTCGTCGAGATCGTGAGGTAGAAGGTTCTTCATCCACCCGCACATTCGAGATGTCGAAGACTGGCCTGTTGGTCTAGTGGTTAGTGACCCTGACCGCTATGCTTATAGGTCGTGGGTTCGATTCCCACCTGAGTCTGGGTGTTCTTTGTGTCCGTTATTTCTATGTTTGTAAAGTCCCCGCGACACAGGA